>JAOQGH010000010.1:6465475-6483682 GCA_025769975.1 Gallinago jamesoni | reverse complement strand
CCACACAGGCTGCCAGCGGAGCACAAAGGCTCCCAGACCCGGACCCTGATTACAGGCAGGTCGACACCCAGGGAGCCCACAAGGAGCTCCCCACAACATATTCAGGCTTTAAGTAGGATCAAGATTTTGTAATCGACAAATCCATTTTCCACACGAGAATGACTGTGGTATTAGCTATATTATCAGCATACAGCATTATAACATCATGCTCATGTACTCTGTTTCTCTTTGGTTTACATTTTTTTCTTTGTTTCCTTCCTTGCCACATGCAGGTACGTCTTTCCTTTCCCTCTCTTAGCTCTGTGCCCTACGCGGTTCTTGATGAAGAAACTTTCTCTCTTTCTTTTTTATCTTAAGAGAAAAACTCTTTTACATTTGGTTTTTTTGAACTACGAAGAGGTTTCTGTTCCTCCGGTACTTACCTGGTTGCAAAGGCAGTCTCCCCCAGCTCTGATCGGCCTTTTTCCCCCTCACCGCTCTGAAGCGCCCACCTCTGAGGCGATCAGGCGGGCGATCGGGCAAGCTTCTCCTCACAGTTAAGCCTCATTATCACCTCAGCCTCCCTACGCGCCTCTTAAAAAAGGCGCCAGCCACCGCCCACGTGATCCCCAGCCAATGAGAGGCGCCGCCCAGAACGCGGCTGCCCCATGCTACTAGGTTGCGCGGCCCCTGTCTCGCGCCCTACCCTTGGTTTTACGCTTCGCCTGCCTCGCCCCGCCCCGTTTTCCTCAGGGTTTGGCTGAGGTGCAGGGGCCAGAATTTGCCTGGGTTTGGGTTTGTTTTTTTATTGTTCTTATTTTTTTTTATCGGGTTTTTTTCTTCTTTGTTGAACATCTCTCAGAAACGAGTCCCACCTGAGCAGTTTTCTCGACTTCAGCTGTTTTTAAGGGAGCAAATGGGAAACCCGCCCTGTTTTTCTTTGTTTGTGGGTGTAATGTTTGGAGGCACCAAACAAAACAACATCTGAAAGCCTGAAATTTCTAAATGTTTACTTCAGCCGAGGAAAACATTACACACTTCTTCCAGTGCACTAGATGTCTCCCAATTTGGTTTTTTCTTCTTAATCCCCTGCAGTAGCTTCTCATGTCTCTGCCTTTACAAGGAAAATCCCTTTTAAACACAGAAATAGTATTACGCAAAGAATGGTGAAAAGACCCCACATCACATTTCTCTCTCACCTCGCCTGTTCTTAAAACAGCAGAAGGATTTTTGTCTTTCATCAATTTATTCTTGTGCTTTCTGAACTCTTGGTGTGGCCCCACTGAAGTGTTTGAGCAGCTCAATCAAGGAAAAGACGTAACAGCTGAGACGTGGTCAGCAGCTGTGTGCCTTTAAGCTGGAGTTTGTGGGTTTTTTAAGCCTGAAATAAATTCATTTCATTTGACAGAACTATTACGAAAACGAGATATTTTTCTTTTTATTCTGTGTTTGTTTTGAGAGATAGAAACAACTTGAAAAATTTTGCAGGAGAAATTAGGTTAAAAATCCTAAGTTTCAATACGAAATAACCTTGTCAGTGGAAATAGGCTCAGGTGAAAGCAGTGCAGTAGTAGCTGAGTAGTGCAGCCTCACAAATTTCATGTTATTGCAGGGACCTAATATGTTTTGATGTAATTAAATATATTTTCCTGCAACTGATTATTATGTGTAACTTTGTGCTGGGAACAGAGGAGGTCTAAAAGATTTTTATAATGGAAGGAAGGATTTTTGTCACTGGTGGTGACACCCACACCAAGACACCTTCTAAATTAAACACCTGCAGCATGGTTTCTGGGACAGCAGGACATTGCACAAACTGACCCATCATGAAAAATGTCCACATACATGCTCTGCCTGTGAATTTAATTCTTTCTGCATTTTGTTCTACCAGCGTTTGATAAGGGTACGTTTCCAATTTTCCTTCTCAGCTCTCTGTGGTTGTGGATATGACTCCACAACGGTCATGTCCTTCGAGAGATCTTTAGCTTTGTCTCACCTCCACAAATCTTGTCCCTGACAGCCACAGAGGCAGATCAGGACTGCCTCTGAACGGGCCCTTAGCAGCCTGACAGTAATGCAGGAAGAGATCGCTATATTAATGTAAATTACTCTTAATTAGTACAAGACAGTAAACTTTTGCTTTAGGCGAAGAGACATTGAGATTGGATGCAATATGAGCAATAAAAACTAAGGGATTGTACCACACATGGTAAGGCCATCTGCTGATAATATGCCCTGCTCTAAAGACTTTGATGCCTTGATTATGTAAATAGAGGAGATTATTCTGTCCTTAAGACTCCAGCAAGATAATTACCAAACAATAAATCACCACAACTCAAGCAACTGCAAATGAATTTTGAGCTTTATTGCTATAATTGCAATTGTATTGCTGTTATTAACTGAGCGGGGTAGAGGATATCAGGCCCCAGAGATACTTCCCTACTGGTTGTGATTTAAATTAGAATGGCTTGGCATTACTTAGCCTGCTGGGAGGCTGCAAAGAAAGGGGTTTAGTTTGCAGTAATTTGACTTGGCTTCTTTACAAGCAGGATTTCCACTTGCCCGGTATTCTGGTTTGTAGCTGATTCAGACACTCAGGAGGCCTGATACAAAGCATATGGAAGTGAAGACCAGCCTTTCTACTAATATCAGTAAACCTCAGAGGGAGTGCTAAACCCCCCATTTGTTCAAACCACCATATTCAGAGCTGAAAAACTCCTTTGGTCCCTTTTGCCTAAGCCTAAGTTGATTGTCACCCTTACCTGCTTATAGTTCTCTAAGGTCCTGAGTGTAGCTCAGCAGAGCACATGCTTAATGTCCATAGAAACACCACCTCAACTTTCTACAGATCCTGCCCTTCATAAAGGTCAGGGAAGTATCACTCTTCATCAAGGTGGCTTTTAAAAGGAGCTCCTTATTATGTCCTGGTGTATGAGGGAAGATAAACAGAGAGAACGTCTTACATTGATGTGGAGTATAGTCACTACAGGAGCCTGGCAGAGCAGAGGGAAAAATCTCAGGTCATGTTTTATTTTAAAGGCCAAAGTATTGTCATTTTTTGCTGCTTCAGGCTGTGTTTTCATTGGAACAGCCATGCTCCCAGTAACAAGGGAGCCAGGCGTGGAGTTCCCTGAAGCTGTGCTGCCACAGGAGTTCTTCATTACATTGTGTCTCAAGTGCCTGTAGTATTTGAACAAATTAGATGGTGTTTCTTCTGAGGTTAATTTCTATTCAAACATAATCAATTATAAGGATTTAGGAGAGACATATGCTGTGCATTTAGGTGAAAAAGGATGAGATCTATTATAAATACATTTATAAAGGAGGAAAATGTCTGATGGCTTGGGAAATTCAGAGATATTGAAAGAAGTATTTGACATCTATATTAACTCAAAGCCCTAAATGGGCTGGGCTTGTTTACATTGCTGCAGTCTTATTACAGGGTGAATTTTACCAGCTGTCTTGCTGAGCAGTCATTTAGCATTAAACTATAGTTAAAACTGTCATGGTTTTAAGCAAATTATATTGCGTAAAGTAATTATTTCCCTAACTGCAAAGAGGATTCAGGTAGCTTGTGAATCTAATTTCTGAAAAAGAGCTAGCAGAGCACCCTCTTCGAAAGATTTGGGGAAGCACAAGAGTTCGTGCTTTGAAAACGTCTTTGCAATCCAGAAAAGGATGAGTAAGCTTGACTAGTTGGCTTGGTGCGTTTGGGTGTGAAGCAGACAGGAAGGGAACAGATTTCTGCTGAACTGGTTTGTTAATTAAATAGATTGACCATTGATTCCAAAACATCAAGGCAAAACTCGTTTCCTTCGCGAGGCGTTCCTGTACCAATAAATTTTAATCCTCATGATTAATACAAACTTTCTATTTAATGTGTCTGAGGGGAAATTGCTAAAGAGGCGTTCTGGGGAAATAAACTACAGCAATTAGGGGATAGCCAGAGTGAGGAAGAGCGTTATTTATGTTTGATCTACTAGCAATATGCAGAGCTCTCAAAGAAACCTAAAATTACTCTTCGCAGCCAATATTCACTGTGTGGAACAGGAAGCGTCCATTGAGATTTGCTCAGTCTGCTCGGGGGGTCTGAAAATTGTTATATATTCGAAGTTTTGATGGGCTTTGTCTCCCAGCCTGTTAGAGTGTGGCCCCCTGTGTGTATCCATCTCTGGAGTATTTACTGATATTGAACTGCAGCTTTTCTGCCTCATTGTGAATATGCACCTCCCCAGCTCCATCATTCTTAAACTGCACCCCTGTCTTTCATTCCCAGCTAAGTGTTTTTCTTCTTTTACATACTAGATGATGTGTGTGTGAGTCACCAAGGTGGGCCCATCTATTCTCCTTCTTTCTGCTCTTTTGTAATTAACTGTAAAATGAAGAATTTGAACCCAGAGCCCTGCACAGCACTGCCCAGATTACCCTGTACCTGTTACCAGCCAATTCCAGCGATGCTTTAATTAAAGCAACAATCACACAATGTAGGGATGCAAGAAGCAATAGCTCCCCAGGACAAATCTATACTTCCTTTTGAGCCCAGGCTTGAGCACAAATTTGGCTTCTGTCTAAACTCCTGGGACAGAAACTGTAGGTTAACCCAGTGGTACAGAGAAGGAGAAGACTTGAGCCTCAGCCTCCCTTCTGAGCTTTCTTGAGCTTGCACTACTTAACATGCCAGAGCTTTTGCTTATGCTGCTTGCAGTGCCTGTACTGCCAGACGGAGCCACGGGCAGGCCTGCCTGGCCAACTCTTTCACCATGTGTAGCTACTTTTCTACAGGTGGCCAACCACAGCTCATGGCTGGCAGACAAGCTTGCTAAGCTCCATGGTACATGAATATAGACCTCTCAGCTACTCAAGCAAATATACCTTCTACCGTGTATTTACTGGCTATTCTGTTTGGTTCATTGCTGTGTCCTTTATTGATCACTTTTCCTTGCAAACCACTGTTCTACCCTGTGACTTTCCTTTGAAATGAGATTTACCAACTCCTTCATTACCTGGTAGTGGCTGTGGCTCTGTTCTTGATTAGGAAGGACAAGCTCACTGCACAAGAGTATTTCTTCAGGACAGTCCGCTTGTGAGGCTGAATTTGGCACTATGTGTAACCTGTCTGGTGGCAATTTAACATTGCCATCAAGCATTCATTCTAGTGTCAGAATGGAATTTGCATTATATTTGTGTGCCTCACTTAAAGCGTGTGCTGCCCCAAGAATCCAGCAATTAATTCACTCATCCACCAGAGCTGATGCACTTGCTATCAGCAGGGCACAGCACCGTTGAAGCACTGCCTCTCTTTACATTGACTGTATTGCAGTCCACTGAGTAGCCACTACACCAGCCTGTAATGATGCTGAATTAGATATTTTGAGGGTTATTTAGAAATGGCTTCTTTTTTTTCCCCCCCACCAAATACAAAGAAAAGTTAGGCTTTCTTTATACAAAGAAAAGATACGTCTGAAATCATGATGTGTTAAAGAGCCACAATGGAGCAAAATTCCGAGTGAGGTCTGGATCAGAAAAAGGGCAGAAATGAGCTTTGGATTTGGTATGTAACTGTGGGATGTAACTGGATTGTCTTTGATCGTATATCAAAGTGTTGTCAGTCTTTGCCTCTGCCTCGGCGAACAAAACTTGCAGCTGAAGTATTGATTATTACCAGAGGCTCCACCATAGATGTGTCACAGACAGCTACGAAAAGCAGACATTAAAAACTTTGAGAAAACAACTCCCCTGGTTCCTAGTAGTGTACTGTGGCTTGGCTTACACAGCTGTTATTTTCCTCAGTGCCAGTCCAGCACCTTAGCCTTCCACCTTTGTCAGGCGCTGGCCACACAAATGGAGACTCCTAGGGGACAGACAGAGCAGACAGAGAAGCGGGAGACACTCTACTGTGCTCAAAGGCAAAGAGTGGCAGTGGCTGGACGCTAGAGGAGGCTGGCATGGGGCTGCGTGACTGGGAAAGAAGAGTGGTTCTGTAGACTCTGGAGTGTGCCCACTCCTGCTGGCAGGCAGCAGCCCTATGTGAGCCACAGGCACCCTGAAGCCGTGTCAGGGAGGCTGTTGCAACACTGAGCAATCACAATTACCTTTAATTACATGTCTCCACTGGCTGCTAGGCTTTGGAAAAATAACAAGGAGGTGAAAAAAAAAAAAAAGAAAAGGCAAAAAAGAGGCTCTTGCAATCCAGGTGAATTTTTCCAAGCTGATTGCCAGCACTCAAAGTTCCCAAGGGCCTTTGTTAGCAGAGAAAAAGCACCAAAGAGATAGAGGGAACAGGAAAACTCTTCTCCTTCTCTCTTTTAAAATAACCTAGGTAACACTCAAAATTTGGGACATTTATATATGTGCTCTGCAAGCATCTCCAACTGAATGGGGGCCATCACAGTTTAACAATTCTCTGCTTCCCAGATGTGAAGTGTGTATGACACAGCTCTGACAGCACCTGACCAACTCCACTGACACTGGAATATTGAGGTACTGAATTTTCTTAAGGTTAATAAGAATTCATAAACCATGCCTAGTCAGGTGCTTCTAAATCATCACAGTCTTGTCCTTATCTGTCGTGAAAATATTGCATTCAGTGAGATGAGTATCCAGCACAAAAGGCACCAACTGGTGAAGAACAATGGCATTGCCATGAAATTTTGGCCCCTTTAAGCAGCATATCTTTTATAGTTATCCTCAAGAAGGAAATTAATTGAGTTTTTAGTTTCCAAAAAGCCACCCTGAGAATTAAGTGTGTGCTCTGCAACCCCCAAGGCATCGATATGCATATTTCAATTCTTTATTCACTTACAAATGTTTATTGACACTCTGCTTCAACCATGGATTTGCTCTCTGGGGAGCAAAGTCAATATTTTTTAACACAGATACAGGGAATTTTATTTTATTTTATTTGAATGTGTACTGATATCATTTCCCAAGTTCAATCCTGTGGGAATTGAATAGACCACTTTAGAGGGTAAAAGAAACTGTAATAAATACTAAATAATTAAAAGAGAAAAAACAGAAGTTATATAGTGCTCTCCTAGATTCAGGGCTATGTTAATAAACAAAATAGAGTTAGGAAAGTCTTCAGGCTACCCTGTGCATTAAAGTAAATGTGTTTGTTTCGTTATTCTCATGCCCCAGAAAGGAAATCCATGGCAGAGGAATGAATGGCAATGTGTTCTCCATGCTTGCACTTACACAGGGTTTCAATCTTTTCAGAGGCCTCAGTTTGAGATTGTGTCAGGCTACTCAATAATAGCATGTAAGACAGTTTGAGTCATGTTGTCCAGATCAGTATTTAACAGTAAATTTAGCTGTAAGAAGACAGACCTTATTCACCAAAACAGGTAGAGAACACAGATAGGGCTGAATCTTGGTTGAGTGCGTGAGATGCTGATGAATATGTAAACTCCAAGCCTACAGTAATCCAGAAACTTTGTCCTAACTTTAGACTAAGACAGAGAAAATGCAAAAAATTGCCCAGTTTCCCAGAGTACATCAGTGGCAGAGACAGGTCAGAGCTCCCTTTTTCCAGTTCTCCCTCTAATATTAGAACTTTCTGGTGCATTGCTTTTGGAAAAAATTATTTTGAAGTCCTTATTGACTCCTTATTCACAGGAGAAACTAGCATTCTCCTAGCCCATCTTTGGAAAAGATATAAGAAGATAAGAATTCATTTTCTTTCCAGAGAGTTATCAATATCCATCTTGGCTTCTGAAGAAATTTCAGGCAAAAGACTATTGATTTCCTAAACTTGAATTAATTCAGTCATTTCCAGTGTTGCGTGACTAGATTGGATTTGGGCTCAAATGCACTGAGAATGCAACAGGTATGTAGCAACCACAGCACTTGGAGGATCACAGCAATTGGGTGAAACATGTCATACTACACAGCTGCCTAACCCACACAGGCTCCAAAGGTGGCCCACTGGGGGGCACCTTTTCCTATCAACTCTCAGGGACCCAAAGGTGGCGGTTCTGTCATCTGGAGTGACATGATTCATTGGAATTTGCAGCAATAAAAGAAAGAGCTGTGCCCATCAATGAGCTGCATTTAATGGGCTGCTAGTGTGTTGCATTGAGTAAGCACCAAAGTATTCCATTAATTCGCATCACAAGAAAAACTGTCTTTCAAATTACAGCTCCTTCATATTCCTGTGTGTTCTGTTACATTACAATAAAAAGGAAACACAAAAAGTACTTCAGAAACCATCAGGCCAAACCCCCAGATCACGTCAGACGAGGTACTTCTGAGGCAGCCCATCATTTTTACACTGTATTACTAGCTCATTCTATTAGAAGTATAGCATTTTTGATAGGACTCTTCCTCTCACATTACAACTCTGTGGCTGGTTAAAACAATATCTACAGCTATGTCAAGAGCTTGAATTTCCCAAGGATCGATTTAAAATTATGCAATTAAAGGTGAGTCTGTAACAAGTAGTGGGTACTTTCTCTGAGAGAACTAGGTAACTTTCATGAACCAGGGCAAGGCACAGAGCTAATAGTCTCCCAGAAGCTAATTCTGACCCTAATAATTCTATGTGATGGAAGCGAAGACTCCCTCTGTACTAGAAGCAAGTACGAGTCTGGTAATATTACTTGTTTTAGCAGAATGGAAGGAAAATTGGAGAACATTCAAGTTCATAAAGCTCATTGTGACTAAGCTGCCTTCCTGAGCTTTGAGTCTTTTACTCAGAATCAGATATAGGTCTAACCTGACAGAAGGCATCTCCTGCAAAAAAATGCTAATTTGCTGTGCTATGTATTTATAGTAAAGGTGGCACAACATCCAGCCAAATGACTTTGCAGCAGTCCACTGTGCAGGAGGACTGCGTACACGATGAGAGAGAAGTCCTGCCAACTTCCATTCAGATTTGCACATGGATCCATCTTGACCTTTCTGCAAATAGTCTAGCCGCTGACTGGTGCTGGGGAGGAGATGAAGAAAGAATGGCAGTCTGGACTGTAATTAGGCAGCGCAAGAAGAAGAGGGACTGGCATTTTGGCCCCTGACTGGGGTTCCTGTTGCTAAATCTGGGGTGTAATATTGGCTGCAGGGGGCTGTAAGCACTATAGAGAAAGGAGTTGCTGGGTTTTAATAGCCTGGGCTCCTTCCTGGATTCCTCTGACTTTCCTCCTAACCTGCATAGCAGTGACCCTTGGAAAAAATGCCTTTTTTAGGAGCTTGCAGAACCAGTGTTTTGGGTGAGATGATTAGCAACTCCACTCCTGCACTGTAGCCAGAAGAGATCTGCACTGTTCTGAGTTAGGTTTTTGTGTGACACACTTTATATGAGGTCTGAGCACTATTTAGAAGTGTATGTGAAGTACTTGTATCACCTAATTCCTGTTAAGGGATTTGGCGTTATTTTATGCTTGAGGAAGAACTGTACATACTGAAGAAGTTTGCTCTGAAAATCTTTCTTTTTCTATTTATTTAATGTTGATGCCAGAAAGTCAAAGTCAAAGACATCACATCATGACACAGAAAGCAACGAGGTTGTGATAAAGTTGCAGGGAAGCTCATCCTACAGTTCTGGGCTGGACCCTAAAAGCCTCTGTCTTGTCCCCAGAGGAGTCAGGTACATTTCTGCATCTGTACTTCTGGCTGACTATTCCTTGCATCAGAGAAATAAAGTTGTTGGTCAAGACCCTGTCTTTTTCTTCAAAGTTTTCCATACCAGCAGCATGTGACAGGACAGTAAAATAAGCTATCTCCTGAGGATCTTGATGACAGATATTTCAGGGCCATTTTTCTTTATCAGGGGCACGGTGCAGTGCAGGAGGCGTCTTATCTTATTCTACTTCCAGTGCTGTTCAGATGACTGAGGTTTCTGTTAAAGAAGCAAAAAGGGAGAACACATGTTGAGGAAATACTGCAGAACACTCATGATATTTGCCCCAGGAACTGAACTCCACTTGTTACATCCCTAAAATCAAGCAGAGATATGTCGTAGGAGTGGTGAATTTACTCCATATTAACCAGTAATGACTTTTCACAATTGTCTGTTTGCAGAGAGCTGCTGTTGAACAATCTCTAACCAGGGAGCTAGTCTCAGGGCTTCCTCAGTAAGCAATCACAAAACAAAACAAAAAAGAAAAAAAAAAGGAAAAAAAAAGAAAAAAAAAAAGATTTTGTTTCTTTTAAGAAGGTTATACTTCAGAAATTTCATTTTATTTTGGTTCCAGGTTCAGGGTTGGGATTTTTTTATACGTCAGTTTTTCTTGTTATTGTGCTTTATTCTCTCCCATGATTCATCTAACTCTAGGGCATTTATTGAAATTCTTGATAGAAAATTCAAGGGAAATGAATTTCACTTTAAACTTCTAAGGACAGCTACACAGCCTGATTAAAGTCTCTTGCATTTTGCACCAGCTGAGGATGTAGTTCTTCACGCTGGAGACTAACAGACCGGGTACATTACTAGCCCAGGTGAGAGATGTGATATGTAACACTGTCTTCCATCAGAAAAGCTATTGCTTTTAGTCATAATTTTCTGGTGGATGCAATAAAAGCTATTTTCTTTAGCAGGACTGAAAAATGTGGTGGCAGCAACACGGAGATATGACTCTTAAAAGCAGTTAAATACATCTTCACTGTAAATCAAAAGGCCTATGCAGACGGTAAAGTCTCATTGAGACTCAGATGTCACCCGTTAAATAGCTTACCTGGTTCTTAAGTACTGAATTACTGTTTTCCTGATTTGGAGTGTTGTTGATTTTCTTACAGATGACTGGATGGAAAGCATACTTGTGGCATGACTGGAAGCCCAAGTAGGCTAGGAGAGGACAAGATTCTTCTGGGCCTCAAAGCATAAACACATGAAAGAAGTGTTGTCCATTCATTAAATAAATATATTTGTTGTGAGGCAAGCAAGATGTGAGATGTACTAAAACTTTCGTGTTCTGCTATCAAGGAGAAATCAGTGTTCTAGATATACCAAAATAATAGTATCTGATACCTCCTACACTGACACTGAGTAACAGTTTAGTGCTTCAGAGGAATACTTCTGGGTTACTGCAGCATCACAGCAATTCCTGTGATGGTTTCTGGGTTTGAGCTAAATGCAGCAGCTCTACTATTCATTTGGCTGGCTTGGCACTGCAGAACTCGGAGTGGAACATTACTTGAATAAAGAGGGGACTATCTCAATAACACTTGGAAAGTTCAAGAGAATTTTGTTTGACTTTATCACTAAAGATGACTCAGAAAGACATCTGTATGTACATTTCCCAGCAATTCATGAATGCAATATCCTAAAGGGGTCAGTGGCTCTGCTGTAAAATGGTTAGGGTTCCACAGTCAAAAAAGGTTGCAAGCAGTATTCTAGATCCCCTTCTTTGTAGGCAATCATCCAGAAATTGAACCTTTTTAAAACCTAACTGTGGAGATGGTTTTTGTTCCATTTGATCTTTGGCTAATGTTATTTGGTAATATGAAAAATGTGTTCAGAAAAGAGAATCAAGCCATTGCCGGGGGAAAAAAAAAAAAAAAGCAGCTCCCTTAGGAAACACCCTTCAAATCCTGGACTCCTAATGCTTTGAATGTTAAGTAGTATTAAGGATATTAAACTAGAAGAGAATAGTGAAATACTGCAACAGCAGCTGCATTTTCATCATCCTTTCAGGAAAGGGTTTCTCGTGGTATTTGAATTGCAAAGAGAGCTGTTTACCATTACAGAGACTGTTTAAACCAGGAGCTCCGTTGAGGATTTTAGCCTGAGGGGTTAGCAAATACACAGGACTGTGCTGGGACTTTTTCTGCTGGGGAAGGAGTGAGTGGTGTTCCTCTTTGGCATTGACCCGTTTCTTTACAAAGAAAGTGTACAAGCTGTTTACAGTGGAAATAGCAACTACAGTCAGCTTCCTTGCTCAGAAATTCCTGCCTTCCTTTCCTCTCCTATCCATTCTGGAGGGTCATTTCATATTTCCCCTGTGAAGCCCGACAGCTATGCGCAGACCGGGGCACAGGCAGGGGCAAGGGCTGTAAGCTCGGAGGCTGCCCAGCATCCCCAGACCCTGCGGGGCAGCCGCCGGTACTCACCTGGGCGAGCGGGGGGCCGAGCCTGCGGGCCGCTTCCCCCCTTCCACCGGGGGCTGCCCGCCATCCCCGGGCAGCCGGCGTTCCCGCGCAGGGCAGGGCAGGGCAGCCGGCCGGGGAGAGGCTCATTTCTGCCCGGTCTTTTTTTTTTTCCCCTCGGGGTGGGGGCCGCTGCTTGTCCCCGGGGCTCTGCGGGAGCCGCCGCCTCCGTGCCGGCACCCCCGGGGCCGCAACCGCGCTCCGCCCCGCCGCCGCCCGGCTCCTCCGGCGCTGTCCGCTCCCGGTGCTGACGCCGCTCCCGCCGGAGGACCCCTCGCCCCGCACCCCCGGAGAGGCACCCCCGGAGAGCGATTGCTGCCCGGTGGGATTCGGGGAGGAAACTTTGCCCCCCCCCCCTCCATCCCTCCCTAACCCCAGCAGGCGAGGCAGAACGGGAAGCGCTGCGGGAAATCGCGGGCAGCGACGGGAGCTGTAGTGGAAACAGGTTGTTGGGATCTCGCCGTGGGAGGAAGGGGCGGCTCTGACTACCAGCCAGCCACATCTGGGCTCTGGGAAATGGAGACGGAGCCGCTGCTTTCCCACCCCGCGATGTGCTGAAAGAAACGGATCCCGAGTTACCACGGGAGAGCTTTGCTCCGAGGTCGCCTCTTCCCAGGAAGCTGATACGCTCCCCGAGCTCTTGAAGTTCTAGCAGTTACTCGCTCAGCTTGGGGTTAACCACAGCAAGTTCCACCTGTGTGAGTCCCAGTTTTCAAGGGTCAGGCAGGTGATTTTTTTTTTCCTTTGGCTCCTCTACTTGTGCTTGAATACCGAATACCAAAAAAGTCTGCTCGAAAGCCGAGCTTGAGAAAAGCCACGGTGGAGAGTTGTGGTGTTTTGGATATATTCGACACAAAGTACTGGCACCTTTGCTTGAGACAGTCGTATGGCTTGAAGGTAAGAGATACGTGTTGATGCTTTTCTTCAAGAAATACAAATGTTGTGAATAGCCCGGGGAGGGAATAGAGACAACAGTAGCTGCTGTAATCACTGCTGCCTGGCAATGTAAATAAAGACAGAAGAAAAAGAAAATATTTGTCAGTGTAGCAAATGATCCATTAAGCTGTTCTCTTCTGGAGTAGAGCAGGTGAAAGCGAGTTTTCAGATTCAAAAATGCAGACTGCCTTATTTTTTTCTTCTAAAACACTAACTGCAAACCAATAAGCAATTTTTATTAAATGCTAAAGAGGCATTTAGAGTTGCTGCAAAGCTAGAATCGTTTTTATAAGTTTGATGCTTAACATTGCTCTCACATAGACACAATGGAAATAGAGTGACAGGGAAAACTGTAGGAGGAGGATGTGTAGATAGAATATAATGTAGGAACATTCCATTTCCCCAAAGACTGAGATAGTTCAGTCAAATTGTTTGAGGGAAAACACTGTTTTTTTTTCTCTTATGACATTCAGGTTTTTTACATATGGCCAAACTTGTGTCCCTTAAAATTTCCTTCTCTACACGAGTCTTGATGTTGAACAATCTTTCCCAGTGAAGGACGGGAGATCTGTCACCCTTTCCTGAAGAAGCCTTGGAAGGAAATCTTTCAGAAATACTCCTCTGAACATTGCAAGTAGATTTTGCGCAAGGTTTTCAGTAAACTTTGTGGCATGAAGGAAGTCTGAGTTGTTCCCATTTGTACCTTAATATTTTTTCCGTTGCCCTTCATTTATAAATTTCATCTGGCTTTTTGAAACCAGTGGAAACTGGGGATTTAGGGCAGGGAAGCAGACTCTAAGATTGCATTGGGTGTTATTCAGTGCTCAAGGATTTCTGTTCAAAGCTGTTGACTGTAGGTGGTTTCTACACAGATAACACATCCTCACATGTTAATTCTCAAGTCTCTCTCAGCCCGACTTTCTCACATGGAAAGCATGGAGCCATAGAGCTAACAGCATGTGGAGCAATGAATCACTGCTCTTCAAGTAGAGTTCAAAGTCAAAAAGAAAAATAACTTGGTTATTTTACAAATAACCAGGCGCAAGATTATAATATAATGGTCAAATAGATTACACACGCAGTTCACTGCAAAATAGTGTGGGTTATATTTCTTACATGTTCAGTGTTTCATGTGATTGTTCATCTTTAATCACACAATAGGCTTAAAAAATCATAACCCTAATCCTGTGCTTATGGTTTTATATTTCTTTTGAAGTAAAAGTCCATTAATTGCTTGTAGCAATCTAGAAGAAACAGTCCATTGATATTATTCCTAACTCCATCAAAGAAGTGTAAAGAGCTCTGTCTCTCTAGTTCTGTTTTGTTTTGTCTTGTTTTCCATTTAACTTCTTTTTCATACTACGGAAATTCTGTTACATTAGAACCTTCATTCTTTACTTCCCATATTTCTGAACATTGTTTTTGTAAAAGTACTTTCCACTGATTTGTGTACTGTGTGATTATCTTTTGCTTACATAGACAGTGTATGGCACGACAGGCAAATATGAGGGAGAGAGAAAGGCAGACTTTAAATCTCCTGACCATTTGAAATGGTAACATCAGGAGGAATAACTAGATGTCAGATGTAAGTTTGGGCCCTGCCTTTTCACTTAATATTCCTAAAGATAGCTATAAAGTGGTTATCTGACATACATTAAGTGAATTGCCTTGCACAATGTGGCACATATTACAAAACACCACCCCAATGCATAAATCCATTGTGTAAAACCTGCCATGCTATTGCATTTGCATATAAATTCCATGGCCACACATGCATGGAGATTCCATGTGTGTAAAAAAGAGCTTCAACTTGGTACACTGGAGCATTTATAAAGCAAAAGTGCATGTTTTGTACTTCAGAGAGAAGCAAGTGAACCCTCAAAGCCAGGTGAGGCTGGGTTAATAGTTAGTATAGGTTATATGGTAGCTAACATGGATCATACCTGGAACCAAAGGGCTTCCTTTTTCCTTTACATTTTGCTTCTGTGTCACTTTCACACTCTGCATGAAAGGCTAGGTCATGATTCAGATTAGATAACTGGTGAAACTGGTCCATCACGCCTATCTGGATACTGCTCCCACAAGCCAATCCCAAATCATCACCAAGCCCGCTGAAGTGAGTAGGTTACCTCCACATAAATCTGCAAAACCAAGGTGATTTATATATATGCACTCCTCTCACAAGGGAATCACAGCTTGACATCCACTCACTCTGCATGCAGTGCTTGTATGCAAGGCAGCAAGTACAAAGATTGCACTTTAATCTTTTCCAGCTTTGCTGGAGTATAAGACACCTGCCTGGGAAAAATACTCAGCTTTTCCTTTAATGGCACTTCAATGTTGGTTCAATGTATTCATCTTCGTATTCCCTCAGGCTGGCAGATTCAGGCTATTGCTACCATTAGCAAAGGCTCAAGGCACTGGTCAGTTAATAGCTGTAATAGTATGTATTATTAATATGATAATTATATTATCATAATAATTATATATAATTATATATTATTATAATATATATAATGATTAATATATAATTACCAGTAATAATAGGTTACAAACAGGCTGGTAAATGCACCTGGAACACAACAGCGGTGTTGTGCAGCTGGGCTGAAAGGTCTGAACAATGGCACGAAGCGGTGGGGGCCTGTGAATGAGATGTCCCCCCTCAATGAAACAGGAAGACCTAGCATGTGAAGTAAGATTTCCTGTGTGGTGTTCTTCTAAAATCTCCACCCTCCCATCCTCTGCTTACTTAAACTTTGGAATTCAAATTTGAGCTTACAATACTTACATTTTGATGCATCTCAAAATGCCACAGAGAACTGCTCTTTCCACAGTAGAACTTACTCTCACAAAATATCATTACCTCCTATGTCTCCGTGTTTACCACTGGATTAAAAAAAAAACAACTCACAAGGCACCACCACGTTTTAAAACCCCTTCCTACCAAATGGGTTGTTTTAATCACACTGAACAGGTAAGATTCTACACTGTGTAACAGCCAAAACCTTGCGGACCAGGTTTGAACTGGCTTACCCCTAGGCTTTCTCATCCTTGGCACCCAAGCTGTTAGATGGAATTATCATCTGAAGCTACCTCTGAACCTGCAGGGAATATTTGAATTGAAACAAAAGTCAAGCTTCCTCCAGAAGAAAGCAGAATTTCACATTACTTGGAAAACTTCGGACATTTTAATTTCCACTGCGTGAAAGAAGCCGTGAAACAAAGTTCTAAGCCTATACTCTGTATTTCTACAAAGAATTTACTTGATTGTCTTTAACACCCTTGTGCTAGACATACAATATTCTTTAACGAGTATTATAGACAAGTTCTCTAAAACAGCAAAGAACTTTGAAAAAGCTTATCTTCACATGCACAAGTATTTGTAGCTCTTCAGATATGAACAAGATAGATTTGGCTCATGAACCTTATAATACTTTCGTAATAACTGCTTTTTCATTTCACCCTCTGTGCACAAACTTCTTCTGAACATTTAGGAAATCTGGAAATGAATGTTTGCTTTCTCACATGCATATAGCTGACATTTCAGTGCCAGGAGATATAGGACAGGGAGTATGTTCACAGAACATATAATTTAGCTGCAAAGCTTCTTGCCACAGGATATGTGGATGCTAAATGTTCCTAAATGTTGTTGACCTAAGTTCAAGGGGACACTAGGTAATTTCAGTTCTAAAGGAGAAGCCCGCTAATCATTAATAAATGGTTAGAAACCACTGTGGCTCAGTCAATATCAGAGATGCAAACAGTTGGACGATGGGAGAGTCCTTGCAAAAATATCATATATACTCACTCTCTTTTTACACTCTTGTGCAGGCAATAGCTTTTGGATACCCCGGAGAAAAGACACAGGACTGGTCGAACTTTGTCTGAGCTCTCAGGGTTATTTTTTTAAGCCTACAGGAGAAAATACAGTAGGCTAGATGTGAAAACGTATTAAGGTTTGGGAGGAAAGGGAGGAAATTTTTTGAAAGATTTGTTTGGGATCTAATTTCACTGTATTTTAGAAACAAAAACTTTTAGTAACTGTATTTGCTTTGGCTAACTCTTCAGGAGCAAGCGAGACTGATCAGGTTATGCCGGGGTGCTGCTAACTGGATTCTTTGGGAAAGAGGGAGGCAATTGTTTAAGTCCTGTCAAATGCATCATCCCTTGTGCTGTTACAAAACCAACCTATATTCAATCTGAAATGATTGCTAATAAGTATTAACTCCTCTACCAATTGTTCCGCTTCAATCATGTTTTCTCTTGCTGTCCTTCATCCGGTTATTTTTAGCATTATAATTTTTTTAAGATGTGACTATGTGTTCAGATGCTTCTTCTCTGTACATCCCTCCCAATTATCTCGATAGGTATTTTTCTCTCAGCCCCCTAGAACTGGTTTATTTCTGGTTTACTCTTCCCTGTTGGTTTCTATGTGGTTATGTGGGAGGCTGCACATTCTTTATCAAAGCAGAGAGCCATGATTAGTCCATTCAGAAAATGTAAATGCAGCCTTATGTGTTATGCGCCGGAGAAAGGGAGATAGGCTGTAAGGAGCAATAAAAGCAGTCAAGAATAGAACACGATGTTAAGCCCTGTAGGTAGGCCTGGATGATCACAGTGACGTCCACACTTCACATTTCTAATGGAGCTAAATACACATACTGAACCTGCGTACTGCTGTTTGGGGAAAGCTAATCAGAGTGCAATCCAGTCCTGCTGAACTAAGTGAAATCCACTACGATTGTGCAGCCTTTGCCGTTAATATTCATTTCGATTTGTACCTCCCTTTCGGTATGTGTTCCATTATTTATCCCAAAGTTCAGACTCTGTAGCCTTAGCTGTCCCAGCCTGAGATGTCCCAGGAACTGGAAATACACTTATTAGTTGACAAATACATGTATTTGATTTTGATCATCGCTTCAGGTTGCCAACTGCTAACGTCGGGGATGTATCAGCAAAATCAACACTATTGAGAATGCACTGCGCAATTTGCAGGTTTATAGAAAAAAGAACTCTTCACCAACATCTCAGGTTTTTGAATCATGCTCCCCTGAATGCGGCAGCTGAGAGAGTGTATCAGAAAAGTTAAATTTATTACCTAATATATTACACCTTGCAAATTACTTGTCTAAACTGAATCACTGAATTTCACTGAATTTCACTGAATTTTTTTTTGGAGTTGGAAGGGACCATAGAGATCATCTAGTCCAACTC
>JAOQGH010000010.1:6425994-6458644 GCA_025769975.1 Gallinago jamesoni | reverse complement strand
AAGGGAAGGGAAGGGAAGGGAAGGGAAGGGAAGGGAAGGGAAGGGAAGGGAAGGGAAGGGAAGGGAAGGGAAGGGCTCTGCTTTCCTCTGGAATTCATTTGGCAAACATTTTTGCAAACAAGCTTAGTGATGGGAGTGGCAATGAAAAGAGCAGGTGTTTAATGAATGTTAGATAGCATAAGTAGAAGCCAAATATTTGATCTCCTCAATCGGAATTATTATTATTTACTTTTAATAAAGTATGGCTGAAGGACTCAGAGCTAAAACATCTTTGTGCTAGGTGCTGCATAAACACAGGAATCCTGACTGGAGGGGGAAAAAAGGTTTATTCAACTAAGGAATTAACACAATCTATTTCTGCAATCAAATTAAGTTACATGCTTCAAATGCCAAGCACCAAAATGTACAGAGAACGTTAAACAGTTAAACCAAATAATTTTAAAAAATCCTTAAACATTTGCCACATTGTAAACAGTACTTAAAAGTAAACATCTCGTTCAAATTTCAGCTGCTTCTGTAATATAACTACTGGGGATGGGGAGTGAAGAGAATTCCTCAAAAATAATACAATTAGCTCTACTACTGATTAAGGGTTATTTGCAGACATTGGTGTATGATCTCAAGTACACAACAAATTCTAAAAGAAGATAGATCACAGGTATCATAAGACTGGGAATTTATTAGATTAGTCAGAGATCTAGTCAGAGAGATTTGGCATTAGGATACATATAAAAGAATTACGAAAAAAACGGGCTTCTCTACAGAAGAGGATGCTAGGTCTCTAGCAATGAAATACTTAATGAGAACCAGTGTCTTTCTAGTGAGAAGTCCTGTCTCTGACAGCTGCCATCTCCATGTGAGAATGCAGGAGTGAAGTGATATCCAATACCTATGCTATTAATTCACAACCTTATCTGCAGCTGTTACAGATTTCATTAGATCCTGCAGCGCAAGAGCTGATTGTTTCCACAATTTGTTTTCAAACGAGCCCAACATAAGACTTTGGAAGGGGTCTTTGTTTTTTAAGAAATAAATTATTTACCTTTAAACACCAAAAATGAGATCTGTGTAATATTTCTGTTTGGGTGTCCAAAATTGAAAGCACATACAGTCAGAAATTATTTTTAAAAAATCCTTGTCTGCCCATCCTTTCCACCAAGCTGAGAACTGTTGAAGTGGGCTGCATTTGGAGTAGCTCCAGGTTTCAAAACGCTTAATCTGCCAAATGCTCAAAAGATTAAAGCTTGCCCTGTACCCACATATTCTTAAAGAGCACTAGGAAGCAATGGCTGTGCTCCAGCAGCCTGCCAGGCAGGAGTCAAATCTCTCCTCTGAATTACAGGTGGGTAGAGGAAGCGATGGGGTTTTCTGGAAGGAGATTATTGCTAGAGGAAACTATTTATACCTGCTTCCATTCTGGAAGGAAAAGTGGTCTATTGTGATGTAAACTGGCCTTCGATGGTTGAGAGGACTTGAGGTTGAGTGCATGTGTCCAGTCTCCTTTGAGGAAGGCTAGCAGTGAGACCATGGACTCTAATGGCTGCTAGAAGGCTTGGAAACCTGATCTGAGGGGGAAATGGTTCTGAATTTTCTAGAAATATCTGCAAAATATATTCCAAAGTTGGCTAATCAAAATTCTTGAAGTTAGATCTTTTCAAAGAAAAGGCCGTTATTTAACTAAAATTTCAGAGTAGACAGTTACTGTATTTATTTTTTTTCTTATTTTGATATGAGACATTTTAACAGGGTTGAAATACTGATAGATCCTGAAAAGCTCATTTATAAAAAAAGAACAACCAACCAACCAACCCAACCCACTACAACTTTTCCTTGCAAAAGTTATTAGTTTTGACTGTTTAACATATTAGAATGAAAAAATGTTAAAATTGGAAAATTCAAAGTAATTTCTGATAAAATTCTATGACAAGCCGCAGGTCTTGAATAAAGAGAAGGCCTTTTTAAAATGGAATCTGCTCTTTATTAGCAGAAAGACACATTAAAGCACATTAAATGTGCATTTCTCCACTTCTAGGGAAGATAGCACTGAATTCTTCCCTTCCATTAGGACTTGCAAAAAAACCCTCGCAAGTCTCTAGTTACAGGTGAGGTTTCCAAAGGACTTGAAAGTAGGAGACAGTCAATTCCCAGTGAAATTCAGCCTCAAAACATCCTTCTCCAAATGGTCCAGACTAATGTGTGCACTGGTTTCCAGTAGGGAGGGCAGTAACACGCTCTGTTCCCTTTGTGCCCTTTCTGCCTATACCATAGCAGTCCCAGGAAACATTTTGCTCCATCAGCACTGTGCCCAGGGATAATGGACAAGTGCTCTGGGAAAAAGGAAAACTTCTTCCCTTTCCTCCCTGCAATGTGATTTCAAACTCAAGCAAAAATTTGTGGCATCACAGGGAAAGAGGGATGATTAATGCACTAATACCACATACAGAGAAATGAGAAATCAAGTGATTTCTTGAGGTCAAAAGCCTCATAGCGTCTGCATTAAAACCTGGAGTCAGCCTTGCAGTTCTTGAGTTACAAGGCTATTACAATAAGATCATCCTGCACCAAGTCCGCCAGGAAGGAAAACTCTCTGCACTGCAGAGAATGGAGCTCAGGCTGCTGTGCTTCTCCTCACCCTCTGTCCCTGTGCTGCTGTTAGGGAGGTGGTGATTCACATTACAGAATTAGTGCAGAGAGCTCTGAACAATACAATTATTGAGAAGTAAAGCGCTGTGAATAGAAAATATTGTGGCATCAGCTAGAATGGTTGAAGTCGGTGACTCAAAGGCCTACGTGGCAGGAGTGTATTATATCCAAACCCCATGCTAATAGCACTTCTGAGCACTTACAGGAGGAAGTGCTTAGATTAGGTGCTTTACAACACACTCCGGGGGGACACAGGCACGCTTTCTAGTATGAAGATCCAATTAGATATTACGCAAGACCAAGTGAAATGCAGAAATGTTTCTGAATCAGAAGTGAGCAATAACTGTGGTTAAAATGCCTTGCACTTGTATTTCAAATAACAAAGGATTTGAAGAATGGGGAGCCATGTAGAAAGGCAGGAGAGGAGGAAGCTTTAAAAAGAAGCTTTTGCCAGGAGCTGATGGGAAGAACTGCTGTATTGGATTAATATGAAGGTTGCACAGTGCTGGGGTTAGAATTCAGCCCCCACCCCCCACCTACTCAGCCTTGTCCTGATCTCTTTCTCTAGTTTCTGTACCTCTAGGTGCAGAGGTAGCTCAGCCCACTGCTTGTGTAATCTGCTTATTACTAGAGACTTACTTACCCCTAAGAGAACACAGGGAGTGTAGAAAGTTATGTTTGCCCAGTACCGCCTTCTGAAGAGATAGAGTCAGTGCTCAAAACTGTTCCAAATGTAATTACTGCCAGGACCTCATCATGACTGTCAAATCCCTGCTGCTTTTGCATGTACTATTCAGTGCCTGGGAGAGTCAGGTTTATTTAAAGCCACTAAGGCTCCGCTCATTGTGTTCAGTGCATTGGCTGATCCCGGAGTGTCAGATGCCAAGGCAGGTGGCTGGGATTTTCATCAGCAATAGGAGTGTCAGTAGGAACTGTGGTTCTCAGGTCAAGATGGAATTTACAATCTTTTTCAAATTCCTGGACTTTCCTCCTCCTTCTCATTGTCTGCAGGCACTGTCCCCTGTGTGGAACTGGATGGAAAGAGGTCCTTACTGATAGCTGTTACACACCTTCCTTGCTCTCCAGTGAACCATAACCAGGAATTCACAGCATGGATTATAAATTCTGGTTTTACATGCAAAAAATAGTGAAACTACTCCAGAGGCTGCTTCCCTTTGCACAGTGCTCCTGAACAGGGACACTCCTCAAACCCACTTTCCTCTTCTCTTTCCCTTCCATCCCCTCCATATCCCCAAAGAATATGTTATTTCCCTTGATTGGAATGTCTCAGTTGCATTCTCAGTGGAGCCCAGTAAACAACATCAAGAAGCATCTTCAGGACAGAAAGGATGTCAGTTTGACAGCTTTCCTGTGGCCCATTGGTTACAACATTTCAGAGGAAAATGACAACATTCAGGGAAGCAGTGTACTGTGCAAATTTCACTTCAACATTGATTTCTGTGAAACAGAAAAGCCTTTGGAGCAAATCTGTCTCTGAACACCTCTCACACAGTCCAGGCTAGACTCTCAGTAACCTGATGGGTACGTCTGGGTAGAAGCAATTAGAAGGAAATAGGCAATCTGGCAAGAATAGCATGCAAGAAATACCTTGGGAAAGGCAGGGAGACACTGTTCTGAGGCTGCTGTGAAAACTGTGGGTCTGCCATCCAAATACTGTTGCTGGTGGCTTTCGCTGTTGTTGTCCTGTTAGGTCTACAGAGAGTTCAGTCACTGAGGGATTCTGGCAATCGGCAGTCCCAAGATTAGCAGCCCAGATTAGCTCTGAAGGCCACAGATCTTTACCAAGCAGAAACCAGATGCTGCAATGACATGCATCAGAGGGTCTGCTAGACACTGACGCCAGCTCAGCATCAAGCCTGTGAATATTTTGTCCCTGAGGGTGTTTCCAAGCAGAGTAAAAACCAAAAAGAGTGTTACACCTTTGTTATTTCTGAGAGAAACAAAAAAGGCTTTCGCACTGAATCAGGCATCTCTGACCTAGTACAGGACTAAGCAGAGCAGAGGGCAGCCCCAGGATATTATTCAAATGCAGGCGAGCTGTAGGTAGGAGTTTCTGCCAGGGCCTCTCACTGCTTCCTAGTGAGCTATCTGGTACATCTGCCACTGCTTAATACACATTTCATGTTTCAGATCTTGCCAGAAAGACAAACAGTTTTGTTGCTGCCAGTTGTGAACATTACACATTTGCCAAGGAGGTGTCATGCTTGTTTGCCACAAGTGTAATTAGATGATCAATCGTGAGGAGCCAAGAAGAAATATCGGCGTTGCAAACAAACATATTTTTCAGTTTGCTCTCTGAAAAGAACAGGGAGTTAACTACAAAGGAGAGAAGATCTCTCACTCCGCATTCACAGCCTCTACCCTGGCCCCCTTTTCCCATCATTTCCAGCAGGGGAAAGACAGCAGATTTCCTCCAGCTGCTAAAAGACATCTGGAAAGCATGGGGACCTGTTGAGAGAGGCTATTTTTCTCTGGATGGCAGACTGCTTCCCAGTCAGGCCATGCTTGACCAGGGACATTCGAGGAAGTTAACGTAAAGGGGATGAGCAGAGACCGGGTGTTCAGTGCTCTGAGGGAAGGGCAGAGCAGCAGAGATGCTCTGTGAGATGCAGGCATGTTGCTGCCCTGCCAGCATCAAACACAGGGCTGCAACCTTGCTGCTCTGCCCTGCCCTTCACCTTTTACTAAATCCATATCTGGATTAATTCAGCCACACTAAAAATCTGGGTGGCCTCTGTATGGGAATTAAAGTGGCTTTACTGCATTTAATTCACAAAGGAATTTGTTCCATTTCAGGAATCTACCCACATCTGCATCCAAAGTCTCAGCTCAAACTGAGACTCTGCTTTGCCTCTGGCCATTGTGTACAGGGACAGTGAAACAGCAAGATCCCACAAGGACAGGGCACAGCAAGGTGCTATTTGTACTACCTTTTCTCTGTATTTATGATCCCTTCTCTCTGCCTTCCTTATGAAAATGCAGATGCCTGGAAAACATAGTAAAAAACACTTTCTTTTCTAGTCAGCTTTCTAAAGTGACTGAAAAACTGTCAGCAGTAAAATATAAAGTGCTCCTTAAAGCAGTACTGAAAGACTCACAAGACACCCTAATGGCCACCATAATGCTTCCAAATGATGCCAGTTCTGTCTGGAGAAATTAAGATTATTTTTAGTAGTGAAAACTCAAACTCTCAAAAGTTAGGAATTAACAGAGTTGTCCATTTAATTGTAGTTTTGTACCATATAGATACGTACTATATACAACCTTTAATTGCATGATCACAAATTACACTGTGTTTTAATTTCCCTATTTAATGCAAAATATTTGGAACATTTTTGTTTTTCATTTCCAAAGTAAAACCTTTTTTTTAAGAAACAGAAAGACCAAACCTTTTCATTTGTACAGTGTTCAAACATAATCGTTTAACTTACTTTATGATAATCACCTACATGAAAGACAAGTTATTGTAATAGCAGGTCAACTGAAAAAAATAATAAAATCTTGCAGAAACTGCAGAATGAAACAGAAGACAATTTTCACTCACTTTGTCCGAGGCCTTCTATATCTTCCCTAACCCCCATCAAGAAAATGCCCAGTACGTGGACATGAGAGATTAGCTGTATAAGGTTAATCCAACTTCACCAGTGAGTTGCAGGGCTGGAATTCCTGGGTACATCACTCACCCTGGTCTCTGGCCTTCTCTCCATGAAGCACAATTCTGTTTTGTGAACCGCAGTCAGAGCTCAGAAGGAGACAGAATAGGACCAAAGGGCCGATCCTGCACATATAAAATCATTCCACTCCTTTTATTCTTTTAACATACTTTTCCACATTCCTGCTTTTTTTTTTTCCATCCTGTATTTTTTGCATGTTTCTGCCTTCTCTAGAGTTTTGCATTATCAAAGGGCAACAGAAGAAAAGAAAAAAAATGGTGCTGCATTTAGCATTGATTTTTCCCCTTCACTCTGAGTCACATAAGCTAACATTTAATTAATTTCTGACACTTTGACAGTTTCTAAGACGACATTTGTAGAGCTATCAAATGCCGCTGATAGCACTGTCAGACAGACACTTTTTGAATTATCAGCTATTAAGGACCCATATGCAACAAATTTCCAAGGATTATTATACAAATTGTTCTTTGAATGAGAAAAGCACACAAAAGCTCAGTGAAACATAAAGAAACCATTGTTCCCAGGTGAATTTGATATTTGCAAATGTTTTGCTATTTTGATCACTTACATGGTTTAAGAAATTGAATTAGCTTTGTCTTTTATTAAGAAAATCAAATGGCCTAGTTTAGGATGTCTGAGAACATGGCCAGATTTCCAAATCACGGTAGTCTTTACGGAGATAGAACTTAAGAAACACAGAATACTTGATTTTAGGAAATGCTGAGCAGTGAATGAGGTCCTTTCAAGATCTCTCAAACCAGAATCCAAAGTATCCAAAATATCCAGTTGCTTTTAAACAGCCCTTGCCTTTATTCTTTCATAATGGTCTCAGACATGTCACCATTTCTTGATGTAGACTACTTCAGGCCCAGGTAGAGATCAGCGTGGATTATGCCATTGCAGAGACCCTCTGCAGCTGTGGGTGGCAGTTCAGGTATGACAGCTGTGTTTTCGCTGGCCTCACTACACTAATTCACCAGATGACAAAGAAGCTGTGTTCCAATAAACAGGACAGAGCTGCATTTCGCCTTGCTCGGTGGCACAGCTATGACTTGAAGTTAGCATTTGTCTGCCTTTGCTGTACGTCTGAGCCACGGTCTTATGATCAGACTGCTCCACTTGCTTTTCCTTGGAGCATCTGGCATTCACGGTTCTGGTGAGCTCAGGGAACATATTAGCTCATACAGCGAAAATCAGCTCAGTGCTCTCCCCGTGGCCTTTGTGGCTCTCTGAAAGGCAGACTCAGGTGCATGCCAGCCAGCTCTGAGCACATCCAGATCTGCGTGTACTATCAACTCAGTTATGCAGAGGACAGGGATGACTCCCAGACTGAGGCAATACTCACATTTTAGCCTCTACTGCTTCAGCAAACATGCATCATATGGCATCCAGCAGGACCCAAACCATCACGAGCACCCACTATACAAATCCTGCCCTGGGAGCTCTTCAGTGAGCCCACCTAAATGAGAGCCAAAGTAGCCTCACCACACAGTCAGGAAAAAGGTCCTTCCAGCATGCCAGAGCCTGCGGCCAAATAAACTACAGTCTCGTTGCAAATGTAAAATCTGTTTTTCGTATGCTGGCACCAGACGAAGACCCCAATACAGACACCTGCTGACAAGGCCTGCATGACGTAGCTTAACTTTTAGCCAATTTCTTACAGTGTGGACATACGTGCAGTTGGATCCCAGTGATCTAGGGGTATGCAGAATCCCAATATCACTGCTTTGCATCACCTGCTGGCATAGAATCCATAGAACCTCATGGACATTCATGCACCTCCACTAGCCTGCACCATACAGAAATATCACCTAAGAGATATCAGTTGTACTGAAGTCTTATCATCAGAGTTGAACCATGACCTTCCCTTCACACACCACATCCCACACTTGAGCTTTGTTTATACACCTCTCTCAGTAGAGAGTAGCTTTTTGCTGCCTGCGATGCAGCTGATAACTCACAACCCTCTACATCCAGACCAGCAACAGTTCTTTAGAATATTGTTTCCTCATCTTTGGTCAGTTCACTTTTATTCTCCTTCCTCCTCATCCATAAGAAAAAAAAATATGCCTGTAAGCCTGGCACCCGATCCATAGCCAGTGGAAACCAAGGATTTCCAAGGAGACCTATCTTCCCAGTGTCAGGAACTTCAGAAACTGGGCTGTGGGATGGCACCCAGTCATGCCCTCACCATTTTCCCCTTTGCACTGCAACCTCACTGAGGGAATGGCAGAAGGCAGGCACTGTCCAGCCCTGACATCAGAACTGCTACTGTCAAGTTTCATTATCATCACATTCGGTTCATAGTTGGTTTTTGGTTTTTTTATGTATTTCCCTGCTGGGAAAAAAAAAAAAAAAGGAATAGCAAAGGAAAAAAAAAAAAAGGAATGAAAAAAAAGAACACTGCCCAAAGCCCCATAAAGCACGTGCAAAATAAACAAAGTGGAGCATGGCACAACTGCCCTGAACTGTGTACCCCTAACACAGAGCAGTTAATGGGAGAGACTGTCAGGGGAACGGACACAAAAGTCCCAGGCACTCTGCATGAATCTGCTGTAACACAGAGTAGCTGGTATCTCTGGCTACACAAATCCAGGGGATGAACTGGAAATAGAAATTAACTTCTTGAATCGCTGCCTAGGTATCGGACTGTCATCTCAGCCTCCCATCTAGGTCTTCATTGCATTCTCAGTCAGTCAACCATTTGCACACAGGAACTCAGGGTAGGGGGAACAGGCTCCAGAGAATCCCGAGAGTGAGATAGCACATGTGTGACTGGTTTATTTTTATTTTATGTGTTGGCCTTTGACTGTCTTTTCAACATCTTTGTGTCAGGGTGGAGCTGGAACCTGGCACTTTTATCTCCATGGATCCCCTAAACCTCTCTTGGTACAATGGTGACATCGGTGACAGGAACTGGAGCAAGCCACTCAACGAATCTGATGCAGAGCAGAAGCCTCAGTATAACTACTATGCCATGCTGCTCACCCTCCTCATCTTTGTCATCGTTTTTGGCAATGTGCTGGTGTGTATGGCTGTGTCCAGGGAAAAGGCCCTTCAGACTACCACTAATTACCTGATTGTGAGTTTGGCAGTGGCAGATCTCTTGGTAGCAACCTTGGTCATGCCTTGGGTGGTCTATCTGGAGGTAGGTGACCCAGTTTTCTTTTTCCATACTGAATGTTTCTGGTGAATGGGGAGAGAGAGAAAAGGTTTAGGAGCCTGGAAATCAGTTATTTCAAGGCCTCCTGAATTTCCCCAAACAAACGTGTTTTTAATTCCCCAACAGTTGGTCAGATTTTTCTGGGAAATCCACATGAAAACAGATGAAAGGCTGACTTCAAAAATGCATTGTTGTTCCGAGGACTAAACTACAACCTGATCACATTGAAAATCTGGCTTTTAAATAGAGGGATCGAGAGCAAAAGGACCCCAATTCTGTTTTCAAAACTACACAGATGAACTGTTCATTGCCAAGCATAAGAATGAGTCTGCGACATCATGGGTGTCACACTAATAAACTGCATCAAAGAGTAATCAAATTCCCATTTCTGAAGGACGACAGTAGTAAGAAGAGCAGGCAATTGTAGAAGTAGGATGTAGATCCAGAGCTTTTGTGTCACAGTGTGTGAGAGAAACAGAACAGCAGGTGAGCTACTATTCACATTGCTGCTGTTAGCGTGTTGCTTTGGTACAAAAAAGCTGCATATTTCTGCACACAGAGCCATATTTGAGTGGCACTGTGGCTTGTGAGAGCCAAATACTCCCAAGACTGCCACCCGTTTACTCGATGGCAAATGACTCTTGCAACAGTAAATAGCCTGAAAGGATGAAGGGCATCTCTAGAGGAAGGAATCAGAGAAGACACGCAGCTCCTCTCCAACACGCTGGGGTGCCTGTGTTCTTCACTCAGCTGAGAGCTGGCATGCTGGTGGCAAGCACAACCAAGAAAGAATGAATGGTAGTGAGATAGCATAAGACTGAAACTATATCAAGTGTACAATTAATTTTCAGGCACTTGTTTACAAGATAAAATGATAAAACAAAGAGGAGAGCAGGGGAAGAAGCCATAATCAATTATACCATTAAGTATTAATGCAAAGCAAAACAAACCCACTGACAAGACATAGGCTGTCAAGAAACCACAATACTAATTATCGCTCTAGTTAATTATTATTTTTATGGCACTTTAAAAACGTAAGGCATTGTGAATCTGCTAAAGCTTATTAACGTGACCACAGGCTGACTACCATCGCAACCAATGCCTCTGGGACCAGTTATGCTCTTCTATTATATTCCCCTTTTGCAACAACCCATTTTAAGCAGAGGCTTTTGCTGTGAGAAGCTCTTGCTCTCTTAGGCCCAGGTGTAAGAGTCTCTCAGACACTTCTTATTTTCATGTGAAAGACTAAAGCAGAAACCATGTAAGATACTTTCCCCTCTCTGGGCTCCTGTGTACATGGAGGTGGTCAGGAACCTCAGCTTCCTTCATCTGCCAAACAGGACAATCAGGCCTCTACATCTCAGCAATACTTTTTTTTTTTTCCCCTCCTAATTTATTTTTGCCCTTTCTGCTCATATCCACACTCTGCTAAACACACTGCTAGCTTGAAGCAACAAAAACTTGCTGACAGAGAAGGAGCCATTGTACTGATGTGGGCTAGGCACACTCCCTGTGATCCCTCTGTGTCTGCAATCTGAAATTAAAATTGCTCAGAACCCTTTGGTCTCTAAGTACCTTCTTATTTTTATTTTTTTTTTTTAGGATTTGTGTCACAAGCTCCAATAAAATGGAATGTCAAAAGGAAACTCTTAAAAATCAGCCTCCTTGCAAGCAAATCTTCTACCTCCAAGCTTCTGAGGTTGCTCCTACATAAATGAAAGCACTAAGAGAAAGAACTGCTGCAGTTTACAGCACCTTCCATAAATTTGAAACTATGAGTTCAGGAAACTGGTTTTGCAGAGGCTTATATCTGGCTGGAAACCTTTGCCTTGGGGCAAATTCTCAAAGTTACTGATGTAACTGTCTCTTAAGTGCCTTTTTAAACACTGAGTATTCATCTGTCACTCAGGCTTCAATGCAGTCATTCTTTATTCTTTATGCTGCCTATGGTTATGTATATCAGAGCAGAAATAACTGAAGAATAGATATCTTATTCATTCTATTTTCAAATGCAGTAGGACTATTTTTATTAGGAGGGAAATATATTTTTTTCATCACATGTCAAATACAGCAGTCCTAATAATTGCTATTAAACTTAAATGGCAAAGTTCAGTTTCAATAGCAAGATAAGCAAGGAGAAAAAGGCTACTGGTAACTGGAAGTGTTATCATTAGGTCTTCGTCTTTATCACAACATGTAGCAGATCAAATAATTTTCACTCTAGATTAAATAAATTTCATTCACCAAAAAAAAAAAAAAAAGGGAGGAATTTCTACCCTGATTTTTTAAACTAAGAAAGGAAGGAAAATCCAGCTTCTCTACTCCTGGTCTTTGCTAGGTATAATTGCAAAAGAGTGTCTAATAATATGCTGTAAGTACAATTAGAGGTGATTGGGATATAAAATTAATGTATTTCCTTCCTAATACTTCTTTGCAATGCTTCAGAGACCTGTTTAAGCTGTTTTTAAGCTTCTACATAGTTCACTCTGAGGAGCCTTGCACTCCCTCATGTCACTGGAATATGAGCTCAGGTTTGCGCTTGCCATTTGGGCTGCCTAGCTCAATATAGAGTAACCAGATGGAATAGGAAGGACAAAATCACACCAGTCCTCAGGGGACTGCTCTAAAGAATGGTTTGGATGGAGCAGAGTACTTCCTTTGTGGCCGTGCCATCATTTGAGACCTTTAGACTAGACAGGACAAAGTCCTTGAAGGCACTCAATGGCAAATAATCCTGCTTGAGACAGCATGTGACTGATTACATGTGACCCCATTCCAGCTGGAACTTCTGTAGACAAAATTTTGATCCCTCTTGAAGCAGCAGAACCCCAGCTACCAGCAAGCATCTGTGTTTTTGTGCAAAATTCTCCCTTTAGATCCTCTCAACAGTGGTGAATTCCCAGTGAATTCTTTTACTGACCTTATTTTCTCTTTTTGCAGGTGGTTGGTGAGTGGAGGTTTAGTCGGATCCACTGTGATATCTTTGTAACCCTTGATGTTATGATGTGTACAGCCAGTATCCTCAACCTCTGTGCCATCAGCATTGACAGGTGAGGGCTCTGTGGCAGCAAGCTGTATCAAGTCCACAGTAGCATGTCACAGCTGTCTTTATAGTTGTGGTCTAATGTCTAATGGTCTAATTTTACCTGTGACTCAGAGACTGGAAAATGCTGAGAGCCAGTGGTGTTGCCATCTTTTGAAGAGCGATTTAGAGGACCTAAATGAGGTCTGAACTGGGATTCCATCACAAGCAGACACAGAAACACTAGTCTTGAGAATGTAAATGATACTGTCTGTATATGTCCCCGTTAGTTTGGTTCCTTCTGTTTCTAACTTGCATAGCGAAGCGAACTTCAGTGTGAAGGCAGAGAACGTGGAAGAAAAATCACTATGCTAAGCTGACCTCAGTCTCACACCTTCCAAACCCAGGAATGCAAACATCCTGGAGATTCGTGAAACCTAACTTGTCCTATATTCTCTCACTGGCCCAGGCTTTCAGACACAGCAACTAGGTGTCATTTCCCCCAGAGTTTGTCAGCACTGGCAGAACAACAGTAACCTGGGTTTGTTTCCTCACACTGCAGGTACACAGCAGTAGCAATGCCAATGCTGTACAATACCCGCTACAGCTCGAAGCGCAGGGTCACTGTCATGATCGCTGTGGTCTGGGTGCTTTCATTTGCCATCTCCTGCCCAATCCTCTTTGGCCTCAACAACACAGGTGAGTGGTGATGCCACCTGCATCCAGCTATTGACATTGTCCTGGCTTACTGAGTCCCCAGAAGGTCTTCTGTTACAAGTCGGGAATAAATGGGGATCAGGTTTTAGGTGTATTAGGATGTATCCGTCCCTTTTTCAGGTGTCCTCTTCTGTTGTCATCCCAGACTATTTCTGTCAGCTTCTTCTGAATCCATTTCATCTCTTGCTGTTCCAGACCAGTGTTTTAGACACATCAGAACTGAAGCTGTGTAGTTTACACAACACTTCTCAATGTTACATTAACATTTGTCCACTACAAAATCAAAATCCCTCTTGTATTAAAACACATGAAAAAGAAAGTCACAGGGCAAATAGCTTCACTAAAGCAGGCAAGAAAAGAACTGGGTGTTCAACCATCTGTTCCATAGGAAGACTGCATTGTATATAGCATGGGACTGGCAGGCTTCTAGTTGTAAGGCAAGCAATAGACAGGGACTTTGGGTAATACGTGACTCCCTGTGACCCAAGGGGAGTTTGATGTTCTGGGACCACTTCCAGTTGACATGGTGGTACCCCCTAGAACCCAAATCCCTCACTCTCTGGCTGTCTTTGTGCCTTCTGAAAGAGGGAGAGAAGAGAGGCAAGCCAGTCTTTGCTCCTAGCAGCAGCAACAACAAGCCTGAAACGTTTTGTCTTCCAGACGAGAATGAGTGCATCATTGCCAATCCTGCCTTTGTCGTGTACTCCTCCATCGTCTCCTTCTACGTTCCCTTCATTGTCACCCTGCTGGTGTATGTGCAGATTTACATAGTGCTGCAGAAGCGCAGGAAGCGTGTCAACACCAAGCGCAGCAGCCACGGCCTGGACTCGGACACACAAGCCCCGCTGAAGGTAACCAGACCTCTGCCTTGCTCTCAGCAGTCTCTATCCTTTCCCCTTCCAGCTCTGCTTCATTCCCTGAAGCACATCCTCCATTCCCCAAATGGCACTGGCTGGACCAGGTGAAATACTGCATCATAAAAGCAAATGCTGTGTCCTGTGCCATTTGGAGTCCCAGTTGCACACTGGATTATCAGGTCACTTGGCTGGTGCTTTGCAGGCCTCCCTGGGTCTCAGGGGATGTTTCGTCAGCAGATGTGCATTAGGAGCTGCTTCATTAACCAGACTGTGTTTCCTTTGATTCTAAGCTTGGGTTAGTAGCCTGACTACAGGCTATACTGTTTTCCGAGTCAGTCCTGCTGTTGTGACAAAGAAGTTCAATGGAAATGGTTTGCATGGCTGGGGTGCAAACTACATCACTGGTAATGATGCCTCTGCAGCGAAAACAGCTTCTCAAAACACAAGCTATGCATGTAAGTGGAGTCCAGCTGAGTGTGTGAGGTGTGAGACTGCTTGTCAAAACGCTACTCTCGCAGCACATGCAAAACAAGCAGTAGGAGTGTATAGTCCCAGAGGCACTGCCTCCAAACTGTGTTGCCTCTGAGGCCGGTACCATGTTGAGCAAGGAGGCAGCAAGACAGGGATAGGCAGAAACATTAGCAGATCTTTGCTGTTTCCTTTCTTTGGTGAAAAACATAACGAATACTTGTCTCTGTCCCTGCTTCTTTAGAGTAGTTTTCTATCATTCTTAGCGCCATAGTCACACTGATTAATTTCTGCTTCATGCCCTGTGTTTGTATTTCCACGTGCCTCCCTTACCAGCTTTCCTTCCCAAGTAATATCTGCTTGTGTAACCTCTGAGCTGGTGCTTGCCCCTTAGGACAAATGCACTCATCCAGAAGACGTCAAGCTCTGCACAGTTATTGTGAAGTCCAATGGGAGTTTCCAAGTTAATAAGCGCAAAGGGGTGAGTGTTACAGAGAAGTGGTAGCTTTTCAGAGCATTTAGCTTTCCCCTTTTCTTCTCTCAGGGCACTACAATGGATGTATGTAGGGTGGGAGAAAAGTAAACTAAGAACAAAGGTTACCATTCAATCGCAAAATTTAAATATTCTTCCCATTCCTTAGAGTGAAACAGGGGCTTTAAGATCATAGAGCTCAAAAAGCCAGACTAAGCTCACCTAAAGATCAGCTATAAAAGCCATGACATTTTAACATTTTGTATCTTTGATTTTCTTCTTTCTGTTATTTATTCTAAGTCTTGGACTGCATTGGCTTTGTTGGGTTTTGCCTGTTGATTTTGTTTTTATTTATTTATCTTCTGAAAACTGAATAAAACCTATGGGGAGCAGAGACAGTGTCCCTCCCATTTCTTAGCCTCTTTGTGCAATAAAGGAGAGTCATTCACTGCAGTTCTGTCTACCCAAAAGTAGTCTTATCTGTAAACACTTTACAGGCCGATCTCCAAGCAGCTACCAAAAATGTAGGGAGGGAGAAGCGGGATTGGTTGTTCTTCAACATCATTCAGCTTCACTCTGTAAGGAATGTTCATTGCTCCTCTGTGTATATTTATCTCCCTTTATGTTGTGGACATTTGATTCTTGTCCAGGAGGCGGAGAGTCACATGGAAGATATGGAAATGGAGATGGTGTCCAGTACCAGTCCCCCTGAGAAAATGACCGTCAAACCGGCGGCACCAAGTAGCCATCAGTTGGTTGTGCCAGTTGCTTCTAATCAGGGCACCAACTCAACTCTGCAGGCTTTTGACAGCCCTGGGAAAGTAGAGAAGAATGGACATGCCAAAGAAACACCCTACACAGCCAAGGTCTTTGAGATCCAGTCTATGCCCAATGGCAAGACAAGGGCCCTTCTCAAGACTGTGATCAGGAGGAAACTGGCACAACAGAAGGAAAAGAAAGCCACTCAGATGCTAGCCATTGTACTTGGTGAGAGTGCGCATTGGCTTCCTTTTGTATTTCTCCAGAAAACCAATAGCTACTCAGGATGAGGGTAGCCAGTCTGAATGTCCACTGTAGACTATTTTTGCAGGCCTCCACAGAAATACTTTCACTGGATACCTTAGAGGATTTGTAGGCAAGAAACTGCCAATAGAAAGGCTACTTTCTTCACAGCTAGAACAGTTCATAGTGCTATACAAAGGGCTCAGAAAGCTGCCCATCTGTGGGGTGTGGACTAACAAAAGACAGCTAGGTGCAGTGGCAAGAGAGCTCATGGGCTTTCTAGAACACAAAAGGCAGCATAGCTCAGCAAGAAACTGCATCTCTGAAGGTTAGATTTTTTTGATGCAACTGGCCTGATTACATCAGCAAAGACATTCTCTAGTATCTGGATACTCAGAATACAGCCTATGAGACCTAACAGAAGGCTTATTTCTCAGGGAAGCATTTTTCTTTTATGCCAAAACATCCTTACTGTTCTTATAGTCTCAAAATTTGTCCAACTTTCAGCAATCAAAATCTGTCTTTTCCTTTTCCCCCAGGTGTTTTCATCATCTGCTGGCTCCCATTCTTCATCACTCACATCCTGAACATGCACTGCGATTGCAACATCCCCCCAGCATTGTACAGCGCCTTTACATGGCTTGGATATGTCAACAGTGCTGTCAACCCAATTATTTACACCACCTTCAACATTGAATTTCGCAAGGCTTTCATGAAGATCCTCCACTGCTAAAAGTAAAAGCAGCAGCCACATTTTTAAGAATGAGAAACAAGAAACCAATGCCATTCACACACACAAAGGGGCAGCCATGGGGAGGTCTCGAGCTCTTGTATTGGGCATGAGGCCTACAGTGTTACACCAGTGCCATGACCATGAGCCTCTTGGTGGGGATGCAAAGAGGACCTTCACGTGGGAGGTTCTCTCATCCCTTGAGGTGACCTTTGGACTCTGGGACATCAATCCCAAAGGCACTTTTCAGAGCTACCCTCACACTGTGTTTGAAGCGGAAGCAAAATCAAGACATGCTCACTTGATTCTTGCCTGTGGCCATCTAACCTTGAGTGCATTAAACACAGACAGTCACAGAGCCACGCAAAGGTAGCGGTAGGTCACTGCCTCTACCAGCTTGCGTATTACGTCATTGATACAATTCTCACCAAAGACAAGACGGTCTTTTCCGCTTTGCAATAGGAGCCAGACAGAGCTTGCGGAAACTCCATGCAATAGCTTTGCCTTCACCTTGAGCTGACTTACCCAGTATTAAACTGCTGAATCCTTGAGAAAAAACTTTAAGAGGTCCCCAAGTGGTCTAAGAAGGTTCTGCCACCTACAGATCCAATCCCTGCAGCAACATGGCCCTACAAGCAACAGGCAGAAGGAAGAAGGGGATCATAAGCCTCATGTGGGACCAGTACATCCGTGTAAATATGAATAAATAGGATGAATTGAACAGAAGCCCAAGCCAAAAAACAGGAGAGAAACTAAAGAAGTGATACCTTGTATTGCATGGTATACATTCAGATCAAACAGGACATCAACTATCATCTACCATCAGCCAACCCAGCAGCAATTTCTGCCCACCAGCATTTCATCTCCAGTCTCCTACAAGAAGTTACAAGACTAAGTGAGGAGTCTTAATGTGGCAAATGTAGAAACATGAGGACAGTGTGCCAGGTGAGGCATCTACAGCCACATCCATCTCAGACGTGAACTTGAATAAGTCAGCTAAGTTAGGTCCGGTTCTTCTCACCTAACTTCAGGGTACCATGAAGCCAAGGACCACCTCAGATATGATTTGCCTATGTCTCTCAATAGAGAGAGTACAGAATAACATTGTGCCTAGTTTAAATTAACAGTAAATGAGATAAAACTCTGTTTTTTAGAAAAAGCCAGAGTCCCTAGTTGGACCTGCTCCTGTGTCCAAGTTGGACTCTGGGAAAATCTGGAAGTTTCCAGCATCCCTTACCCTCTGATATCTCTCTCATGGATTAAAACAACTGACAACCCATAACAGCGTAATTTCACCAAGGTGGCTCTGGCATTGCCAGATCCACGCTGTACTTACTAGTTATCTTCAGTTCAAAATATATTTTGTAATACCTCTGTAAAGAAAATATAGTAAGATGAATAAAATGACATGGAAATAAGACTGGCTAGAAATTAATGTAGGATCTGGAGGACTAGATGAGTACAATAGCCATAAGCAGAGGCAGGCTCTGAAGTTCTAGTTACCTGCTGTTTTCTAAAGCTGTTAAAACGCAATCTGGAAAGCAATATAATCCCTTTTCTCTCTATGCAGTGTGTGGAATATTCACATAGTTTCTGCTTCAGAATAGATAAAGACCTCTGCCAAGGGGGCTTTCTTTTATTCTCTGGTTTTCCCATATTGCTAACAAAGCATTTTCCTGTGGGATGGACTGTGCTGGTAGAATGTGTTCCAGCTGTGTATCAAGAAGAGATTACGCCAAGCAGCTATAACACATTCTCTCAGATGTTTTCTGAAACTGAAATGGGAGTTCCACCTTGAGCCAAAGGTTTCCATTCTAAACTTTGTAGTTTAGAAAGAGGCCGATAGCCAGTGTTATTAGCATTTAACCCATGGACTTGTATAACATTTGAACATGGCTCTTCAAGGTCTGTTCATAGCTGTAAATTTAAATTAAGAGTGATCCTACAGGTGCCTAAATGTGTCCCATCTTGGGGAAGAATTTTAGCGTATACCCTTAGCAGAAATAGGTCCTATGAACTAAGTGCACAGGAAAGTACATGCCTACCAGGGCAACATTTTGTTGACATACATGAAGCGGGTGTTACATGATGCCAACAGAGCAAGACGTTATGAACGTGTAATATGGGGCCAGTCACTCTTCTGTCTTAGCATTGTAACGCATAGCTAGGAAACCTTTGTACTTTGTGTGATAATAGGATTATAGCAAGGGGGAAAAAAGCCCACTGTTTACAGAAGCACAGGAAACTTTCCAATCCTTTTTAATCAGAAAATTGGAAATGCTAACTCAAGAGATCTCAGGCACACATTATCTGTTCTTTTTTCCCCCCTAATTTTAACCGAGCAAATTCACTCAGTAATGGGAAGCAACTCAGACTGGTATTGCTTAAAAAGTTCAAAGAATAAGGTAAACTCAGTAGGGTTTTTTGGGTGGAAAATTAGTAACAAGCTACAGCTCAATTTTCTAACGTATTTACAATCACAAAGCAGAAAGGTGCCATTTCACTTAGTGAATTAGCAGATGGGAAGCTGAATTAAAATAGAAAATAATATGCATATAGACAAAACAGCTTTAAAGCATTTGGAAGTTGCCATAGGTGATATTTGCCCTGCTGAAACCTGGTGTGAGCTCTTAAAATAATGTCTTAACTTTGTCCCATGATTTTATTTTGTGTTCAGTGTTAACCCAGGACAAAATCATCACCTTCAATATTGTGTAGCTTGTTCAAAAATTTTGTTTCTGAAAACTTTTGAAAATTTTGTTTCATAAAACATCTACTCTTACAGACAACAAAGTAAGGCACTTCTACCCGTGAATCAAGCCTTCATAACTCTTTTTGAGAGGACCAAAATATATGTTCACCTCTGGCTTTACAAAGAACAAACTAATGGCAAGAGCAAGGACAGTCTTTGCAATCTGTTCATACAGCACCTGGCAGAATGACATCCAGCCCATAGTTGTGATGGAAGGTGTTTGTGGAAACTTCTGAAATTATGAGAAGTCAGTTGCATCGTATGGGACTCTGAGGCCTCTTGCCCACAGATCCGAGTCTAGCAAACACAGTCCTCGCTGTTACTTCCACTCCAGAAAAAATAATTTCCCAAGGGACTTCAGATGGCGGGACATGCTGCTGATTGTAAGGGTACTGATATGTTTTTTAAAACACATTACTAAGAAGATTTTGTTTCTTCGTTCCTGAAGAAGAACTTCACACCCTTGCTATAGTCCCTATTTTGTGATTCATTATTTGTAATTGAAGTTTCAGTTCTGCTTATTGAGTCTTCCTGTTCCTGCTTTTCTTCCCTGTGATTCACAGCTTGCTGAAGCCCGTGTGGCTCTGTGCACCCCCGAACAGGTTTTAATTAAGAAGCTAGTGAATTCTGCCTGCACTGTATTTGGCGCTTGCCTGCTTGCTCCCACTACAGTCATGATACTGTTTATCTTCTTGATTGAAGAGTAAACTAATTACAGTAGGTCTAACCAGCTTATTAAATCCTGCTGAAATAAAAAGGAAAACAGAAAAAAAAAAGCCACTACCTCTGTGGTGAAAAACTGCAGTGAAAACATGACTCCCTCAAGAGTCAAGAATGTATAATAGCCATCGCAAGTACATGTGACACCGACAAATGTCTTCATACAGCACTGTAATTAAATACAGAATTGCACAAGCTACCCTGATGTTATATGCTTATTTCATTCTTTTTCCCAGAAGCAGCGATATCGGTATTTAGCTGTAAGGGGTCAGACTCTAGGGACCTACAGTTATGCTATACATCGCGCAAACACCTAACAGGAAAAGATGGCCTTCAAATGAGATCTCGTATTTTTTCTGACTTGCTTTTCGGATTAGTTGCCTTTTTTTTTTTCCTCTCCCTTGTCCCAGTCTACCCTTAAGAATTTTAGCTTTTGTCTAGACTGAAGCTAGGAGAATCAGACATGGGAAAGAAGGAGTGCAGAAAGGCACAGACAGAAAATAAACTGTTCTTAAATTTCTCCGTCTCTCTTCTCTTCTAGACAGAAGCAGACTGGGGAGAATTTGGAGGAGGAAGGGATGAAAAACAGATAAGTACCTAGCAAAGAGCAGTCATGCTGGTGCTTCTGGCATCACAACAGCTGCCTGTATTTACTTTTTGGCATTACTCATTCACGTCTGGTCCATGGCAATGCAGGTTCAAGACAAGGATTGAAAGCCACTGCTCTCACTGGGACACCGCTTGTCTAACTGAGCTGTAACACTTGAGGGAAACAAATATATATGAGTCAAACATAAGCACCAACCTGTATGAGTCTGATTGGCAAAAACAAAGTTTTCTGGAATCTACAGACTCACACTCTCTCTGCGTGGAGAAAATAAATAGAAGCTGTTCAGACCACTATGGTACTGCAGACGACTTGTATGATAAGGACAATATTTTAATGCTGTATTTGATGCAGAAGTTAATATGCCACAGAAAAGCGATTATGGACTTCACTTGGCTAAGCACACCTAATGTAAAAATGCACATCAGTGGGAGTATTTCAGCTGTCTACCTCTATCACTTGGTCTTACATAAAAGGTTTTGGTGAAGACCCTGCATTGGGCTAGCAGTGCTGACAGAACACTGCAGCTGAGCCCCACATAATAGTTATGCCAAGGTTAAGTAACTAGCACATGGAGGTTTTTTTCCTTCTGCATTCCACTTGGCTTTTATGCTGGAGAACATCGTTATTTCATTTAGGAATATTTATGTGTATGTTGCACTCACTGTTGCATTATTTCCTCAAGCTGCCTGCTGAAATGTTTGGTATTTATGGAAGAATTAATCCAACAGATGCATGTGTGAACCTCAGCCAGGCTTAGTCAGCACAACAGTAAAACCTCAGCTTAGACTGCCACACAACTGGGGTTTCTGGTTAGTTCTCACCAAGATTATTTTCTTTATGCAAAGAAGAAAGAGAAAAAGAGGGAAAAAATATATATAAAAAAATCCTTCCTACTGCTAGGATAGAAAACTATGTATCTCCAAGTACTAACAAATTGACATTTCAGTTTAATGGCATTTTTGATCCTTGGCATGAACGAAAGGTCTTGGTTTACTAAATTCTGAACAAACAGAACACAAAGATAATCCCTGTCCTGAATTCTTCAGCTTAGACAGTAACCAGATATCCAAAACTACAAAGTTCAACTGATGCTTAATTCTCCTTGCTGTATGATCCAACTCAATGCCACCATGACTGACAGAAAATTAGGTGCTCAAACGACCCTCCACCCTAACACAAAAGAATAAATGATATTCCAAGATGAAACAACAGGACACACACCAGTTTGGTTTTAGCGTGTCTAGCCCCAGCCTACCAGGATAAAAGGCCAGCTAGTATGAGGTTCTCCCTCACAGCAAAATTTTATTTCTGAGCCTGTGGCTCAGAATGACTGACTACAAAACAAACCCAGCAACCACTGCCAGCAAGCACTGTTCACACCATTCAAAAGAAATCAAACAGAACTGACATGTCCATCTCCTAGGGCGTTTGAGCTAGTCCTGTAGTTTCAGGTTGGGCCTGACAGATTAAAGGATATGCTTTCTTCTGCATGTCAAAAAAAAAAAAAAAAAAGAAAAAACAAGAAAAAACCAGTTGTGCTTGTTAATTGAAACTCTCTCTCTTTAATCAAAGCTTCTTTTAATAGTTAAAACTGCTCCCCAGCTTCTGTCTTTCTGATGGTACCAGACTGTCTGCTTCATAAACAGCTTTTGACTCATAAATAACAACTTTCTTCACCAAAGAAAGAATGACAATGGTGGACTAAATATAATTAAGGTATAATGAATAATTAAGAGACCTAGAAATGCATTTAAAGAGACTTAAGAAGCAAAGCAAAACCCAGGCCCTTTAAATGAGGAAAAACATTCTGCATTCCCAAGCTGACATGCTGGGCCCATGAAAAAAAAGTGGGATAATGAAAACAAGTGAGCACATTTAACCAAGCTTAGCATTGCTTCCCTGCTGCATGCAATCAACTGTATCCATAGCTTTGATGAGACTGTAAAGATTACATCACTTAAACCTCAGCTGCAGGATTTTATGCCAGAGTTACTGAAGGGAAGCAAGCAAACGGCACAGAGGTTTAGTGCTTGCTCTACATTAGAAGCCATCATTCCTGCTCTTAACCAAGCCACTACAGAGACATTAACACACTGCTGGGGTAGGTTTGTAACATTAACAGGGATATGACATCTTGTACACTAGCAGCAAGTTTTATAAAAGTTAAGCAAAACGCAAGTCACAAATACATAGAAAGCTGATTAAAATAGGCTCTACAGGGTGATTGTGGAGTTCAGCTGCTATCACTTCACTGGAGAGTGTCCTCAACAGAGGATGCATGAGGTAAATCAGCCTCCCAGGCCCACTGCCCTGTATCAAACGCAAGAGATTCATCAGCTCTAACTGCGAGGAGGCCAGGCGGGCAGGGGTCTGCATGTCTCCTGCCTAACCCAGAAGTCAGTGGCGAGAGGTAGCTGTGAAACCGTGACTCTTCAGCAACGTGCTGGTTTCCTGCCCCAGCTGGCCCCGCACTACAAGCCGCCTGCCACCTCCCCTCAATCACTTCACGTACACCCATTTCAACAGCATCTTCCTCGCTTCGGCATCTCACTCTTCACCCAGAGCCTGTTCGGCAGATAGAGGTGGGACAGGGAACATCTTGAGGTACGACAGATTCCTGACCACAGCAAGTCATGCCACATTTCAAAATGAACAGCCCCTGGCTCTGAGCAAGCAGAGGACAGGGAACCGCATAAGCCTGTACCTCAGTATAGCCAAAGGATGCAGGCACTGCCCAGACCCTTCATCCTGTGGGCCATACTCCATGTAACACAGACAGTGGCAGCAGAGTTAATCGAGGCACCGTCAGGACCTGATTCCTCAGCAGCAGACAACATCTCCACCAACCTGGCACACACAGATGTCCTGTTCAATGTGAAATGCTGCACTGTTTCTTTCTGCTCATAAAGAGACCAGATTTCAGCATCACTAGAAAAACCAGAGGCTGATATTGTGGGCTTTTAATAGTGACTACCGCATGTGGGGAAAAAAGATAACCACCAGAAGACAAGTGTCCTCACAGAGACCTCAGCTTCCTATCTGTATTCATTTGTGGGTTAACCACTACACAAACCCCTTTCAGTTGCATGCAGACCAGATGTAAAGGGCTACAAACCTCACTTGGGAGAGTACAGGGTCATAACTTCAGGCTTTGTAACTGCATTAAATATTTCATAATAATGATTGTTAATATTTGTTTAATAATACAGCCATGAAGCTGATTTTCTTTTCAGACCATAGGGAAAAGCAAGAAAACCCAAATGTAACATTAGCAAGAAATCTAATCTTGTCTCCAAGTATTAACAGCAACACAGGAGCTAACAGCAACAAAGAAAATCTCTGTGCAGGTCTCGTGAGCGTGAGCTCAAAGAGCTCTGTCAAACCATAAGCTGGAAAATGTACAAGGCTACAGAGAAAAACCCAGGAGCTGGAAAATATGATGGAGTGAGACAGGTTATGAGTTGAGAGCTTGTATTTGCGAAGAAATGGGCAGTCAGTGCTAAGCTAAACAAATATGCCTGTACATCTCTTTTGGAATACCACCTCCCTTTGCGACACCTTTAGTCAGAAATAAAAGTGACTTTGATCAGGCATAATTCTTCTAGCTTGCTGGAAAAAAACAGCAAGATTGCAAAGCAGCTGCTGTGATACCTTTAAAAAGACTTGTAATGTAATGGCATGAGAATGGCTTTGCTCAGGGGACTCCCAATGCCTGGTCTGAAGCTGACAAATACGGTGCCATGTGCTCTGGCAAGTAATTTAAAAACACACTTGTATGCCCATATCTGGCCTGGATTACACCCATTGCATGAGTTGATTCAATGACATGTGGAGTTGATATTAAAGAGCTGAACTACTGCTTCTACCAGTAGGGGCCATGGGCTGGGTTCACGAGCAGGGAATAGTATAGATAATGATACAGAATGAAAGGGTTTGACCTAAAAGAAAACTGGAGAGTTTGGAAATGGGCTACGAATCTGAAGATGATGAGTAGGCTAGCTAAAAGCAGAGACATCAGGAAAAATGTTTATTCCTTTGTAGCACTGTACTCCCACTTCGCACTCTGTTTTGCTATAAATGACAGTACAAGCACAGAAGAACAGGGAATCAGCTTCTGCAATACATAGTCAAGGCTGGAGTCTAGATGCAAAAGTCACACCAAATTAACCAAGGGATGTAGATTTATGACTGAATTATTCTGGCTTGACAATTTACTCTGCTATGGTAATTGAGTTTATGCATGCTCTCAGCTGGTGGCAGATGTGCAGTAAAAGGCTCTAGGTTACATTCCTTCATTCTGTTTACATTAACATGCCTACCACGCGCTTCCTAGGAGTTAAGATTATGCAAAGAATGATTTACTGTAGCTCAGTTAATGCATGGTAACCTGTTTAGCCACAGGGATACGCCTGTGTGCCTGAGCCCACCTATCAAAGGAAGTACTCAGGTCTATGTGGCAATTCTCAGGGCATCTTGTAAGAAACATGTCTGATTGCCTTTTTGATAAACAAGCTCAGTAAATTATTTCAAAGATGAAATCAGAATCACCCAAGAAGATTACAGAGAGTGAAATACTAGGAACTGGAATGTGATTCAGAGATACCAGTGAAATGGAAAATGCTAGTAAATTCTACCTTCTTCTTAATTAAAAAAAAAGCAAAGGGAAGTTTTCCATGAAGTAGACTAATTTGGAGATGCTCTTCATTGCCCAACCAGTCTGACAGAGAAAGGCTGAATAAAGCAAGGTGCTTGGAAACAGATATTTAAAGCCAAAAACCTTGGAGTAAATCTGTCACCCTGCAGTGACAATCACTGCACTTCCACCAAAGCGGCACCAGCAGTGGGGTAAGGCACCTCCATTCACAGGGGGTTCATCCCAGCATATCCTTGTGCTAGAGGTGAGAGCAGAGGCCCAGGAAGCGTATTTACTGCCCGCAAGAGGAGGAGCTGACTGTATGCACGTGTGTATGTGCACAAGCAAGCTGGACAGGTTACTTCATAAGCAGAAAAGATGTTTTTGCAGTAAGACCCATCCTCCAGCTGTCTTTTCACCCTAACTACATGTTGCCCAAGAGTCTGAAATCCATGCTTATGTTTTAGGCATAATAAAGTGGATTTGACATTTTCACTTGTCTACAAACACAGTTAGACCAAGCCATCGCCCAGAAGGGAAACAGCCCTGCCTTTGTACAGCCCCCACGGTAATGAAGTCAGTGCCACAGCATGGTGAGCAGCGCTACAAAGGCTTTTACTTGTTTCTTTTAGGATCTGTATAGAACATATTTTAGGTTTTCTCCTCTTTCTGTTTGGCTTTTAGAAGACTAATAGTGGAAGAAACTGACAGCCCTGATCTGAGCAAAACCAAACAAAACCCAGTCCCTCTGGTTATTTAGAATTTCATAGAAATCCTTTTTTGATCAACTCCTCAAAGCAGAAAGTCTTCAAGTAAACTCTGACAGGAAAGTTTTCACCTTCCAAGGAGCTGCCATTCCAGCTGCCTGGAAAAGCAGTGTTGCAGTGACAGAGACCATCAGAGCCCTGGTTTGTCTGCACTCTAGACCTCTGTCTGCAGACAGAAACTTCTGCTCTCTGGCTGGCAGATGCAGTAAGCAAAGAAAAAAAAAAATCACTGAGGAAAAGAAAGGGAGCTGTGAGTCCTAAATGAAGAGATGGAGAACTCCCCCCCTACCCGTGGAGAAGGCACAGTCCCACCCAGAGACCTCAGCCCAGAGGATCCCATCAGGAGACCCCAGAGCAAAGCCTGAACACTTAGGGGAAGGGTTGGCTCACACCGAGAAAAGCAAGGAAGAATGAATGCACGACTGAACATCACCTGGGGGGCAGCTGGCCAGCACAGGGATAAATTTTAGACATGACTGATAATTAGCGAACGCAAAGCACATGTGACTTCTGCTCTCTTAGATGGGAGAATGCATTCTCCTCTTCACAGCATGCAGAAAAGTGCAGACACAGCCTCCTAGGCAAATAGTCTGAAATTGTCTGTAACCTCATCCAATCCACTTGCCTAAACCCCCTGCATGCTCCATGCTTTCTGCATGTCACCCAACATGTCCCAGATACCCCCATTCTCTTCCTCATCCCATTCCTTCTTCCCTCAAGTAATAGCATTCTCTGGATCAAACCTCACTTCAAATTGGTGCTCAGATTCACGTTTTGCATTTCCATTGCTGTTGAACAGCAAGTCTGTGGTCTTTCTGTAGAAGGGATGCTTGGTTGATCCCGCTGAACCACAGACGATGTAACATTTTCCACTTGAAGGCCACCGTACGTCTGGATACTGGGCAGAAGCAAAGAGCTCTGCTAATGTACTGTGTCCCTTCCTTCTGCACCGTCCTGGCTGGGCCCTAACATGCAACTGATGAGATGAAGTAGTAAACACCATAGAGCTCTTCTTGAGGCAAATGCAGTGTGTGCCGCATTGAACAGCTATCGTAGGCAGCAGAATCTCAAGGGCAGCAAGGTCACATACAACCTTCATTTGGCAAACTGATCGTGCTAGTTAAAAAGGCCAAATAGAGCTATACTGTGCTGGGGAGGGAATGTCAACTTCTGTTAGCATGCACAACCATTCACTTCTAAATTAATAAAAGTTCCTCTGCTCAGATGCAAAGGCTAAAGAGGGTTTCCTCTCTTGCTGCTGTATGGATATGTTTATCCAATTAGGCTTGTGAAATGCCCTTTTAACCCAGTCCTTCAGCAATGTGAAAGGTCCTGAACATCTTGTTAACATGAAAAAAATCTTAAAGCACCTCTTTTACAAAAACCTCAGCAGATTTTGGATGAGTTCCACCTTTTCTCTGGTTTTGCCTGTTTGCTTATTTGATGGCGGTTGTTGTTTTTCACTGTTACTTTTTAAAAATGTCTCAGTGGGTTCATGTCCTATGGCATTTTCCTGCATTCACTGGAATCTCTAGGGACAAGCCATAAACAGAACACAACTGTGTTCAGTCAAAAGGAGCAACGTATTGACCAGCAAATAGACCTACTCGGCTTTCCTGGGAGTAATCATGCTGGGTGTTAGACAACAAATTTTTTTCTTCAAAACGAAGACAGGTCAGTCTCAGCTAAACCTTTTGACATACTGGAGTATTTTCCAAAAAGACAGATTAACTCCCTGAACTCCTTATAAGGATTTCTTTTTCCTGCTTGGAAAAACCTTTGTTGAAAGAATGGCAATAGAATCTTCATGCTCATAAGAATACTCTTCTGCCTCACTAAGAAATAAGACTGTGCTAATGAGCAGAAATCATCATGAGTCCAGATATGCTCCAAACTTAACATGTTGTCAAAGCTGGATTCTATCAGTATCCATAATGTTTCTCTTTTTCTAAAGTAATGACACTGTACCACAGGATTAAGTGGTGAAAAAAGGTTCATTTTCTCCTTTATTGCAGCTAATTACTGTACCTCTTTATTGTTGACCCTGGCCTAATCTTCCTCTCTATAACAGCTCCAGACGGAGATTGAATATTTAATGTGATATTTTCTAACTACTAAGACTGTTTGGGGTTTATGTGGGGTTTTATTTTGTGGGGTTTTGTTTTGGTCATTTTTTTGTTTTAAATTCAGAAGCACAGATACCATGCATCTCTAGGATGGCGAGTTAAGCCATATTCTGAAGGGGTTAGCTTTCTGTCTGCTGGATGATTTTAGTCTTTTATCTTCTTGATTTTCTGTTTTTTAAATCAGTTTGGTTTTTTTAAAACAGAAAGGAAGCACTTACTCATGAAATAAATAGTACTTCATTATAGCTGCATTTTAGTTATGTGATTCACAAATTGCCTATTAACTGAATTATACTCATGCAATGCAGTATATCATACAGAAGTATTCGTATTCTAGAGAGCAAAAAAGCTTGAGAATATTTATTCCAGGAGTTCACACTTGTCCCCCTTAATAAGTGGCATTAGACAGAAGGGTGCTGTAATTAAATCAGATTTAAGCTCGTCACACTGATCCCTTGCAGAAATTGATTAGCTTAAAGCAAGCATAAAACCAGGTTAATTCATTAAATGGTTGCACATTCACAGGTTCCGGGCGCAAAACCCCAGTCTGGATACCCATGTCCATAAATTCAAACTCCACTGGGTAAATCTGAGACTCTCTCAAAGAAAAGCTACTTCATCATGTCCTCACAAAAGCAGAGCAATTTGATAAACGCAGCAGTACTTAGTGACTCACAAAAGCATCAGCAGTCTTTCCTGCTAACCAAACAGAACATAGCTTTTCAACATAGATACAATGAGCAACTGCCTCTTTACATCATTATATGATTAATTCTAGTCTCACAGGATTTTATTTTCTTCGTAAATCACCTATGCAAGAGAGTTTGGCCCATGATTCAGGACTAGGTAACATAAAAATGAGAATGTTTTGTATACTTCTAGTTGGGACTGGACTTATTTTTAGGCTTAATTGTTTACATCCTTAAGTAAATTACAGCAAGGAAGATGTAGGAACTTTACAGATATATGAAATTTAGGTCACTTTTTTTTTTAAACTGTTAGAACTGTGCAGTGAAATGAATTGCCTTTGGAAGCAATCTCTGTAACTACTAGTTTTTAAGGACAAGTTAGAAAAATGTGTTTGGGGAATGGTTTTATATGGAGGGCAGGATACCATCCTCAGGGTTCCTTCCAGCTGGTATTCAAAACACTGCTCTTGGTACCACCAATCCATGTCAGGAAAGAGCTATTAACTTTTAATAAAAACATCATCCTTGATCTCTTCCAGGTTTGAGTCAGCTAACCTGGGGGGCTAGCAGTACTTTAAAGAGGAGAAAATTATTATGGATTGAGTTCATAGGAGAAGGTTTGTATGGGATGGCTGAGTCTGCTTCTTTCATTAGTTCATACTGCTTACCCTGAAGGCAGAACAAAACACATGTCCAAGCTGAGGAACGTTAAACCTCTTTCTCCAAAATTCTATTATGAATTCAGACATGTTCTGATATTTCTGTTTGTTTCTTTAGGGTTCTGTTGGTTCCCCCCTTACCTTTTCTTTTCTTCTGCTTCAGCAAGTGTGTTTTAGGCCAGAACTTGGCATAACAAACAACTAGGATTTGCTCAGCCAAGAGAGGCTGCAACCCAGACAGGAGAGAAAGTGTTTGCAAGCTCTTGCTGAATGAAGGGGAAGATCTGCAGTGCTCCACATGGAAGCACTGCTGCAATTGCATCAGCCTTTTGGATTCAGGTCAAGAGAAGCGATCGCTTTCTTTCAGTTTAATACTCCCGGCTACTCCAGCCATAAACTCCAGTTCTCTCATCGCTCTTCTCTGCTGTCATCCTCACCCTCATTTTTACCAAACCAGGTGGCAGCTGCATCCTCTTACTCTGCATCCTGCCAAGAGATAACAGTAACCAGGTTAGGTGATCACCTCTCACTGCTTGCTAGTTGGGTTTATTGACAAATGCAGTGGTCTTACTGTAGAAAGAGCACAGATGTTGTTCTTGCTCTATTCACATGAAGCAACTCTTGTACTAGGCAGGCTTTCCCATGGTATCTCTAAGGAAAGCATTCCTCTGGCACTTCAGCATTTCTGACCAGATCTGGGCTAAAAATCTCAGAGGTGCAAAAGCAGCTGTTTTCTTTCCATGAGGGAAGATAGACCCATTTTCTCTTGCACATGGTTCTTGCCCTGCCTATGGCAACTGTCCCAAGTACAGCTCCATCAGCTGCTGACCACCCCAAACACAAGGCAGCTTCTGCTGGGAAGCAGCTTTATGGTTCTGAACCCCCAAGCTAGTCTATATTGCTCATTATGGTAGAGATGTAAATCTCTCTTCCTAGGCTTTGTCTGGGTACAGAAGACTTTTCCCAAGACCAGAGAGGGTGTGAAGAGCAGAAGACTGAATTGCCAAAGCGAGGGTCTGAACTGTGATCTCTTCTTGCCAGACTGTCTCCACACCGTTGAGCTCAGGCTGCTCTGGGGCAATAACACCACAAAATATCATCAACTTTTAAAAACAGTAATTGTTGGGTTGTGGTTTGTTTGGTTTGGTTTTTTGTTGTTTTTTTTTTCCAAAATAAGAGAAAGAGGGGTTATAACTAGGCCAGTAGCAAATTGCAGAAGAGAAAGGTTTCATGCTGTGCTCTAAGCCAGAATAAAGGAAAGTAGCAGCTGATTAGATGACCAAAAGATGTTAAACTTGCTGGGGATGAAACACCTGGAAGGAGAAAACAGCAAGCAGTTAAGCTTGCTTGATACCCAGTCAAGCACTTTTTAACTCATACCTGCATGCAATGATGGAACTGGGTGGAAAGCTGTGTTTTGAAATGATACATGATTTTATTTCAAAGGAAGAGGATGAAAATACTCCCTAAAGCTGGGGAGTAGCACAGGTAAGTGCTGGATAGTCTGGAAAGAGAGCAGCCAGAGCAGGATTAATTATGTCAGGTCATGAAAACCTTGTGAGGGGAGTAAGGCACATCTTACACTGATGTCTGATACAATACAGTTTCTACAGCCACCTCCTTGTAATAAAAGAAACACATAGAATTCACTATTTCTTCTTACATTAAAATCACCCCCTCCTACATTCACATCATTGCTGTCAGAAACATCTTGATTCTCCACACCTAAGTGGCCATGGAAAAAAAACAAGCATGTCTTCTAGAAATAGACTTTTTTTCCCAAGCCTCTTTAATTCAGGCCTGTTTTCCTCCAAAATGTGGGATTATTTTAATTTTAATTTAATTGCATATCTAAATAATCCCCGTACTACCACACAAACAAATTGAAGTCATGGGGAAGCAGGAGCTTTCCCTCCTCCAGACTTCCCACTGCTGAAAGAGGGCTGCTTAAAGAAGCAAACACTGGAAACACACCCAGAAGAAAGTAGTGACTTCGAAAGGTTTCCATTCTGAAAATCCACTGCTTTTGAAAACTTTAATGGAAACAGTAAAACTGCTGATAGAATTGAACACTGCTTAATTTGAAGCTGGTAGAAGCACAAGGCAGTATCACACATAAATGGGTCTTCAAGGGCTCTGTGTATGCGATAAAGTACGTCAAGCAATTTGAAGAAAGCGGGGAATGAAAACATCAAGGTTCAGACAAATTTGGGTCAGCTGAAAGATCTAGTCTTATACAAGGGTGGAGGCAGGATAAAAGTTAGAGAGTTGGAGTTTTAAGGTAATTTTTAAAAACAAGAAGAAAGCAACAGACACAATAAGGAGGAAAAGTAGCATGCATTTACAAGCAGACACGTGGGATCCCAATCACAGGGTGCAGTTTGAATGACTCTCTGCTATGGTCGTATGATCTTATGTCCAGATTCATACCAATAGAAGGGATCATTCTGCAAGGGAGATGTGAGAGTGTGTGTATACTGCATGCAGGCAGCATACCAGTGGTGGATTCATGCTGAGAAAGGACTAGAATTCTCGGATTCCTTCTGAGAGCATGAAATCCACCTGCCCACATCAAATTAATGCAGATATCTATTACTGTGGGAAAGTTTTTTCTTTCCCTCACCCTCTCCCAACTCTGGGCTATCCTGCTACCTTGCTATGCAGTAAAACAGAATGATCTGAAGGGCAAGAAAAGCGGAAATTGCGGAAATTGACATGATGATTGGAAGACAGTTTCCTAGGGCTGGAACTGGATTCAAAAGTTGGGAAACCTTTAAATCCTAGAGGTTTCACTCTACCTATTGCAAAGTGCCAACTGTGGAGCTTGATTCTGTCTCTGAACTTCCCAGAGCTGCAGTGAATACCAAACGATGCACTTTATTTCAGGGGAAAAAAAAAAAAAAAAAAAAAAAGATAAAAAGAGTA
>JAOQGH010000010.1:6404273-6425984 GCA_025769975.1 Gallinago jamesoni | reverse complement strand
AAATGTGAGCTCATAGTAGAAATGCCTTATTGGATGAGGCTCCAGCCTAATTGATGACTGCTTTGTATCTGACTGATACAGCCATAAATAAAAAGGACAGCCAAAGAGAAATACTTTCTACATAGGAGCAGCTTCTTCTCCTAGCAGAAACAATTGATCTTCCCTTCTTCCATACCTTGACTGTGTTGTCTGTTTAGACCAAAGTTGCTTCAGGGCAAGCAGCACTGCTGTTTGCTGTGCGGGCGCCCAGAGCTGTTCAGCATTCAGCGCAACAGGACTTCAGCATCTGTTCTCCACTAATCCCTCACAAGTATCAATGACAAAAACAGCAGGAGAAATTCAAAAGGCCAGCAGAAGATGAACAGATGTCTGCTACAGTGACATCTATTGGGAATTTCTTTCCCCAGAAAGACTGTGTTTCTCTGTATTCAAGACTGTCCTTTTTCTTTTAATGTTATTTCCCAAAGAGCCATATTGATCAGTGAATTAGGAGGGATAAATTGCGGAACTGTTGGAGATAGTAATCCTTAGTTTGGAGAACATTCTCGTATGCAAATTTTTCCCCTGGTTTTTGAGAGGAGATGAACAATGACTTTTCAAATCCTTTGCCCTAACCCTGCTCCTTGGAGGATCACAAGACTTGTCTCTTGGTGCATGCTAATCATAAATTATAATTACCCCTCCTCAAGCCAGATACGTTCTATATTTCTCCTCTGGAAGAAAGTCAAATATTGCAAGCATGTAGAATCAGTGAGAGACAAGTCTGTTCTGGTGATCTCTCATTATAAATTATATCCCACTTCCTTTTTTCCTCAGAACAAGCCTTGTGACCAGTCCTGCTCTCCCACAAGATTCATACTGCCATATGCCACTTGTGTCAAAAAGACCTCAGGGACCAGTTCTGGCCAGCCACAAGAAATTCCAGTTGTGATATTTCCTTTAATTTCAGATCAGAAGAACACCAAAGCACTTCAACTTACATTGAGCATTATATTGAATCCGATAGCGTTGAAACAAAAATATTTTATGTTTGATCAATGCAAAACATAAATGCAAACCGAAAGATTTCATTTCAAAACATTTTACTGTAAAGGGCTGCCCATGGAAGACCTAAACTTTTTACTGAAATGTCCACAAAGCATTTTGATCATGACAAAACCATCTCTCCTGTGACCACATTTTTCATCAGAAATTTTATTGCTCCACGCTACGCATGACAAATCCCCCCCTGCTCACTTTCTGTTAGTTAAGCTGTAAATTTAAAAGTGAAAAATTGTTTATAGTCAGATACAACACTAAGAAAGTAGACAGCACTTAAGAAATCAATAGCAGCCCTAGCTTTCACCCCTCTGGTAAGAACATGAGATGCAGTAAGACTATTTCTTGGTTCTGTTGATATATTTACTCTTTACTGAATTTATTTGTGTAGTGTTTGTTGAGAACCATATGCGTTAAAAGTCATATCCTGGCCATTTCCCCATGGATGTCTCAGCCAGAAGCAGTGGAAATTGAACACAGACAGTTGGTTCATATGCCCAAATTACATGTCAGTGAATTACCAGAGCATGGGGTGGCTTCAGGAAAAGCTCACGGGAATCAGATCAGTGATGCCTTCAACCCAATGCAGGAGTAAAGCAATGTGAAAAACACATACTGGTGTGTATTTTTTTAAAAAGCTAGTAAAAGTTGTTGTGATTCAGTCTCCTAACCAGATCTATATAGAAATATCTTTAAGTGTCCCTCTTTCCATACATCAGCAGCAAGAGTTTCACTGACTAAAGGCATCTGAAATTGCCCAAGAACACAGTCACCTCTAAAACTGATTCTCCATCATCTTATGCCATGCGTAATGCTGAGTAAATGAAAGCCACTGTGAAATCAAATTAGTGATGAATTGCTATTTACACATTACACGTGCATCTATAACTCTGCAATAGCCAGATGATAGAGATTCAGTTTGTCTAGCTTTAACTCAGTTTTCAGTTTCAGAAGACAAATAACAGAAACCTCAGGTTTAACACCTTTTTATACCATGCACAGAACTAGTGCAAGCTAAACATTGCTCCCTTACCCTTCCAGAAGGATTTGAGCAACACAGAAAGAGAAGATTTTGAAGAGCAATTGATTTGAAATGATTCCTGTGGTTCACGCTGGCTGGAACTGCTATGTGTCACAGAGATGTTCTGGGTAGCACTCCCGAGTCATCCCATCAGGACGCACAGAGCATAATGGCAACATTCTGCAGAATTCCCTGACATGAAATGCCAGGTTATGAAAAATGATGACATTGTGGGGAGCCCTGCCACTTGACATCTTTGAAAGATGTGTGCTCGTGAGAACCTGAGTGTCTCCATCGCACCCTTGGAATCGTTATGAACCCCTCCCGGACCCCCAATCGGACCAGGACCTAGCAGTGCTGCACAGCACTGTTCACCAATGGCGCTTCTCCGGTCAAGAAGAGAAACCTCTTCTGATCCAAGACCACAAGTCTAAAGAGAGACGGGGTAAGTATGGCCTACACAGGGCTGATGCAAAATAAAACCTGTCCCTTCCTTTCTGCTGTCTGCCTATAGATCTTGGTGCTTTTTAAAAATGTTTGTAGATCAGTGACCTTCCCCCTATATCACAGAAATCACCCTTTTTCCCGATAACAGGAAAGCCTCATCTACTTAGAAGACATAACAGTAAGAAAATTAGACGTGCAACAAGGACATTAACATGAAACACTTTAATATTACTCAAAGGTAAACTTAGAATGCTGAGAATCTACTGCTGAAGGTGCTGTACAAATGCCCCAAACAGGGGCAAGCAAGGACACTCAGCGTGCACGGCTGCCTTTCATCCTGAGCTCAGGCACCATGGGCAATGCTGAGAGCTATCCCTGCAGTTCAAGGCTACAGGCAGCCATTTCAGACCACGCAAGGCTCAGCAGAGAGACGTTGCTAAGACTAATGAGAGAAGAAACATCTTGTGCTGGAGAATCACTTACACATGCCTTCCTGACCAAGGTCAGTGGCCAAGTGAGAAACACTACTCTATTCACCCAAGTAACTTCAGATACCCGAAAAACATGATTTTCATGAGGCCTGAGGGTCAACAGTTTTGGTCTTTTGAGGAGTCTAAACAGTGCGCTCAAGAAACGAGCCATTTAGATTTATGTCCTGTTACTGCTCCCTTCAAAAGACACTGCTGACATGTGCTGCCTCAGCTGTCAGCGTTGGCAGTTCTTGGTTAAGAACATGGTATAATCATCCGTGTATTTATCAGCAGGGACAAAAGACTAAAATTCATTTGAACAAGGGAAAAAGTAGGGGATGGAGACCTATGTTTAATTTTAAAAATAACAAGCTGCAAGTTGCACAGTCACAAAGCGGAGGCTGGAATGCAGTTTTCCATAGTTTGTAAAGACTCATTTAATTCCTATAGAAACTGAGCAGCAAACAGGTAATTTTCTCTGCAAATCGCTTCTATCGCTTCTGTAATGCGGAGGAATGTATTTCCCCTGTGTCTTCTTAATCCCCTGTTATTTTCATTAAATTTAATTAAGCTCTTCTAGAGAGCATTCTATGGCATACGAGCTGAGTTTTGTTTTTCCGTCAGATTGGTGACAGAAATGAGCTGCTGAATTATGTGGCAATTGGATTTCTTTTTTCTGTGTAAATATTTCAAATGGGGTTAACCAGTGGAGATGTTCACTTTCCCCAGCTGAATCAGTACAGCTAAAGTTAAGAGAAAGAGCCATACAGAAAAGGTCTGTGTCTGAACCGTGCCTTCCAGCCAGTCCTCTCCTCCTGTGGACAATGCCTGCAGCTGCCATTTTGCAGAACATCTCAAGAGCAGGTTATCTCAGTGCAAATCAGGTAAATGTAAGCAGATCTTGGACCAAAACTTCAAATGCAGCAATCTGCAGAGCAGAAATGAATCCAGAAGAGTCTCCTACGCTTTGTTGTGAAAGTGGCACTTAAGGCTCTCCCCTAGATAGAGCGCAGCTGAACACCGCTTCCTTGTGACAGCTTTTTCTTTCTGTGCTGGCCCTCATGCAAGATATTATTATTCCAGGGAAGACTCTTGTGAGTGTCCTCTTTGTTTTACTTGGGACTGGTTACCAAGCAACACATGCTGTGTTATCGACACTCCATTAGAATGTAACTTGAATGGGACACTTTTTGTCTCGGATTTCTCTTTGCAAATTTTAAGGAGAAGACTTATTTTATGCTAATTCCCTGCTTCTAAGATCCTGTTCATTTCATACAGTTAGTTGACACTATTGGATTAAATTTATCAAATCACCAGATTACCAGTGATCCGAGTAACACAAATTATGTCTGAAGATGGATATTATGATCACCGTTTATGTTACCATGCAGAGGTCCTCAAAACAGGATCTAGGCTGTCTTGTGTGAAAAACAAATCCATACTCCCCTCCCTCCCAGTTTTCCATTTTAACAAAGTGACAGTTGAGAACACCCGCCTTTGTTCCTGTCTGATAAGCAGCTGGTGGAGACACTGATATAGTAAAGACAGCAGTTTTGCAAAAGCTTAGCATTCACAACTGAGTCCAGTTGTCCAGGTTTCTGAAGACCCATACAATCTGCTTCCTATATTTCAGCTACAGGATTTTCAGAGCTGGACATAAACATCAGAAAGAAAAACCAAACCTTCTTTACTGAATAATTAAACCCTTAATGTCTAGCGCTGCTCAACATTTATGTGGGATTCTAGTATTGCAAACCTTTCCACTTTGGTTCCCAAGAGAGGGAAGCAAGACAAGGCCATGTGATACTAGCTGACATCATGGTCAAATATGTAAAAACCATACTGATACTCCAAAAAAAAAAAAAGTCCTTCAGTTAGAACATTCCCCAACTGCTTTTCTATTATTCCCTTCATCTTTCACAAATGCCACCATATGTAGGAATACACAGAGAGCAGCAAAGAAGTGCATACGTATGGATAAGGCACAGGGAACTGAACCATGCTGCTTTTAATTCTCATATCTCTACAACTTGGTAAAAGCCACAGTTGTGATCAACGCAGACCAGCTGGGAAACATGCACTGTGCACAGCAGGCAGAAGTCAGTCCTTCAAGCCTCACTTCCTCCTGCCCCTGCAGGCTCCCTGGAGGTTAAAGGGAGTAAACTGAACACCAGAGGTTCCAGTCACAAATTTGAGTCCTTGAGAGCACACACTTAGAAAAAGGAAGAGCAAACAAACAAAAAAACCCAAACCACAAAACCCTTCCCCAGACTGACTTCAATTACCGCTGAGGCTTTGGGTTATTTTCTGGACTGCTGGATTATTTTTTTTGTTTGTTTGTAAGACAGAGAGACCAGTATTCCTGCTGCCAGTCATATTCATCATCTTGCAGAATTTCAAGCATCACTGCTATGAAAAGCATCTTCAAAATGATATTGGAGTAAAATATCACACCAAGGGAGAGCTGTCTGTCTATGTCTCGTACTTCTTTAATGTTACGCATTTGACAGCTTAACAACAGCTAAACAGCTTAGGTCTCGGCAAGAGATTTCCAGGCTCTGTGAGTATGAGAAGTAGGACATTTTAATTAGAGGTGAAGCTTCCAATTTGCTGCAAACACCCCTCTGTTTGAGGCTAAGCATGAGGAATGCCATTTCTGCAGCACAGCACATAGCAGCAACAGTGGCTACATGGGTTTGAGCTCGGCTCTTCCTGCTGGAGCCCCAGGCACTGCTATGGTCAATGCTACTGGTGCTAACAGGGCCTTTCCACAGAGAAACTGCCCACCCTCTCCACCTCACACAGCAACCACTGCCAGCGGCACATTGAGTTTAGGATCATCTTAATATTTAACAAAAAGGCAAAGGAAAACAGTCTTCACGTGTTAGCTTTTTCAGAAGTTTCTCCCTTCTCTCTCTGCCCCTGGAACCCAGATCTGTGGTTTCTCCTGTCTGCCATGTCCTGTGGGCATCCCAGCAAATGCCCAATAGCTATGAGGTTGGCTGGGCCAATCTCCCAAGCTCCCCATTGTTCTGAACTTAAGAGAAAGGTTACTCACTGTGCAACCCTGAGAACTCTCTGGAGAGCTTTGGAGACAGCTCACTGCTGCCCAATTGTGGTTGAGCAAACTGAAAATGTACTCATTTCAAAATACTCCTGTTAAATAACAAAGCTAGGGTACCTCATGAGAATGTCCAAATTTGAGGTGTGGAATGACATCCTTATGGGAGCAAAGTTTAACTATTTCCACTGCAAGTGTTACTATGAAAGAATCCCCAGGATGTGTGTGGGGGGGGTGTTGGCCAGACATCTGTTCCCAATTCCGCCATTGTTAACAACATGTAATGAAATTTGCCTTAGGAATGCCACAGACTCCAAGAAGGTAATTATAACACCAACAAGATGTGTGCAAAGCTATTGTCTTTTTCACTCTCCTGTGGCACAAAACCATCAGAAATAGATTATATTAGCCACAGACCTGCTATCTGAATAAGTAGTAAAACCATCTTGACTGTAAAGCTTGTGTCAAGGCATTGAGAAAGCACAGAAAACAGACAGAACAAGAACTGTATCATTTCAGAGCTCAGCATTTGTGACTAGTCTAGTGCATTAAATTGCAGGCTTTCCCTGATTAATGAGAAATGGGTATCCCCACCCAGGCATCACTTTGTGTGAAAGGGCCATTGGAGGAGGGTGGCATTCTGAGAGGCACTTGGGACCTTGGCATTTAGTCTTCAATTAGCTGTCTTCTCTCAATTCCTTGGGCACTGACTTAATGCAAAAGATGTCATTATCTTCCCTCTCTTCCACTTCAGCTGATGAGTAAGAAAAAGCACTAGCAGCAGAATAGCCTCTTTCAAAACACTGCCTGTCTCCATGCCCTGGACTGAAGACAGGGCACATTTAGCAACACTGGGAGACAGCTCTGGATTTCAGAGCTAGGCTTCAAAGATAAACAGCTCTTGGCAGGGAAATACTGTAATGGCTAAAAAAAGATCAGGGAGCAAGTGACACTCCCCCCATCATCTGAAGGGCAATTCTGCAGATGCTCTTATTGTACATAGTGCCCAATTCTTACAGAAGTGAACATTATCCATGAACAAGAAGTAAACTTGGAACCATGTGAAATAATCCAGTTTACATGTATGCAATCTTTATATTTGCAATAATCTCTCTCCCAAGGTGTCCCCAAGGAGATACAACTGGGAAAAGAAAGGAAGAGAACTAAGGAGATATTAGCACAGGTCTTTGAAAGTTCACTTCATATTGTATGGTGGGTACAAGCTACAAGCTTCATCTCAATTATAGCAGCCTTTAATTCCACTCTGTATGTCCCCTTTCCTCCTCCATCCCTTTGAAAACTTGCATCATAATCTGACTCTGAATGGTAGGCAAACAGTATTTCCATTCTTGAGTAATTTCCAAATCCCTCAAGCTTATTTTTGTTTTAGAAAAACAGTACATTTTTAAGCTCCCTTCAAAACAAAACCTTGCCAGCATTTCAATTCATAAACTGCACATCAGAAGCTGGCAAATGCTAAAAATTAACCATTTTAATATAACTCATTTTTAAATAAAATCTAGAAGTTTTGCTTTGGTGTCAAAGCATCATGAAAAATGGAGTCCAAAGATACTATGCGTTAATATTTTAAGTTAATGTAAAAATGAAAGTGAAACTAGTAGAGGTTGAGCTTTTTAATCTTCTCAAGATTTGGACGTTATCTTGCAGCACTTAATGAATCATGTCAACTTTTTCCATAAGTAGCATCATCCATTTCCCCTCAGAAGAGGGTTCAATTGAAAATAACATCAACTATATCCCTTCATAACATAATAAAGTTAGTCTCTTGTACACAGCCAGAAGAAAACCTTTTTGGCATACAAAAAATTCGGAAGGTTTCCTTCAAGATCTGCAGGCAGATATTTGCAAGGCCATATTGCAGAGATAGTAACGGTATTCCTACAGTTCTGGACAGCCCATTCTATCAGGAGGCAAGCCTGGAACCCAAAGACCTCTATACCCTGGAATAGAAGGGGAAAGTAAACTGGGAAACTTCTTGCCTTTGTGGTTCATGAAAGAACTTTGCTCACACATCTGCCATTCTCCAGAGTTGCAGGTGATCCAGCGTCTCCCACAGCAAAGCAGCCCACAGCCTACCCTTGGGGATGCAGGCAGCCCCCCATCTCTACCCAGTTTATAATAGCGTACTCATGACATGTTTCGCTGGTCAAACGTCAAAAGGAAAATAAATGCATGAGAAGTGAAGTGACTAAGAGATTTTTAATAGAAGGCATTGTCATTACAATCATCCTTCCTGATCTTTTATTTAGCGTAGTCCAGAGAACTTCAGTGGGTTAAAGCTAATCTAAGAAAAAACATGTTGCATTACACAATGAAATATAGTTATGACTCACACATCTCATAGGGCATTTTAAATCTGATGTTTTGCTCTGTGTTGATCAAAAAACTGCCAGCTTTTCCCAGGCAATAAGACACACCAAGTCTAGAGGAAGCCACCGAGCAGAACCAACTTACACTAGAGCAACTGTAGTTGTTGGGCAGAGGTCCCTTTCATGTGCCATTCACTCTTGTTCGCACGGGGTAAAGAACTAGTACAACATTTCTGAATGTCTGAAGCACTAAAGATGACACTGGAATACCAGCAGAACAAACAAGAACAATTACTGATGTTCAGCTAGAGGAGACAGTCTCCAGCACAGTCATGTTTCTTTTCAGCCCAAGCACAGCCACTGGAACTTTACCAGCTCTCTGTTCAGACCCAATAAGACTATTTGTCTGGAGCCCACCATTCTCTCGCTCCAGGAAGAAAATTTTGTGTTTGCGTTATTGTTTTGGCTGCTTTCTGGGATCTGAAGTGCACTGCACGCGCAAACAGACTTTTCTATTTCTCCATCTATAAAGGATAAAAAGTAACACTTGCTGAAATAAAGACTCCCAGCTAATAATGTCCAGCAGGAAAGATGCATCTTCTCCCCTGCAGAGCTGTGGATTATTTGTTTATGTTGCACCACCTTTACAGCTAAAATGATGAAAGAAAGTCATCATCCCAGGCATGTTTTGGAAGTATTTAGTAAATTGTGGTAGGATTGTCACAAGCTGCACAAAAGTACTACTTACTGTGACAAAAGAATCAAATCCATGAATACCCTATGTTCTTATATTCCCTAGGCTCTTATATACCCTAGGCTCTAGAACATCTTCCTGATAGAATCAAGAATTATTTCCCAGCAGAGACGTAACTTAAACCTTGACCTGAAGACAGCCAGTTCTCTTGTGTCTCAACTGCTAAGCAACAACAACAACAACTTTGGGGCTAGAAAGTCTCCTTTGCTCTCAAGCCAGCATCTGTGCTGCTACCTAACTTATTGTTGAGCAATTTCCCTGATTCTTCACCTCTATAAACAATCCCCACAAATAGGAACATACATAAAAATAAGATGCATTTGTCTATGCCTGTCTAAAGCCTATTCTACTCATCCACAAATGCATATTTTCAGCAGAAAAGACTGAATCTAGAGAACTGAATACCCTACCTTAATCACAGCTCTCCAGAAGACTCCCATTTCCTCAAAGACTACATGAAGGCTCTTAGAGAGGAGTCTTTTAAGATAATACATTCAGCTGACTGCTATAAGCCCCACCTGTCTGTTTCCACAGAGTAAATACCTGCTAACTTTCCCAGCTGTTCAGTGCTCTTAAAAAAAAAAAACAAAAAAAAAGGCTATGAGAATTTGGGGTCACCCAAATTAAATACTGCTTTTCTAAGCAGGAACTCTTTCAATCAGTCTATGAAACTCTCACAGCAATATTTTGCAGTTAAGACTGGAGATTATTGGTAGCCCTCATGGCAGGGAATATGATTCAGAATGGCACGTGCTTTTTGCCTTATCCTTAGGGCCATATCTCTACCGACAGCCTCAGTGTTTAAAGTCTGAGGCGTGGAGGCAGTAAATAAGTAATTTGAATGCTTAGGAAAAAAGCTCTTGGCTTCTTTTTTCCTGAAGGGATGGAGAGGAATTATTCTGGAATTTATTTTGTCTCTGTTGCATCCATTTACATACTTTCTACTACTGTTTTTTTCTTCCTTGTTTTATTTTATTCTTGTTACAAAAATGAGATGCAAGAGAATCTGACACATTGCTGTACCATATGCATAGTGTCTATTTCCAGCAGCAGGTGAGCATCTCATGATTCAGTTCCCACCTGTAGCAAGGCCATTTTACAGCAATCTGCTCTATAGGAAAACAGGGAATAAAACCAAGAAACTCTGTGGAGGACATGTATGTATGGATTGCTGTGCACAGATTCAGTGTTGCATATATGAAAAGGGAGTACATATATCTCTCCATTTCCATCCTTGCCCAGTAAATATTAAAACAGGAAAGCATTGCCTAAAGCCAGCATCACCAAACCAAAATGTTCCACAAGCTTGGTCAGACTGGAAAATAGCTTGTCAGCTTCCTTCTGCAACTCCATTTTCTTTTACTCTTTTAGTGTTCATGCTTAGAAACTTCTGTTTAAAAAAAAAATATAAAATTTTCCTGTAATCACCAGGTGACAGGATATGCTGGTTTAAGGCACAGCACCTGACATTGGAAAAGTCTAATTGTAAATGGCTTGATGAATCTACAAATCTGTCCTTCTCGGAACAAATCTGGGTCTTGAAATCTTAGCATCGTTCACCAGAGTCCTATTCCCCGATTTATTCATCAACGAGTCCTTGCCTTGAAGCAGTGTAATAATGTTTTCTCTCTGATGTCTAATTGCCAACTGGAGGGCTGTACAGCCAGTGACATCTTCCACATCAAGCAGAGCACCAGCCTTAATCAAGGTCTTTATAATGGCCATATTGCCCTTGAGGACAGCAAGGTGCAAGGGGGTCCAACCCATTTTGTTCTTAACATTGACATCTGCCTTGCACTCCAGAAGATTGATGACAGTCAAAAAGGAACCCCGCTGGACTGCAAAATGGAGGGGGGCCCACTCTGACTTCTCAGTGATGTTGGGATCTGCTCCACACCTCAATAGCTCACAGACTACCGGCTCATCACTGTAGCGAGTAGCCAAATGAAGTGGCGTCCAGTCCATGCTTCCTTTGGCATTCAGTTTGGCATGGCTATCTTTCAGCAGGTGTATGATTTCAATGTGTCCTTTGAAAGAAGCCAGGTGCAGGGGAGTCCAACCTTTGTCTGTCCTTAGCTCCACATTAGCTCCATATTTGATGAGTTTCTCACAGATGAGATACTTCCCCCTCACCACAGCCAGGTGCAGGGCACTGTAATGATTTTGATCCAGGGTGTTAACAGAGGTCCCATTCTTCAGCAAATAATGGACTACCCTGAACTTTCCCCTCTCCACAGCAACATGGAGCGGGGTTCTATGGTTCTTCTGTTTTTTCTCCAGGTCTGCTCCTTGACTGGCAAGCAGTTTGACCAAGCCAACGTGTCCAAAGCAAGCTGCCACATGGAGGGCAGTTTTCCCATCAACCTCCTGGGTGTTGGAGTCAGCTTGGCGAGATAGCAGCACTCGGGCCACATTCTCAAAGTTGTTTTGTGATGCCAAGTGCAAAGGAGTCCACCCATCATGCTCTTGAGCATTTACCTGTGCCTGGTGGTCCAGCAAGAGGCGTACAATTCTGTCATCCCCATTCTGAGCAGCAAAGTGAAGAGGTGTCCAACCATCGTCATCAGGCATATTGATGTCCGCATCATGGTCTATCAGAACTGAGCAGATCTCTGGCAACCTTTTCTGAACAGCCATAATGAGTGGGGTGTAGCCACAGACTACCTGGCTGTTCACATTGGCTTTACAGCTCAGGAGAAACTTCACTTTTTCCACATCTCCCTGGATCACCATGAGGTGAAGCAATGTGAGGCCATTTTCATGGACTCTACAGATTTCCTCAGACAGGATGTCGTCTGGACTGTAAGAAGGTGGGATACGAACCTCCTGATTATCACTTTCTAAAGGCAGGGGAAAGGACAGGAGAAAGAGAGTAAGACCAAGTGAAATAGCTTGGTGCACACAAGATGGGAGGGAGAACACGTGGCAAGGGGGTTGGAACTCGATGATCTTTAAGGTCCCTTCCAACTCTAACCATGATTCTACAATAGTATGAAATGAAATAAAAGCCATTTTTGAGATAAGGAATATGAAATGGGGCAAGACAGCTGCATGCAGCCTCTTAGAAAGCAATGAGATATTTGGCCTCTCCTTCACATGAATTGTAGCTGCTATTTTCTGTATAGTTATTTTTCCTTAATTTAAAAAGAAAAGTTACCCAACATGGGAAAATTTCTTGAGCCACATTCTTATCACTGGAGAGCAAGGAAATAAGCTGGGTTTTGTAGGCTTCCCTTCTTTATTTTTGAATGGTAAAGGAAGTCCCCTACTTACCACCGCTTCTGGTATCTCGGGGGAAGGTGAACTCTTCTTTGTCACTCTCATTTTCAGGAAGGGGAAAAGAAAAAGGCATAAGGCAAAGCTCCTTATCTACATTCTTTAATGTTTCATAGAGTTCTTCTTTGCTATTGATCTAGAATTTTGTATAATCACCTGAATATTTTTTTATCCAATCCTGTTACTGCATCCAAAACTCAGCAGAGCAAATCATGACACTAACAAGAATGTGGGAGCCTGAAAAGTATCTCAGGATATCAATGAGATATTTCCTCCTCTTACTCAATTACTCCTGAGCATACATATATTCTACTTCCTTATTGCAGCATGTGCCCATGGCAGCATCCCAGCTGGTAGTTTTCTTTGTTGTATAGGGAACCCAAACAACCCCACCTCCTCAGTCCTCTATACTCTGGCATTTTGTTTCTTGATGACTGCGCAGTGAGGCAAAACCTCAAAAATAGCAACAGTTCTCAACTGCTGCTTCTCCCTGTATGAAGCTGATTTCTAGGCACAATTACACTCCAGTTGCTGGGCTAGAATTGTGACTATCCTGAAACCCAATTTATTTCTTAGTCAGAGAAACACAAGAATTTAAAACTTTTTTTTTTCTTCTAGGGATGTTGTTTAAACTGGAATGCCTTCAGTTCCATGGAGTTGGAAAATTGTCATCTGAGCACAAATGCCAGTGCCATCAGCATAACCCCTGTGATTCTGTGTCTGCTTGAGCTTCTTTTAATGACTGAGGCCTACATTATAAACCCATTTCATCTGAGCAGTTAGAAAGGTTTTCCTCTCAGAGTATCACTTAGAACGCTGGCCAGCTTGCTAAATTTATGTGCAAATTTCCTATCCCCCTTAATGAATTACAGATGTACAATCTCTGCAAACACACTGCACAAAGGTTACTGTGGTGTCTTTATTGTCTGATGATAAGCAGTGATTAGAGAGGAAACACATTCTCAAGAACTGGTAAGAACAGGGAAAGGACTCAGTGGAATTTCCCAAGTGGTCCTGGGAAGCCTTACTCACCTGCTGGTTCCTGGAGATAGCAGGCTTGTGGGACATCTTCCTAACAAGACGCTCATTCTCTGGATCTACTACAAGGCTTTGTATCAGTGACAGCAGCATGTCTGTTTCTACAGGGATATCTACCAGAACAAAAAGACTGTTAGCTGTGCAAACTACCCAGATGTTCAGAACCCAGTCAGCACCCAAGGTTGTGGAAGTCTTCCATGTATCCTCCACATGGGGAGGAAGGAAAGAGGATGTGCTGACGGCAAATGGGCACCAAGCATTTCGAAGGCAACAGGCAATGTCACTGGCAAGAAGTTGTACACAAGCTTATCCCCCACTCATTAATCTATGCAGCTGACCCTTGGCTAATCCATATCATAATCAGCTACTACACCTGTAAAGCTTGGCCTTTGCTTAGGGTCTTGATCCCAACACCTCTTCATTAAGTCAACCATCTGCTGGCATTCCCCTGGCCAGTCATCGCTGATGGGTTCTAGGCAGGGCCTCTTTCCTGCAGCAACCTTGACTATAATGGCCATCATGTTGGCTCCTGAAAAAAAAGCAATACGTGTTCAGCTTTTCCTCTGTGAAAATGGCTGTAATAAACATTTACTAAGTGCAGAGCATATAAGAAGCATTCATATTTACCTGCATAAGGTTTCTTCTGCATAAGTACCTCCCAAATGACAATTCCAAAGCTGCAGGCAATGAGAGATCATGAGCAATCATTCCCATCTTTACATGAACATAAAATTCACTTATTGCTTTCATCTCCTTGAGAAATGGGAAAATTAGGAAGGAAGTTCTTCAGGATGGAAGGCTTTCATCCCCCCCACCAAAAGGACAAGATCTTATGAATCATCACGTACAGCTCTGATGCCTCAGCGAAAGGGTTGGTGTAGTGAATGAGGGATTTAGAGCATTTCTTGTGAAAGCCAGACTCTCAATGCCTTTTTTCCCCACTTTATTCACATTGGGTTTTAGAGCCCTTGACTATTGCAAGTTCATGCAGCCATGCAAATCTTCATTTGCTTCTCGTCTTGGGTTACTGTGCAGTGTAGTGGCTAAGGAGCTGACTGACTTCCAGAACATACATACATAGCTGGTGTAAGTGAGCTGCAAAGCACTTTGGCCAAATGGAAAAAAGTAAAGTTAAAATCTTTTCTCCACCTGCTACTGACCAGAATGAAGCTGAATACCAAAGTAGACAAGCAATATTACAGCTGTTTGAAAATCAAAAGAAATGTAAGCAGCAACTGCTGTGAAAGAGCAGACACGCTGTTCTGTACTCTGATCTTTCTATAATAACTTCCAGCAAGCTAACAGGGCAGAACCTAAGGCATTACAGTCTGCAGCTCACATGGGATCAGTGCTGCACAGAGGCACATCTGCTAAGAGAGATGATTATCCACAGATAATCCCACTCCCCACCACGGAGGTTGGAGTGGCACATATCACTCCCAGTGTGTTCCCCACCAAGGACATTATGCAAGGCAGAGCACCAGAATATAAAAAAAATGAGGCAGTATACGAGTCCCTCTTGCTCTGCATAAGAGGTAGGTGGCAACCTTGTCTGACCGCTGAACAGAAAGGCAGTCCTTACCTGTACACATCATATTTGATTCCCGGAGGCTTCCTGTTCTGGAGAAACATTTCGGGAGGGATGTAGCTCAAAGTGCCTCTCAAAGCAGAGCTTTCAATGTATTGCATTTGGCTAGATTGCTCCATCCATTTTGACAGCCCGAAGTCTGAGATCTATAAGCAGAAAAAAAAAAATAAATCAGAGATCCCTCATAATGCTCACAAACTCACCCTTCCTTATTTTAGCTGGGAGATACCTCCATCCTTCACGATCAGGGATATCAGGAGGTGACTAGCAGTTGAAACTTCATAAAACCCTGGTAAAATTGTAGTCAGTGCTTTTTACTTAGTCCAGGAGATCAGCATTTCCTCTTAAGTTGAAGCCTTAAGTTCCCAGTTCTGGCACAGATTACTTGCATACTCTTGAGAATACAATGTAATTTGTTTACCAGCTGCTTCTTATAAGCCACACTGGTCAATCTTTCATTGGGTGCTCCTGAAGAATCTAACTTATTAGGAAGGATTCTGGACTTACTTGGCAAAAATAACCTTTCTCTTATTTGTGAAATAAGCTGTCTTTACAAACATGGCATTAAGGTCATACCTTGACATGCATATTCCCATCTAGCAGAATGTTCCCTGGTTTTAGATCTAAATGCAGCAAAGGAGGTGTCATGCTATGCAGGAAATTCATAGCCAAGCCCATTTCATGGATAACCCGGAATTTGAGCTGCCATGACATTTTGTGAGTGGGAAGAATTTTCTCCAAGGACCCTCTCGCCATATATTCCATCACTATCCCCAAAGGACTGTTGCAGATGCCATAGATAGTGACAATGTGCTGGAACTTGATTTTCTCCATCTTTGTTGCCTCTTCCATTAGACAGTTCATACTGGTCCTGGAAAAATAAGAAAAGAAAAAAAGAGAATTGATGAATACCATTTCCTGGTCCTACAAGCTAAGTTACTGTATAGTTGCTTAGTGATATCCAGCCTTTCCAAGTAGCCCTGCTTACCCCAAAAAGATTAATTCCAATTTTCTCCTTGAATTGTTGATATTGCAATCACATCACGATCTTTTGCAGACTAAAATCTAACATACAAGGTCATGACTTTTCAAAATGAGCTGAGGATTGCTTGGGCAAATTAAACCACTAGGCTCCTATAGAAAGCGACCAAAACTTCCATCTTAATCCAGCTCTTAGAAGACCTTCAGTGATCACAGGAAGCCTGGTCCATGTGCTTCTTTCCACACTGTGGTGAAATTCCCAAGTGATGCTTCCCTCAAAGCATGATGTCAGAAGCAGGCGCAGCATGGTGAACCATGCCTTTTTCATACACCATATGTCCGCATGGTAGCCCCAGTGATAGCCTGCATGCTGCTCACAGGCAGCCAGGGTCCAATAACACACTAACCTGCTGAGCTTGAGTAGATGGAGGCTTGTAGGGCCAGAGGGCATGTCTTGGCCATACCTATACCTGAAGCTTTCTGTCACTGAGCATGCTGAATCTGGTCCCAAAGGGAGTCTAGACATGTCTGTCCATTGTTGCCAGTTTTGGCAGACCTGTTTCACTAAACCTTTACAACATTTCCCAACCTGCTGAACGAGTTGGGGTGCCCAGAATGTGCTGACAGCAGCCAAGCAGTAAAGTGCCAAAACTGCATTTAAAAAGCCACCCTGGGAATTAATCTGAGCTTGAAACAACATTATGCCAGGCCACTAATAGCTCTAAACACTGTTCAGATAAGCAAATCTTTCTAAAACAAGTAGAAACGGCCATTGAACGATAACCCAGATGCACAGAACTACAGGACTGATGCTGGCCCTTCTGACAACCCCCAGGGAAAGGAAGGATTTTGGGCACAGCTAGTACACAGATAGTATGGTCTTGCTTTGTAATCCAGAATTCACAGGGCTTACTGAAAGTTATAATTGAAGTCAGAGCAGCCTCAAGGTTGTTTGGATGTACGTAAGGGGTGGGAAAGTGTTTTGTAACACCGCACTGGAGTGAAAAGTTGTTTACATGACAAAATAGTACAACTTCAGTCCCTGGGAGACTGTTAAAGGCAAACGTACTGTTAGATATTTTACCCAACCTCAGATTTTCAGATTTAGTTTTTCAAATCCTGGTAATTGCAGAAATAGTTTGGTTTATTTCAAAAAACAAAGTAAAATAATTAAAAAAAACCAAACCAGTGAACATTTCTGTTCACATTCAACCATTCTTCCAGAGTACACACTAGGAGTTCAGATAATCCGTGAAAGCCCTAGGATTATATTTACTAGAATTGACGTATGCAGAAGTAATTTGATTAACTTGACTAATTTTTTTTCCCCCCCAAAAATGAAATGTAAACGTAACATCTCAAGACTCTAAGCAGTACAAACTAAAGAGGACAGTCACTGCTCAAATTGAACCATCTCAATTGTTGTCAGAAACATGACAAGAAAAGTCATACAAGCAAGTGATTTTTAACCAGGTGGGATCCTTCCAACTTGAACAAAATACAATTTTAGAATACATAACTTCATTGACTCATTTTCTTTTCATCAGGACTGCTATATTGTATGTGGTATTGGCAGTGGCTGTGATTACCTGGCTCTGTTTAATCTCCAGACCCAAGGTAGTCAGCAGAAGATTCTCTGCAGGTGAGAGACAGAGCAAAAAGTAAACCGAAGGTGCAGGTGCACCATCAAGAGAAAAGAGCATATCTGGAGGGTAAGACAAGTGAGAGAGCAGAGATCTCTGTGAGCCCAGCAACAACAGCTGGAAATTCTCTGTCCCTCAGCATTCAACCTGGTGATTTTGATGACTAATTTAGTTTAATAGATACTCATTAGTCCAAATGTCCAGTGAAAGCTGCAAATAAGTAACCAGGCTGTTTTTACACACCTGCCCACGTTTAGTTTAACATAACTACTTCAGCCTCCAGATTTCAACGCTAGCTGTTCTGAGTAATTGTTCCTTTCCCTCTTGTACATGTACATCACGCAAAACAGAAAAAGACAGAAAAAAACTCTAAATCACTTTTTTTTGCCCACTTTCTTTGGGTACTAAAAACTTCATCTCCCATGCAGAAGAAGCCAAGTGAATGTCTCCTTCAGGGCTTTAGCACCAAATCACCACGGACAGCTCTAACTGACACTTTAAACTGTCAAGCCAGAAGAGACTGCACAGTTACCTCTCCACGCTGGAGTCCTGTAGCAAGTACGGAGAGCATTTCACTGCATAAACCGTTCTCCACTTCTTATGCTTGACTTGGTACACATGCCCAAAGCCTCCGCTGGCCACTTTAATCCAATCTTCTTCAAAATCCTCCTTATTGAAGACAGTTAAGCTCCCCAGTTGCAGATCTTTCTCTGAAGTCATGACCAAAAAGGCAGCCTGGCTGTCTGCCTCCTGCTCAGATGGTACCAGAGAAGAATAAAGGAGCTTTTCCTACTTCTGACTTACAAAGTGAGGGAGGGAGTTACCTCAGATGAGCCATGTTACTTACTGCCAAGAGGTGGATCCCAAGTGTCACTCTCATTTGGTATGCAGATGAGCTGCCTTACTTAATTACAGGCACTCGTGCCAGGCTGGGTATATGTCTGGACCTCCATAAGGTTGCCTTTCTCTCTCATATCAAGCACTGGGTGGGCAAATAATGAAAGAATACAAGATGAAAAATGGTGCAATACATCAATCCTTTAGCAATTGCACTGTGCTGAAGAGGGGATTCCTCTCCTGAAGGTGAAAGTAAGACAGACTGATACTTAAAGGGAAGGCTGGCCTTACACAGAGAGAAATCCACAAGGCTCCTGTGCAGCATTGCACGTGAGCCAGACAAAGAAGAAAAGTAGAAAACACTCCAAAAAGATGAAGAACAGAGAAGACCCTGAAACTAGTATGTGGTGAGCATGAGAACATGAACCTGAGAAAACAAAGGAAAAGGAAAAACGCAACAAAGATGGTGAGTCGGAGTGGTTACCTGAGGGATAAAGTATGCCACTGAATGCCTGTAAGGGGCATTCAAAGAAACAAGAGAATACTGAAGAGCTGGTCTGAGCGGTTAAGCCATTGCCATGTGAGCACTAGTAACAGCATGCATGCTTTTAGTTGTTTTATGTAAAACATAAAACTGCAAAATATTTTAATGACATTCATCTGGGTCTTGTGCATATATGTCCTTAATGACTTTGCACAGTGACTATAGAAAGCCAAATACAATGTGATATAGGTTTCCTCAGCACTACTGCAATACAAATAAAAATTAATGGTTTTGAAGAGTAATCATCATTGAGTCTTGACGTGGAATTTTTAGCAAGATATCAGATCTAAAGAAATTCCTGCAGGAAGACAAGGTGGTCTGGCAATGGCTCATTACTCACAACTGCAAGGCTTTAGGGAAAGAAGGAAAAGAAAAAGGAAAAAAGCCAGCCAGGCTCTGCAGCCTTTTAGGGGGGAAAAAAGCACCAGAGTCTGACACATGATAACTGATTCCCTGCCCACTCCTTAATTACTGCCCACCAACTGTGATGCTTCTGCCCCAGGTACTACCCCTAGCCACCTCCACTCCCACATGCCAGCACTCACCTGCCAACACAACTTCAGAGCCGAGGACAAGTGCAATGAGGCTCCATTTCCTCATGGTCAGGCACAGGAAGGACAAAACCTTCCTGAAATTCTCAAATTTTATTATAGAAAGTTCAGGAGAAGGTGAGGGACTGGAGGAAAACACTCGGTGGTTGTCACTTCCTCCACAGAGCTTACACCTGTGCTGCGTTTTTTGGCAATTAGCTCAGGAACGTTCTAGGGTCTGTCTCAACTTTAATGGCATTGAAATCAAAGGTTCAGAAATGAGGCAGTCATGCTGATCATTTACACCTTTGTTGACAACAGCTTACATTTCTTTAAACAAACCTTTCCTGCTTTTGCCCCAAACCGGGGAGCAATTTTACCCCAGTCCACTCTGAAAAACACCTTAACTGTGGAACTGGTGCACAAATGGCAACTGTGACGCTTTCTTTTGAATTTCCTAAGGCACAAACTTGTGGTGCTGCTCTGAAGTGAATGGGAATATGTAGCTATCAAGAGGTATCAAGCCTCCTCAGCCTTGAGGCCTTGAGGCAGAAGGATGAGGCTGTGATGGTCAGGGGTGAGGCCTTGCCCGCTCTCAAAAAGCCAACCCCAATTAATTCTGCACCCCAGTCCCATTGTACAACACATGCAACTGCAGGTTTGCCCCTAACAACGTGCACATCCATGCCCTGGCCCTGAACCAGGTGCCCTGCCAGCTGCAGCCCAAACCAAAGACGAACTGACAGAATTCACTCCTACAGCAACATTGCCCTACCACCAAACTCGTCTCTGGAAACCACCACCTGATCTCCCTGAGAGTCGCCTTCTGACCACCCAGGACCAACACACAGACCAAAAATTCCAATGGCTGCTGAAGGTTAAAGGCGCATATGTGGTGCAATTTTGCTGGCATCAGTTAAACCACAGTTGGGCAGGAAAGATGTAACACACTAACATATCGTTGGAGAAAGAACTTTATTGGGTGCTCTCAGCACTGAATAGCTGGGAAAAGGGCGGGGACAGAAGCTGTTTCGGGACACAGAGGATGAACATCTTCCAGAGACTGCGGTCCAGTGGTTTCCTCCCCTGTGCAGATGCTGAAAGAGAAACATTCAGAACAGGGAACACCACCTCAAAATCCTTGCTCCCAAAAACTCTTTCCCCGGTGTACGCACAGCTTCAAAGGACACTTTGGGTGTCTGCAGAGCCCTTCCACCCCCCACAGCTGGTGCAGCAATATCAAGGTACAAAAAGTAGTTTTCAGAGCACTTTGGGAAGTCGTGTCACTTTAGTGCAGAATTGGAACACTTCTAAAAATCTCGGGAACTGCAATGAACCAAGTACCTGCTCCAGAAGCACAGAAAACATCCCCAAAGGGCCAGGGATGCTTTAGGTGACCACAGTGCAGAAGACAGGAAGATGCCTTCTCAGAAGCGCCATTCTTATGCTCCTTCTTCAGTCCGCTGCCACTCCCCACTCCTCTTCTCCCTTGCTCTTTAAAGCAGGATGGGTGCCTCGTTCTTCTCCACCAGCAGCTTCTGCTATGGCAGGAAGACGTGGTCAGGACTGAGAAGCCCCGGCTCGTCCCCTTGGAGGACAGAGGGACGCCGGGCCGGCCCCAGAGGGAGCTCTCTCCAGCGGGAGCTCTCCAGCGCACTGCCCAACCCCGGCCACCCTCCCACACCTACCCCCGGCCCCCCCACCCCCACCCCCACCCCCCCGGGAAAAAACCTCGTGGATCGGCTTTTCTCACCAAATTGGTGCTCTGCTGCCACCTGTGGAGTTCCAGCTGGTGCCGCAGCTGGGCTTGCAGGCGGGCACCCTGGGCAAATGGAGCTGGACATGCAAAGCAGCAGCCAAAGAGGCAACATCCCTGCTTATAGGGGGTTCGAGCTGCTGTCTGGACCTCAAAGTGCCCAGAACTCCAGGGCACTGGTCAGGTCCTGACTTACAGGGCAGCCCTGGTCCCAAAGGCCTTTGGAGGCTCCTTCTCTCCGATTTGGGGGCACCCTGACCTGCACCCGCTAACAGGGCGGTCACCCCACACAGGCTGCCAGCGGAGCGCTATCAAGAACGCTCGGCATTTTCTGCCCTGAAGGCAGGTGAATTGGCAGCAGTAGCTGGTGACTGGCAAGGACTTTTTGTGGGAGCTT
>JAOQGH010000010.1:6338536-6399118 GCA_025769975.1 Gallinago jamesoni | reverse complement strand
TGATGCAATCGCCACCAATACAAGGCACCGGGCAAACACAAGCCAGAGTAGGAAAGTGCATTGGAACCAGCAAGGAGTTCAAGTCCGGTCTCACAGGACCCTAGCAAAGAAAGGCTTTGCTTTAAAAAGTGAGTTTTCATGACACACACAGAGAACAGGAAGGTGCTTGGTCTTCATTAACAGGAATTTCCACATTTAGAACGTGCGCAGGTACTTGAAGTCCCCACCGCCTTCGTAGGAGGCACTGCAATAACCCATGGCGTTAGGCCTAATAAGATGTAGGCCACATTTTCCAGATCGGCAACAAATGCAGATGCTGCTCGAGCACTTGAGAACAACCTACAACGCTCTACCGAAGAGTTACCTGCAAGCACTACTTTTCTTCTGAAAGGTTGGTTTCTTTCCTTATTCTTCAGCTGCATCTCTGCCACCTCCTGGCGGCTGAGTGCCTTGTCACAGGACGGAAAGGTCAGCCTGTAGCTGAGACTTTTCCATCCCATCTCTGACTGCTGGAAACTGTCAATTAACTGGATGGATACAACCATTTCACCTGACACCTGCCTAGCAACGGTGTCAAAAGCAACTTCATTACATTTCTCGCCATCGGGAGCCAAAAAGCTGACATCGTGCACATAGGAAGATGGGCAAAGAGAAAACACTTGAAAAGCCACCTGTAACCTGTACATTGACACCCCTGGACAGTCTTGGCATTGAGGACGCTTGAGACAAACCTGGCTCTTGGTGCCACAGCTAAGCATGTGCCAGCGGTTGTGCTGCTCTCTCCTCAGCTGATGAGGTGTTCCTCCCCTCTGCAGAGCTAGAAGGAAGGCCAGACAGCAAAGAAAATTCTGCTTGACTTTCAAAAGCTTTACAGTGCCAACAAAACATCTGCAAAGTGGTAGAAGGCTGTATCACAGCAGTTGGCATAGCACTTTACCTGGTTTATTTAGCAGAAAAAAAGAGGGCAAAATGCTGTTGCTGACCACCCTCAGGGTGGTTGCTGACCACCTCCTCCCTGTTGATTCTGAACCCCCTCACCCTGAGATGCTTCTGTCACTCCTCACAGTAAGATGAATGCTGAATACCTCTTCCCTGAGACACTTGATTACTGTACTCAAAAAGGCTGTTGCCAATTCCCTTGAGAATGGTTCCCGATCTGCCTGCAAAGATAAATTGCCAAGGTGATTGCTGACACCTCTCTGCAAGGCAGCTGCTGATCTTCCCTCTCCTCCCAGCCATGGCCCCTGTTGTGTCCAGGTTGCAGTACCCTGCTCTGCCCGCAGCTGTACCTGGGCACGACATCAGACTCCTTCAGAACCACAAAGTGTTGCTATTTGTGTTAGAAGCAGCTGCTGTACTTCAAATACAACTGCATTTCAGGTACATTTTAGTGCAAAAAGGTAGTACAGCTTTTTATGTTGCTATTACTTTTGTTGCTATTTTGTACAGAACCTGCTGTGTCAGTCTCAGAGACACTGTTTACAAACAATTCAGAAAAGAGAACAGTCCTTTGGTTAAAGAGCAGGGTTGGAGCACAAGAGAAATTAATTCCTTTCTGGCTCTATCGGGGGGGGGTATTGGAGTATGCGTGCTGTTAGTTGGTTTATGCCTTGACTCCCCAGTTGTAAAAAGGATTTAATGACACTTGTCTGGGTCTTGTGTATATATGTGTTTAACAACTTAGCACAACGCCTATCGCTATAGGTAAGTCAATGTCAAATACAATGTGGTGCTGGTTTCCTCCAGGGCTACTGCAGTACAAATAATAATTAGTATTTCTCAAAAGTAATTGTCATTGAGCCTTGGCGTGAAATTTTTAGCTAGATATCAGATCTGAAGAAATTCTTCAGAGGTGGAAGACTGATACAGGTGGGAGTACAAACTCCTCTGTTGCATTTGACACAAAGTGCTCTGGCTGTTGCCCCTTTCCTGCCTGCATTCTGGCAAAAACAGTAAAGAGACTGGACCTAGTAGTTCAATGCGGTGAGTTCTTTTCACGTGCTCTCAAATTCAGCCTTACAGACAAGGTTTTTGCATTCTTAACTTTCTTCCACTGTGTGGGTTTTACAAACAGGCAGTGAATGGAAACTTGCTTCCACCAAACACGAGAAAACAGTGACGTAAGTAAAGCAAAAGGATAAAGGAAATTGGCTCCTTAGGTGTGAGAAAAGTTGGGGTCTCTGGAGCTCAAGTCCCATCCCAGTTCCCAGTCAATAAATTTGGTTTTGTCATTTTTCCTTAACAATCTGCTCTCCCTGATGACCTGGCTCTAGTCTACAGTGCTTTATTTTATGTGGCTCTTCTGCACCCTGATTTCCTGTCTGCTTTCCTGTTTCTGTGAGCAGACTGCATGCTGGTGCTTGCACATACTGCATTAAGCTCTGCTCTCCCTCATAGCTAGACCACTACTACAGTTCTTTCTCTACTCTGCAGTTTGTGGACTCGCCCATGCAGAAAGAAAGAAAGGAAGGAGAGGCGTGCTTAAATCAGAGACTGAATATCTTGTTCCCTGGGTCAGGAGAAGCTCTACAAAAGCAATACAATGTGCAAAGCAAAATCAAATGCTTTTCTGATCATTGTAGCAGTCAGGTGGGATCTGTAGAACCACTCAGCTGCTCATAGTTCACAGGCCATGGATTTCTCCAAGTTGTGGATAGCATGTGGGTTTGGTTTTCTGTCTATGATGGAGCCAGAGGCTTGTGAATGCAGTGCCCAAGACAGCAAAGCCAGTAAGGGATCCCAGCAGAATGGGTACCAGCATGGCAGAATCTGGACCTGGAAATAAAGAAATAAGTAATCAAGCTGTGAACAGTGTTAAGAGAGGGAGGGAGAAGAAAGAGAAGGTTAAACTCCCATTCATCTTTATAACATGCCAAGCAGGTATGGGTAGGTTTTTTCTATTGCGTAGTCTGAATGGGTAGTGTGTTTTCAGACACACTACCTTTGCCATGAGCAGTACATATTCTTTGCATAAAAAAGTAAAGACACAAGAAGTTGGGTGACTCTCAGGGATGGTGCCAATGGATTTAAGAAGCCTCTCATGTTCAATGTTCATGATGTATAAGGTTCAACATCACTCCTTTCTAATAGCTGGACAACATCTAATTAACTTTAATCAGCTGCTGTATTTCACCTCTGAACAGAAAGAAAAAAGAAAGCACTCATGACCAACCTCATTCTGCACCTAATGTTCTTAAGTGACATTTTTGTCCAGTTACCCGTGGATATTGTTTCCTTGCTGTACCAGATAACTGCCTCAAAATATGAAGACTCTTCCCTAAGCCTAGTACAAAAATTATTGCAATACTCTTTCATTCTAAAAGCTGCAAAGCTAACAAAAAAGGTATTTAGGAGGAGGTCCGTATACCTTGACTTCTCCCATCTCATAGCATTTAAAACCCAGACACCTGAAGGAACAAGTTAGTGAGTATGTCTCAAAGTCATTTTAATGACATTTCTAATCCTCCGTCAACATGTTTCGCAAAAAAATTGCAGCATGCAGGAAAAGTCTTTTCAGCTAGAGGACACACTGCCATATTTTTCTACCCTCTCCTCCTCCTAAAGCTTCAGTTCCCACAGAGGATGCATTTGTCTGTCTCTCTTAGCTGAAAGTCTGTTGGATCTGATAGTGATTAACCACCATGCTTTAGATTTAGGAAGGCCAAAATAAATGTGGGGAGTTGTTGGGATATAATCTAGTCGTATCAGCTGGCTGTAAAGGACGTTTTTAGAAGTGTACTGTTTTTATTACAGCAGGAAAAGTCAAACAGAAACTTCTACAAAAGAGGGACAGAGAGAGAGAATTAAAAACAGAAGACCCACTTTCCACAGGTTTATATAGAAACTTGTTCTTCATTCTGAAAACTGGACCAAATGAGATCAGGTTGTGCAGGTTTCCATAACTGTTCCTGTCACTTGGCTGGTGAAGTGGCTTGACACTTTCAAAGCAGTCCTAGGAAAGATGTATGGAAAATGTTAGAAAGTGTAGTGGTGGTGCCTGGACAGAATCTCCTGCACCAGAGACTGTGAGCAGTCAGTAGCATCACAGTGCTGATCAGAGCTGGTCTCCTCAGATTCAGTCTTTGTCCAGCTCTGCTCTCATTCCAAAAAGTGAGATGCCTAATGCTTGGACCAGCCCATATCTTCCTATTCCCTAATAGGAACAGTCCCTCTTCCCTCATTCCTTTTCCCTAGGGATTAGCATTTCATATCATTAACTCATCTTCCAGAGTTTTAATGAAGAGATTGACCAGATATGGGATGATTCTGATGTGATGACTGTTACAGGACGTGGCTGAGTTCTTTCCCAGAGGGTCCAGTTCTCTTTTTAGGCCCAATGGTTGTGTCTGCAGTCAAGGAACTACTGTTAGAGCAAACAGGGCATAAGCAAGAGGCAGGCTTTCATCTTTCACATATACATACAATGTTTTTCTAATTCCTGTCAAAGCTTCCTAAAAGCAGGCTGAGCCTGACTGGCTGAATTCTCAGAGCTTTTCTAGCTTTACCATGCAGCTCAACCATTCAAACTTTCATGAATCTCTCTTTTACGTTCCTCTCAAACTACTATTTGCACTACTTCTGTGGTGCTGTGCCTTTTAAATCCACAGCATGGCCTATGGTTAAGTGTGAGACACTGTGCCAAGTGTTTCACAGCAGTCTCATCCCTGAGCCCTCCAAGCTTGTGGAAGCCTGAAAAGTTCCATGTCCCAGACCCAGGACAATCCAGAGACAGATTTGAGCCCTTTAATGTAATTCTACAATGCAAAATTACGTAACTCTGCTAAGCTTTTTCCTTGTGATTTTCCTATACAGTTGCTACTTGCTTATTTGTTGATATGCTTCTTATGCTGATTATATGTAAAGTGAAAATAAAGTACCATGAGCTCAGTTAGCTAAATTGAGAGTAGAAATTCAGCTGGGGCTTTAGGAGACACAGAGTATGCAGGAGATTAAGAAAGAACTGTATAAACTGGAAGAAGGTGGAGCTTGATAATCTACCATCAAGATTCTTTACTCAATCAACCGTACTTTCTGGAAGCACCAGATCTTTTCCAAAGTTCCTTAGAACAGTGAGAATGGACCTGTCCCACATACCTGTTCACATCCTGTTTTGCCACGTAGGCAGACATTCAGCTCACAGTGCAAATAGGCCACTGAGTGATTCAGCATCTGGAACAGCTGGATGGTGAAGCTAGCAGCTCTGGACTTACTGCTCTGCCGTAACTGGATGTGTCTGCATTCAAATGGCAACCTGGCAAGGACACATAGCAGTTTCAAATTCCAGCTCTCCCTGACTGAAGGCAGGGAAGTGGAGGATCTGCTCACACTGGTCTGCGCAAGTTCTAAGACTTGCATCTACAGAGTCAGAGTTAAACAAAAATCCACAATATGTCAACATCTCAGGCGGTACCTACCCCTGCTGTGTAGATCGCAGTCCTAAAGCAACAGAGTTCCTTGGAGGTTGATTTTGCTAGAACTGTCAAAATGGCTGCCATAGCATGGTAATTGTTCCCTGACCTAGACAATTTCAGAAATGCTGCAGAGGTGATCTCTCACTATAGCCAATATGGGCAAACCAGAAAGCTCTTTTACTGATGACAATAATGTGTAGCACTTCTAACGCACAATGAAATGTGCCCCGGTGGTTTTACAAACATCAGCTAATGAATCCCCCAATTTCCCTGCATTCAACCCAGACAGGTTTGGCAAGAATAGCTGCAAAATGCTTATGGTGGAATGGAGGCCTGTAGAGAAGCCTGGCTCCCACCCCTTGACTGCTCTGCTCTGCTCCCACGCTGTGCCATCCCCTTGCAGAAAGTGCAGGAGAGTGCTGTAAACCTGGCACCTGTGACAGCACAGTGTGGAGAGGCGGGATGGATTCTTTACATAAATCAAAGGCTTAAAGGAGATTTTTATTCCCTGAGGGTTATGTGTCTTATCGTGCCCTTGGTAATAATTACAAGACAGCTACAGGAGCAGAACACTCTTGGACTTGTTCTCACTGCTTCGAGCTTATTCCAAACTCCAAAGGGACACAGGATACAAGAGAGAGGCTCCTCTAAGGATCAACCCATTCCCAGCCCAGGCCCCTCGAGCAGTGCGATGCTGTGCCCACCCTTGTGGCCCCGTGTCTGACCTGCGGAACAGGCAGCACATGGTGCCTGGTCCCCCTGGGCTGGCGGAGGGTGTCACACAGCACGACTGGACCTGCAGCTCAGGCTGGCTGCTGTTGCTTTGCACAGAGATTAAAGCCAGGAATGTCTCCTGGGAAGGCGTCGACCCTTCAGCCACAGGGCCTGCTTCTGCAGCAGGACGCAGGCTCATCTGCACGGTGTAGTTACCGGAGCCGCAGACATCATCACTCACAACTGCAAGGCTTTAGGGAAAGAAGGAAAAAAAGCTGAGGCCCAGACAGACTCCACTGCCTATTAGGAACAAAGCAGCATCAAGGCTGAGTTTCCTCAGTAAGCTGAAACACAAATTAGCAACACGTAGACCCTGGCGTGATAGAGCTTCCCACCTTCCACCTCTCTGCACAGTCAAATCATTTGAACTGAGGGGAACTTGGAAGTGTTTTACTGTGGGAATATCTACCTTCTTTGCTAGAGCATTTGAGCACTTGAGCTATATCAAATGTTCCCACTTGCAAAACAGTATGTAGATTGGTTTTGCGAGGAGAGGCAGAATATCGTACGCTACTGTGAAAAAGAAAACTAGGTCTAAGGGACAATATCATTATCCGAGATGTGAAAAGACCCTTTTGATTTTTTGCGATATCACGAACTAAATGTTTTTAAAACCACAATACAGCATACCCATGTTACTGAGCCCATGGAGCAGTTTGGATATTACCTTCCCCCTCCTTAAATTACACAGTATAAATACACAACAGTAACTACACTGAGATAATTACCCATTCAGAATGGTTGCATCTGACTGCAAAACCCTTCTCTGATGTGATTCACTCAGTAGCGCACTGGGCTCTGAATCCAGCAGTGTTAGAACAGTTACTAAGCCTTCATCTGCTTCTTCTGTTACTTTGTCTGTTCTAACCTTCTCTTCTGCCTCTGTGTTCAAGAACAGCCTCTCTAATTGTCCAGTGCTGGCAACACCCAGCAAGGAATTCCCATGCGGTGTAAGCGCTATCAGACTCTGAGAGAAATATGAGGGCCTCTCAGGGCTTGGAAGGGACTGGATTAGATCTCTGGCTAGAAGCATCTCAGCATCATTAACTGCTATTTTATTCAAAACAGCAGACTGATTAGTGACCTTATTTACAAGCCTATTAGCAGAGACAGAAAATGCTTCTGATGTAGATGGCCCAGCAGCATGTGTAACAGTGCCAGAGCTTGAATGGCCAGTCTCACGTTCAGTGTTATCTTCCAGTGATACCTTCTCCAAAGGGCTTTGTGCTGATGGGTGATATGATGAGTACATGGGTGCCTGAGTGGGCAGCTGACTTGCGGTGGCTGCATCTCCTTTCACTAACATGTCCTCACTCTTCTCTGTTGATGCAGAGACCACAGCGGATTTGTTCACTCTGGCAATTGCAGGCAGCACTGTGCTTGGGTCAGATCGGATGGTTGATGTTGGCAGGAGAAATGCTTTTTTGCTTGCAAGTGAAGTAGTGATATAATCATTCTTCGCTGCAGAGCGAGAAGTCATTGCTAATGAAGACTGTGATGTGGTCTGTATCAATTTAGGCTGTCTCTCAAGAGCAATAGTAGTTTCTGCAGACACAGATGGTTGTACTGGAGTTGAAACAACCTTATTCCCAAGGGGTTGCTGTGTCCTTGTGTTAAACATGGTGGACAGAGACATGCTTGTTCCCAAGATTTTACCAGTTCCTCTTTTTCTTGAACTTGTGCTGATTTCAGTTGGCTTTGTATTTTCTCCCATGTTGGCCTGTGAGAACAATTTAGTAGAGGTTCGATGGATTTGGTCACGTTTCATGGCTGATAGTGGGGGAACATGTGTAGACACAGGTGAAGGTGGGCTTGCAGGAGAGCTGATATACACCCTTGGATGGGTAATTGCAGCCAGAAGTTCCCCAGGAACTGCTGTTTTCATTTGAACCTTCGTTGACAATGGAGTATGTGCTGTTGCTATTGTTGGTCTCTCCGTCATTGTAAAGGGTTTAGGAACAACGGTTGCAAATTCCAAATGTTTAGTAAGATCAGGTCTTACAGAAGCGGTGAGGGTTTGTGGTGCTTTAGCACACACCATAACTCCTCCTGAACAGGTTGTGCTGCCCGCTGCTGAATCCTTGCCGTCATTTCCAGCCGGACGCATGGAAAAAGCTGATGATGTGCTGGGTATGAACTGAACTTGTGGTGGCAGCCTTCGAAGTGACTCAGTACTTAGGAGGCTTTGTGATGTGGACTGCAAAGGCATGCTTGTGAACAACTTTAACGGGTATTTTATGGTTCCAGCTGAATGCAAGGTCAAACACTCTGTGCATTGTGTGTGGACAGAGGAAGGTATGGAAGCTAAGCCCTGGTGATGGCCAGTAGTTTGCAACATTAGTTCCTTACTGCGCTGAATCTGATCTACAGACCCTTTGACAGTAAACACAGGTTGGGCAGGCATTTGAAAATCTGGTAGTCCCTTTGCTGACAGTAAAGGAATTACAGAAAACTGTGGCTTGTCAGCAGTGAAAAGTACTTTGGGGGAAATGTGGGGGCTATGTTGTGCAGACATTTCTAATGGCACAGGGGAGGTGAAAGGCATTAACGTACTGTTAAGTAAGCGCAAATCAGACCCCTTGGCCTCTTGGGAATTGGGAGCAGGTACGTGCATCTCTTCAGGCAGCATGTGCATATGCATGGCCTGCATGGTAGTGCTAATCCTCACCCCTGGGTTCTGCAAATGATTTGATGCTGAGGTAACAGCTTGAAACAAACTATCCATGGCTGTATAATTAGGATTAGTTAGCACTGGCTGAGAAGTTACTTTTGTTATCTCCGCTTGTTGGTTAGATGCTATGGAGAGAGTAGTTTCAGGCCTCAATGACTTACTAGTAGGACAAGAGAAGCTAGTTTTCATTGAGATATCACGGCTGCTTTCAGGAGTACTTAAATTCAGATCTCGCTTGTTCATGAAGAAGAGGGCAGCTTTGTGATCATCTTCAACCTCAGGAGAGGGCACCATCTGTAAATCTGATCTGTCACCGGGCAAAAGGACAAATACAGGCTTAACCAGAATTAAGCTAGAAGGACTCAGATTTTTTAAGTTTGCAAGGTCCAGGACTGAAGAATTTGATGCTGCCAGGATTTGCTGAATGGAAATCAGACCCCCAACACTGGCATTTAAAGGAGAATCTTGCATGGGCTGAAGGCATATCATACCATCAGCATTTTTAAGCAGAAAGTACAAGTATGGGGATGATATAAATTGACCAGCTCTAAAAGCACTGAGGTTTTCAGTAGCTACATCATGTGAGATACCAAACTGCTGCACTAGTGCTTGGGCCAGATATGCTGGGATCTCATCAGAAACACCAGGGACCACCAGGTCAGGATGTGCTGTTGTTGAGCTGGATTGGATTCCCTTTGCATGGAGTAAGGGCAGTTCTGAAGCAAAAGCTACCAGGCTGACAGCTTGCTGGATCTGAGAGGCTGAAGGGGCAAAGCTGTGAAGGGGAACTTTCTGGTTCCCATTGTCATGCAGTCCAGAGGGGCTGGGAACTGGGGTGGCTTGTGGAGGCAGTGGGGGAGAAACAGTTTTATCTACCTGATCTGGGAGACTTTTCTTTCTCTGGGAGTCTTCCACTGTGCTCGCCTGCAGCATCACAGGAAAGACCTCCTGAGATGCAGGAGGGGAAGAAATGCCTTGAACCTGAGACCCAGAACCAGTAGATGTAGATGAAGTTGGTATGTGAAGTCCTTTCTCAGCAGAAGTGGGGATGCCTGTTAGCTGCAATCCAACATAAGTAGGAAAAGATCTACCTGGTGGCTGAATCCCTGCATGAACAGAATCAAAAGTGCTTACAGGTTGAAGGGTTGCATTCTCAAAGGTAGATGTGCTTTGAAAGAGTGCAGATGTTACTCCTTTTAGCTCTTTAGTAGTTTGGGAAAGTTTTAATATAGAAATCCAGGATTGGCTTAATGAGGATAAATTAGCAGAAGTCTGCGGGCTCCCAGGGAATCTGGGTTTTTCAGGTTTACTTGTCATTGTCTGAGGATTGGTATCTCTTTGCAAAACTAGAACTGTGATGTCTTGAGAGCTCCCATTGGTTTCTCGGGAAACATGTTTAGTATGGTTGAGAGTCTGGGACAAAGAGAGGGGCTGTTTTCTATCAGTTGTGCTAATGGGCCCTTGAAATGGAAATGGAAGTAAGTCATCATGACCCAGAGCTTCCAGATGCATCAATAACGAAGAAGAATGTACATTGCCTTGTGGGTGTGTCTGAAGAGCAGGGAACTGGGTTTGCTGTCCAGAAACATTTATTACACCTGTTGGCGAGTTTCTGGCTTTACTGCCTGTTGTTTCTTGCTTCAGAGATAAAACAGGGGAAAACTGAATAGTAGTTGTCTGCATCGTTCTGGAATGGACTACATCAAGGTCTCCTGAGGCTGGCTTTTGTAGGAATGCAGAAGTTGTAACTTTAGCATCCATATTCTGCATCTTCTTCAGGTATATGCGAGTCACACCAGCTTTCCTGTCAGGCTGGACTTGTGGATTTGTGTCTTTTGGCATTTTGCTAGTAAGGGGAGTTCCTCTTGGTAACCAATGCACCCTTGCACTTTCAAAAGCAATATTAATTCTGGTGGGAAATGGGGATGCTGCTATTTCTTTTCCTGGAGGATGAAAATTTACCGTTGAAGTCAGAAGAGATGTTTTAGGACTTGGCATCTCCATCTGCTTGCTGACAGGAATAGAAAACACAGAGTCTTGCTGTGTCCCTCCACTGAGAATGGGTTGGGGCAGCGCAGAGCTAGAGCTAGTAGGACTGAAACCAACCACAGTAGTATTTTCTGACAGTGAGCTGTCTGGCTGTTCTGGACGTGTGGTGGTCTGGGATCCTTCTGTGGAGACAGGGCTGCTTATGCTACTCAAGAGCTTGCTAGGAGATGTGTGTCCATCCTGGAGCTTTAAAGCTGGTGCTTCTGTGTGCAGTTGCTCAGGCACCTCCAAGTCTCTAACCAACTCTTTAGGCAGCACGGCTGTTCTTTTTGCAGCTGTCTCTGTATGGCCAGGAACAAAGTCCGCTGTCATTTCATTGGTAGAATCAACTCTTGGACTCCAGAAATTAAAGGTCACCTCATTTGAGTTATCTTCTGTAATGGAAAACACTTTGCTGGGCACTGGGCTGCTTTCAGCTCTTGGTTGGACTTCTCCAGGAAGACTCAGGCCTAATACTTCATTGACATGATGTTCATTCCTGGAGGCACCTAATGAACAGAAAAGAAGCCTATTCAGTTGCACATGAACTTTTAAGAGCTTGCAGCAGTGCTTTCCAACAGGCTGAGTGGGAAGCGTAAAAGTTAAGTAGCCACAGGCTTCATTCAGAATGATACAATGAGGATGGGCAACTTTGGCACTGCCATTCTTACAGGCAGCTGCTGTACATCAGATCCTCTGCTGTTTATATTCAGTGTCACATGAAGGACGACACTTCGTACTCCTGCCATAATGAAGCAAAGTGTTAACCAGCCAGAGAGGAACCCTTTATCTTAATTGTACAAGGATATAAATGACAGCCAAAGATGCAGTGAGACTAAAACCCTCAGGTTGCCCGAGGATAGGCTGGTAACTCTTTAATAGCAAAGCAAGACTAATATATACATGACTGAGCTCACTCACCTGGACCTTGTTAACCCCTCCTCCTCCCCCAGTATCCTAGTCCTACCACAGCTTTCTTGATGACCAGGCAGGACAAAGTTGGTTTGTTTCATGGCAGTGACACAGAGCAGACAGAACACAATAACTTTTCTACTTTTACCTTTTTACCTTTGTACCTTTTACACATTCTACTTTCTTCTGCCTTCACATTCAGAGCTTAATATTCCCAATTATACTTTCCAAACCATGAAGTAAAATATCAATGTACTTTCCTTTCCAAAAACTTTAAGCATTTTGCATTAGGCACCTGCCAGAAAATACATTTATCTAAAAGCTAAAAAGTGATTATGCATTTAAGTGTTATGTATTTTAGTTGCAGTTTTTGACAAAGGCAAAGCAGAGGTTTTGCTTCAGATGAAATTCCTGGGGTTGGCATCCAAGTGTTGTGCCTTAAGAGGAGATTATAACTTCTTTAGGGTCACTTGGAGAATCAGTGCTACTTTCTGTCAACAGTGAGCAGGGTAAGCTAGTATAAGGGAACCCAAAAAGCTGATATATTGCTAAAAAAGTGATGGAAGTTAATGGATGATGAAGACTGGTATGTTAAACCTGTAAAATATTTTGAATTGTAGTTTTGTATAAACAAATGGAATTCCCATAGTTCAGCCTCAACTCAGCAAAGCAACACAAGCACTCTGTCTATGAAGACATGCACTTACTGAATCAAGGTTGTCTAAATACCTACAAGTACAAATGTTCTTTGCAATGGAACAATGTAATTTAAAAGAGACATAAACAAACAAGATGCACAAAAAAAATAGAATTACTAATTAGGTGGAAAAATCTTTGACACACTCCCTCCTTTATCTTTACTGAAGAGAATATTCTGCCTGAAAACACAAGACTGCTTTCATTAGCCAAGCTAATTTTATTTACACTTGGAGGCTATGCTCACAGGAACACAGTAAGAGGTAGAAGGCAAAGGCTGACTGGTTCCCTACAATGAACAGCAGCCCTAGGAACTTGTTTGAGGCATGACAGCATTACAAACTCATCATTGATTTCATGTTGTCAGAAATACTTGGCAGGACAGCTGTTCCCAAAGAAAATGTAGAACCATGTGTTACTGCACAGTGAAGAGGAGAGCCCATGCTTTATGTGATAAACAGTAGTACCTGGAAAAGTATATTCTGAACAAGGCTTCAACGGACATGAGTTTGATACTCAGTTCTGCTACGGACCTACTCTGTGAAAAGTGACTGTTTTTCCTTTGCTTTCCCCTACTTGAAGGAGACAATATATTCTTTAATTTGAGTAAGTATCACAGCTGATTTGGGGCCACTAATACTCCTACAACAGAAACCATCTTGAACCTTACAGCACTTGCACAGCGAGAAGTTGCTCCTTCATCTCATTGTTGCCACACACCTAAGACTGATGCCACAATATTTAGCATAGCTTTCCTGCTCACTCATTATCGAGGAAAAGAAGGCAGAAAGACAGCAACTGAAATTAGAACAAAACAAATCACTCACCAGATAGATCCAGTAGTCCAGCTGCAATCAGAATAAAGCTGGGGAATTTTTCCCGCATCTTTTGAAGCAGCTCCTGAGTCACCCCAATAACAATGCAGACAGGAAGCTGCGCGCTAAGGAGTCACTACTGCCTCTTAGCAATGGGCATTTGCTGTCTTTGTTCTGGAAAGGCAGAGTATTGGGTTACTTTATAAGAGCTTAGGCCAGACAGCAGCCAGTAATCTCTTCCAAGAAAAAAAAAAAAGCCTGCACCAATTGGAATCAATTGATTTTTAACACTTAAGAGAGTGTATTCACCTCTGTAGCAAAAACGTGATTGTCAACATGAGAGGTTGCTTAAGCAAGGCAGCTCTTTATCTCTGAAGAAAGAGTTAAAATCCTACCTTGAGTATTGTGTGCAGTTCTGGGCCCCACCATTTTAAAAGGATGCGAAGGTCCTTGAATGCATCCAGAGGAAGGCAACAAAGCTGATGAAAGGACTGGAAGACACCTCCTGTGAGGAGTAGCTGAAGACTTTGGGTTTGTCTCGTTTGGAGAAAAGGAAGCTGAGGGGCAATCTCATGGCTCAACTACAGCTTCCTGAGGGAACATGAAGAGGGAGGATCCAGCATTCCCATTCCCTGGGATCCAGCAATAGGACATGTGGGAATGCCAGGGAAAGTTCAGACTGGCCACTGGGAAGCATCTTTGTACCAAGAGGGTGGTCAAACACTGGAAAAGGCTTCCTAGAGAGGCTATCAAAGTCTCACGGCTGTCACTGTTTAAAAAGCATTTCGACAATGCTCTTAATAACATGCTCTTTTGGTCAGCCCTGAAGCGATCAAGGTGCAAATATTCACCTAAAAATAATGAGTAGTATAGATCAGGCATCTTTGCACCCACACGCATGAATCGTAAGAGAAACTCTTGGAGACAGGAATTTTAGAGCGACGCAGGTTTAGGAGGTAAGAGAAAACATTATTACATAGCCATGACTGTTGCGAGTGCAGTAGAAATCATATGTTAAAAAAAAAAAAAGCAAAAGTCAGATAAGTAGTACAATGACAGCTCAGAAAAGCACTGCAAAAACCACTGAGGACAAAGCGATTGCTCTTGAGGGAAATAACAATAAACCGTTATCCATCCTTCAGCAAACTGATAAAATGTAGTCTAGCAGATAATACAACAGGTTAGGTGCTGACAGATATTGTTTCCAGTCCTAGCCATGTCACTCACCTGAACGGGGTAGCCAAGGTCAGGTCATTTCATCTTTTTCCCATTCTGTAAGTTGTCTGTGGAAGAAAAACATCCTGATTAGTATTTGTACAGCACGACAGAGAAGGCCCTAATTTTAGTTGGTGCCTCGACCCAAAAGCAGCAGACAGTAATTTGTCACATCAGCTAACACATTGATCACTTTCAGGAAGACTCAATTTCCTGAAGTTCCGCATCTCCAAGTTGTGTTTTGCTTCTTCGACTGGTTGACAATCTAACCATTGCCTGGTCTTCGCTTCACATGGCTGACAGTGAGTCTACCTAAGTCTGTACCACTGTGTTACTCAGATTAGAACACATACACTATTTTACCTTCTAGGTACTGTGATCAAAGTTTGTGATCTGCAGTTCAAGACATATCACATATTCCTGAATGTTAAAATCTGCTGTGACTGTTTTAAAAGTATAAAGATGCTACAAAAGTGATCAATAAACCCATGGTGCCCCCCCAGCTAGGAACTACTGGCAGGTTCTTTGTTCCTCAAATGGGACTAGAGCTCATACAAGCTCAATGCCCCCTCTGTAACTGCTCGATTGCTCGTGTCCGCTTCCCATCCCCACATAGCAATAGCTCCTGCTGGTAGCTTCATGTGCTCACAAAAATTCTGCAATAGTAGTTCTTTTTGAGGAGGACAAATCAGTTCTCAAACACCTTTTGCAAAAGGAAGATAGAAGCAATTATCTTACCCTATCACCATTTTCTTCCAGGGACAATACCAACTGGTGTGTGAAAGGTTCCATTGAGCAAACCCCAGCTTGCCAGTCAAACCCAGGAAAGGCCTTTAGTTTTTAGACTTATAAGATGATTTTGACTCTCCTGTAATTTTCTGGTGACACATTATACCTGCTGTTCCCCTCTGACATCTTTCCAGTAGAAACAAGAGATGCAGTAACTTTGTTTCCTTAAGACAATGGTCAGCGTTCATCAGCTTTAGAGCCTATTAGGATTTGAACACCACATATGGTATGTGTTACAGATTTGTCTTGACAGGGTGTAACTTAATGAGAAGAGGTTAAAAAAAAAAAAGAGACAGTGAGATTATCAATTGTATGCTTTTCACTGTGTGAGGAGAAAAACCAGGTGCGAGAATTTCCTTCTTCTGAAGTGGGAAGATGATTCAGCTGCTATTTTTGAAAGGAGATGATATATCATTTGCCAGCCACTCTTCTAAAGGGACACGATTACGTACAGAATAGACACCTACAAGTGTCAAGGAGGCAAACTGAAGAGCCCTTTTAAAGTCAAATATGATTGGCCTGTACTTCTTCATATAAATGTAATTTTTTGTTTCCTGTGTTCAAAACCAAGGCAAAAAAATAGTATTATGTTTATGGCCAAAGACCTCATCTAGTTTAAGTCCTACAAGCTTGTGATACAGACTTGTGTCTACATGTACCTGTTTATTCATGAAGAGACTATTTGTTAAAGTTGACAGACTTCCACCCGCAGTACTATAGCTACTGTTCTTAGAGCACCACCAGCAGAGCCCTCAACAGATAGGCTTTCCAGAATCATCTTAAACACCAACTAAAGCTGTGGGTTTTTTCTTTACAGATGATTCATGCATATTCCTAGTGCTTTGCCTTGACTCTAAGGCTTTGTTTTACAGATGACGATGAACCTCAACAATAAAGCTGCTATGCTTTAGTGCAGAAAGCAGGCTCATTCATGTGTTTTCAACTGCCTTTTTGGAAGAACACACTTTACTAAAATAAACAGCCCATAATTCATACACAAACCTCCTTGGTTTGTGTATTGTGTATATTTCAAGGCTTAGTGAAATAAAGACCAACATATTTTAGCAGCTAAGTATGAGGTTTAAGGTTTAAGCAATCTGCTATCACACATAAAATACTGAATCAAAATCTAGCCACTAGAGGATAGGATATGGGGAGAGGGGGGGTGGAGAGGGGGGAAGCGGGATTCTTCAAAGTCGTAACTCACAATATATCTATATATTTCTGTTTTCTTCTAATACACTGGGTACTGGACCCAAACTGGAAAGTAGGCTAGATGAGCCAGTAGAAAGTCCAACATCATTTATTAAAGCAAACACAAGCGTAATACAGTTGTTACTTTAGATGTTAGCCTAGATAATAAATTAACTTCTTTCTCCTGATACTTATGTTAATATTGTTTCACTGGCTTCTATGGAGGACCAGCAAACATTTTGAAAAGGGATTGAAAAGTTCATGTTCTTTGAGTTAGTCTTATTAAACAGCAGAAAATACTGAACAGCAAGCGCCATTAACTGCATTTTTCAGAGCTGTCAAAGATTTCAGATGCTATGCACGTATTTCATAGAGGAGTTCAGGATGGCCAGTCCATTGAGTTTCCGCAGTTGAATAATATGCCTGAAAAGATGACAGAAAGGTTGCTCTGAGGGAATATAAGATGACTAACAATAAAAGTTTTCAGCTTCCACTGCTCTGCTATACCCCATGCCCAAAGTATCAAGGATGTTTAATGCTACATTTGATAACAATATAGGAACCCTAAAGCAGAACTGTGGGGACAGTACCACAAATGAGAATTCTAGTTGGAGGAAGGGTGGTAGAATTCATGGGGCGTTTATATAAGGTAATCATCTGCCCTTGCTCTAAGAATAGGATTGACTTACACTGGTCAGTTTTTCAAGCATTATCACCTAATAACAACCAGATGGTGCTGGAGTACAATAGTCTTTTATATAATACCTTTGTTCAGCCACACAAAGCTTCCCCAGGGCAATTGCTGCATTCTCCTGCACTGAAGTTCTTGTGGCATCACCACCAGCATGTTTCAACAATATCATCACAACACTGGAATTCAGTAAGGACGTTGCTGCTCCAGGGACTTCAAGGCACTGGCCAAGGCAGAAAGCAGCATTTCCCACAATCATTTCATTCTCTGACTCCAAGAGCTTCAGCAGCACACTGAACTCTGGGAGAAAAAGAGATTAATTGTACAGAATGTGCACAGATTTGTTCAAATAACAATGGTATTTTCTCCTGTCTTTACTTAAACTCCTAGACAGTGAGCACTGTTCCGTGTGGGGCATTTTTCTAGACAACCTGCAGGAGCAAGGGAATTTCACAGCAAGGTTCAGGACCCAGGACACTGTTTCAGCTTCACCTGTCTAGATAGCTTTCTCACAGAATTCAGTCTACACTCTAAGAGGTTCTCTAGCATGGAGACAGTGTTTCTGCATTTGTTTAGTAGTTCTTGGAAAGCATCACCTTTGCTGCTCGCAGGACCTTGCACTGGCCTCTCACCCCACTGTACTAGCAAGGCAAGCGGAGTAGAGCATTTATAGCACAAAGCTAAATGTGTTTAGACAGAAATGCTGTTCTGAAAAGAACAGCTGAAAAAAAGGAACATAAAAAAGCCTTTCTGTATATCCCTAGCTAACATAAAGCAGCTCAGCTCATCTACTTCTGAAACCTATGCTAATGTACAGCAGCAGAGTATTCTGTACTCTTGACACAGAGTTGTATAGCTCTTGCTGGCATCTGCTGGCAAACAGAGATGACAAAAATAAGAAATAGTGGCTTTTCACAACATTAATACCTAGAGCTTTGGCGGAAAGAATGAGAGTGTTGTTGCTAATTCAAGGAAATGAGAGCTTCATCTACAGATGACAGTGAACTAATATGGGGCATACAAAAGGAAGATGATGCTTTGAGAGGCTTTTAATGAGTGAAGATCCTTAGGGTTCGAGTTGAACTACATGAGCTGACAGTTTCTTGACAGGTTCAACCATTTAGATAAAACTTAACTATTCTCTGTTGTAGTTACATTAGCATTAATTGAACCTGGATTTTAAAGCAATCTGAGTTATACCACATGACTAGAACAAATTTATTCAAAAATAACCTAAGACACCTGGTCTGATATTGTCACACTGTTTCCATGCCTATTTCCTTTTAATACCAGACCAAATATCTACATGTAAATTGAAGGAAACTATAAACAGCCTCAGCCTCTGGAAATCAGACATCTAAATGAAGTTTGTTATTTTAGCCACTAACTTCAGGAAACAGAACCCAGTTCAGTTACAGTTTTTTGTTTATCTTGAAAAAAGTGCTTATTTCTGGCCCTGAAAAGGCGTATCAAGCCATCTCTCTAAAGTGCTTTTTGTCTAACTCAGGCTCATTGTCTGATGTGCCTATTTCCATTCACACACAGAGCTAAGGGTCATTAAGCACTATTTCAAGAGGTAAAGGGGGACATTACTCAGAAAACACTGCTAAAGTCTTGCAAGAGTAAAATCCAGTCTTCAGTTCCATTCTGGAGGGGAAGAAAGTAATTGGATGACACTGAGGTTACATTTCCACACTCAGTCTCTAAGTACTGAAGTTGTCACTTACTTTTATCTGACTTCACTAGATCTTCTTGAGCTTGTCTATTACTTCTGGTGCAGATGGAAAGGGTCTTTATACCATAATTGGATGTGATCTGTCCTCCAGCCTAGATTTAATTAGAATAAAGCATACACTAACAAACATGCAGTTCATACCCCAATTTACTCAAAGTTACACAATAGCTTAGGGTACCACAGAGTCAGTTAGGTATTGCTTGTGCTTAAGCTCAAATACCAAACTAAGACCCTTGTAGAGTATATATCTCCTATATTTAGGGGAAAGAGCTCATCATTTTTCAGGGACCTGAATTAGATCACACCAGTTTTAAGCTTTAACCCCCAACTAGGACTGCAGTTGTGGAATCTTGAATTTGCAGGTCTTTGCAAGTAGAGCTGTGCACATGGGTCTGGCTCATACAGAAACACCTGAAAAATCTGGGCTATGAACTAGACCAAGAAGGCAGTCTAGCCTCCAAGCTGGCTACTCAGCTTAAAATTAAACTTGAGAGCACTGTTATAGTGGTCAACACAGATGCAGACACATGCAGCCAGAGTGACTGCACAGGTCTTTGTCCTAGGGAAAGAAAGCTAAACACAGGGGCAGCTATGGTTTTCTTAAGGGACAATAAAAGCAGAAATAAAGTGAATTTCATAAAATTAATTTACTTTCAAGAATTTGATCATTTTCTTCACCACTCCTCCTTTCACTACTTCTTCTACCGCCGAGGAGGATGCTGGCAGGATGCGACTTAGCACTCCAATGGCTCTCTAAGTAGAAAACAGCATGAGAGAATGAAACAGACATGTATTTGTCCCAGTAACTTTAAAGGAGTTTTCAAATTACTTTGTTTTTGCAGATGGCAGAAAAAAAATCAAAGTAATTGAAGTCATAAAAGGAGAAAAGTTTGGAAATATAATGAAGAACGTCTTTAGGACATGGCTTTTTTATTGCTTACTAGAAACTGAACTCAACACAGCTCCTAAAGACTCATTGTAGAGAGAGATAAGACCAAAATGAGATGAGGATAACTCCCTGTATGTTTATTTGAAACAAATTCCTAGTAGAAACCAGCCTAGCACTGCTGGTATTGAGTCAAGTAAAACACATCAGAACAATTCCTTTGAGTTCAGAATGGACTCTGAGTTGACATCTGCTCCTACCCATTTGCGTTGAGTAACTGCCATCTGTGGGAGTAACACACCATTAATAGAGTACAATCTCCTAGTTATGATTCACATACAAGAACTGTAATAAGAAACAGCTGCTAAAGACCCAAATGGTTCTTGCTCCTTTGCTTCCAGATTGATTTAAGAGTTTTATGTTGAAAACCATTATAGGGGTGAAATGATTTGTAAGAGCTTCTATTAAGTAGATTTCAAGAGAACATTGAGATCCTCCTGCATCAAAAAATATAAAACTCTGAATAATAAGAGCTTATTATTTCTTTGCTACTAATAATTATGAATGTTTTAATCTTCAAAGCGTAGTGTACAGATCTGCATAGGGCACCAGTTTGCCCTGAAGCGTTCAGGTCTCTGGTTAGCTAACTCATTCTTTCATTAGTCCATAGATATCCCACTTACTGTCACAATCCTTCCATCCTTTTCCCTGAGGAGAGACATGCACCTGGCACTTATGTCCACAGCAAAGTGCTGAAACAACAACATGAAAAACTCAGGTCCAGCTGATTGCTGGGAAGAGTTAGAGCAGAAATGCATTAATAGACAGAGTACAACAAATAATCCAATGGAGATCAGGGAACACATGGCAGCAAGTTACTAACACTTCAGTACCCAGATGTAACTTTGGAAACTCTTCTTTCTTGATGGAATTCTTAGCTTTAAATCATTTTGGAATGTACCAAGCATCTAAGAATATCCCAGAATTGGAGACTGATGCCAAACAAAACATTTACACCACTATGGGAAGGTACTATATGCGCTTCACACTGTATTGTTTCCCTTCACAAATGTGTATATATGGAGGAAGTGGAGGATAATTTTTTTTTAATGTTTAGCTTACTTAAATTGTCAGCTACCCTTAATGATAACCTTAAACAACAGTAAAAATTAACTGACCACCACCAAAATTTAAGGATGGCAGCCTTTAAGTGCTTCAGCACACTTGATGTGAAAGAAAGCTCCAAATCCATCTAACACAGTCAAGCTCTTTTTCCCTGTACAGACTGAAAGGTTCACAATATTCCATGGCCATTCCCTCACCTGTTCTATTTGGATGCTTTGGTATGACTTCATTGACTTGCATCAGACCCATTCATGGTGACAAGGAACAAGGATGCTCTCACTGCTCAAGCAGTTCTGAATTGCTAAGGAAGTGATTATAAGAAGAACCCCACCAAAGAACGTTCACAGATCTCATATACCTGTATAATCCCATTTGATTCAAGCAGTAAGTTCATCATGAGGCCCAGCACTGCAAACAAACACTCCTGGTATTTGGGTGTGCTGACATCATAGCATTCATCCTGTGTACAAAAGGGAGAAAAGTGCAAGTGATTCAGAGGTTCACAATATGTATGATGCTTTTTTGATACAGATTCATTCTTATGTTTCTTTCACTTTGGTATCTAAAGCTGCACACTCCAAACTTCTGATTTTAAGCAGTTAACAAGAGCTTTTCCCAGTCTCTGAATTCCTTAGTTTCTGAGGACTGAGTTCAAACTGCATGCTTAACCTGAAAGGAGGGACCACTTGTTCTTCCCCACCCATCTATTGATCCACAACTTATGTGGACAACAGACCACTTTGAGACCTTTATCCAACTACCAGATCTGAAAGATCTCAGTCAAGGGTTCAGAGATATGAGGGGAGGCAGACAGACACAATCACACAAGTGCCGTTTCCACAGGAAATAAGGCTGAAAACGCTATTCTAGGGAGTCATCAAGTTTTTTTACCGCAAACTTTAAACACGCCTGCCAGCACTCTTTGCACTCAGCCATCTGCATTCGAATGACTGCATCTGCACACAGATTCCCCATGATGCCAATGCAATGGGCAAGGGCTGCCTGGTTCACCAGCTCAACAGAGGTCTAAAAACAGAAGAGCAGAATAACAAATTAAGAACAAATTTAGGGAACTACTGGAGAGAGTCCAGCGTAGGGCAACAAAGATGATTAAGGGATTGGAGCACCTCCCTTAAGAGGAAAGGCTCAAATTGCTGGGACTCTTTAGCCTGGACAAGCGAAGGCTGAGGGGAGACCTTATTTATGTTTATAAGTATCTAAAGGGTGGTTTGAAGGATGTTGGAGTGGTTTCTTTTCAGTGGTTTCCAGCGATAGGACAAGAGGCAACAGGCTCAAGCTGGAACATGGGAAGTTCCACTCAAATATGAGGAAAAACTTCTTTGCAGTGAGGGTGCCAGAGCCCTGGAAGAGGCTGCCCTGGAAGAGGCTGCCCAGGGAGGTCGTGGAGTCCCCTTCTCTGGAGATCTTCAAGACCCACCTGGATGCAGTCCTGAGTGATGTGCTCTAGGCGTTTCTGCTTTAGCAGGGGATTTGGACTAGAGGACCTCTAGAGGTCCCTTCCAACTCTGACAATTCCATGGAATGGCAAGGAAACAACAAATAGGTGTTCCTATCCCTCTGGCAATGGAAAATGGGATTCCAAAATCTCTCTCATCTATATTAAATTGTAATTATCCAAAGTTCAAATCACCTTCATTTTCACAATGAATTCTCCCAATGACATTTGAAGAGTCTTGGGAAAAAGTGAGTGGATTCTGTGGTCCCTAACATGAGTTTTTCCTACTATCACTTACTTAGGTCACAGAACGGAACAGCCTCCACTGCAGCTGTAATTCCAGTAAGGTATGTTCAAAGGAGAGGGCAACAAGCAATGTAAAAAATGCTGTAATAATTGCATTGTCGTGGTGCTCATTTGGAGAAGTGGAAGTATTTTACTTTCCAACTATGTCTGCTGTTCTGCAACAAAACCAGTCTTCCCTGTCATCTTCCCTCTTCCTGAGTTTCTGTACCAACAGTATTGTAAGCTTGTAGTTTAAATAAATGATAACCAGGAAAGGGATCTGAACCACTAAACATCTTTACCTTGTGACCTAATGTCATCTCTTCACTCTGATCTCTCAGATTAGAAAGAAACAGAAAAAGGCACTATCCAGGATATAACCAGTTGGTGACAGTGGATTAAAAATCACATTAAGAGCGTAACACAAAGCTGGGTATGAAATCATAGCCCGACAGATTTCCAATGGGAATCTGCATCCAAGCAGAGTTTTCACTGAATATAAAACTAGTAATGTGCAGAAATGAAGCACTAAGTACTGGAAACTGAGAACATTTTCCTGAGGGAAGCATATGACAAAACTGGATTTCTTACACCTACAGAACTAGCGACACAGTAACTACTGTAATTCTATCACAGAAGGGCTCTGTGTAGGAGCAATTGGCTGTAAAGCTGGAAAGAGTGGTCATAAGACATATTACACAACAGGAAACCAGAAATATATAAAACTGAGATCTTTCATACCAGCAACTGGGTGAATAAAGGTAAAACACCTGTGGAAAGCATGACACGACATTGGGTTTTGAACCTGTTGGGGGATAAAAAAAACCCCACATTTAGTCACTTAAAGCATCAGAGAAAGAAAACACAGATAAAGGCAACACAGCAGCAACATAAAGACAAGGTAAACATCAGTCAGCAGTGTATCCTCGCAGCAAAGAAGGCCAAAAGCCTCTATCACTAGCTTATTTAGTAGAATTCAAACCACAACTTTATAAAAATGAATGAAGAGATGCAAGTTACCCTTCCTCTTCAGTTAAATCAGACAGTATGTTCATGGCACTGCTAGCCTTGGCATCAGTGCTGTTGACAAATGTCATCAAAATCTGCAACCATCTGTTATTAAAAAAAAAACAAACAACCCAAAACATGTTAGCTTTGGTTTAATTACTAAAGATCAAAATTATATTTTAATTGCACCAACACAATTTATGATCTTAAACTTCTTAGTGTTCATCAGGATTTTGACCAAGCCAGAAGTACCAGGCCCTCCAAACATACGCAGTCCCCTAACTGCCATTACAACAATATTTTGGCACTAGGTTCTCTCACAATATTGTCCCTTTTTGCACAAGTACAGTGGTTTTAACCCACATACCAATTTCTGTCAGCATTAGAACATTTCATCAGCATGTAAGCTTCAGAGATATTTCAAACTAAGCTGCTTTGCTGTTGGAAACATCTTAGGGACAGACAAGTAGAATACAACACTCAGAACTGAGACCACCATCAGCACAGCCCAGCTCCAACAGATTGTAAAGGCCTGCAGGGAAAGTCAGTGTTGATGCTTGCGTGGCTTAAAAGGACATGCTGAGCAATCACCACAGTCTTTGGAGGGGTTTAACTGAAAAGCTTTATAGTAGAAAAGAAAAATTAATCTGCCTGAATGAAAGGAGCATCACATCATTCACCTTTTGAGCTTTTGGAATAGTGTGTGCTTGCAGCTGTAGGATTTGGCCTGCACACAGTTCACAGGACTTCAGATTGTGAACCCATAAGATCTGCATTACAGCACTAGGGTTTCCACATGCTCCTCTACTGAGCTGAAATTCTCGGCCACTCATCTCCAACTTTGTAGCACAGCAAAAGAACCTGTAGTCTCATTCCTTTTTGATGACAAGCCCAAATGCTGATAACATCAGTATCTGCAACTTTATCTTCTGAACATTCTAACTCTTCTCGAGCAATCAGGCCCAGGATCTCTTCCAGAAGTTGACAGAAAATTTTTTTAGCCTCTTAATATTAGTGTGGCTTTGAAATATCATGTGCCTTTTTAAAGCATCCTCTCAGGTGTGGCTCATTTCTTTAACCTTTCCTTCAAGGAAAAATGTCTCTAGATTAATGTTGTATATAATACAGTGAACTCTGTAGAACTGTTGGAAAATTTTTTCTATTCATCTGCTACTTCAAATCATGTAGTGCAAACCAGTAAATTTAAATTTCTCTTATGCTTAACTCTAGAAGGAAATAGCAGGACAATAGGATAAAGGTAATAGAATGTTGTTTCTTCCTTCAGTCATGGCAACACTGAATAATCATAAATACCAATTACCAAATGAGGAGAGAGTCACAGCCTGAAACCATCTGCTATTAAGAGACAATACTGTAGGCTTCTGATTGAGTGCTAGGCAACCATACACTTAATGGTTAAAAAAAAAAAAGAAAGAAGTAACTGTGCCTCAAAATTACATGAACGTCCTCAGGAATAAGCACTTTCTACTGAGCTTCACAGGCATCTTCAGATCTAAAGTTTACTCGAGTTTTCCCCACATACCTCACTTTTGCTTAATTAGGCCTACCTATCCCTCAAGACAGAAGTCTCAATGTCATTAGGTTCCTTTCAGAAAGCCTGTCACCTTGCTGCTAGTGGGATGAGCTTTGAACATCTGTGAACCCCTCCATTAAGGAATTCTGTCTGAGGTATAGTAGAATTTATTACTTTGTTAGGTCCTGGTGCCTAACTAGCAGTCTCCTCCCATTCTCATTCTCTGAGTAAAGCGAGATTAGAGCCAATGTCTCCTTTTGGATCTCCGGTGCTCCAGAAGAAAGCAGTTTTGGCAGCTGTGCATTCACATCAGAACAAGTCAATAGAAGACGCTGATTTTCTTCTGAAAAAAGAGAAGATTTAAGAGCTGTATCCCCCACAATGGCATCTGCATTGCTGTTATACTTAATTTTTATATTATACTCTTATTACTTTTTTTTTCCTAGGTGCTGATTTAACAGGTTTAATGTCTTTATTTCACCCACTAATGTGTTCACCTTGCATAATACTCCTCCAGAGCAACAGTAAGGCAGAACACCCACTAATCTTCTCTCAGCTACATTAGTTCAATGCATACACTGGTGGTTGAATTTCTGCTCTCACTAGCAACACGCTAACTTCTCAGGTGTTAAGTGTTTCATCAAACAGAGACACCAGAATTGTGAGCACAAAGTGCTTCTCACTTCATCATCTCCCTACAAACTGCTACAGTCCAGGCTGTTCAGGCACAATAGTACACTGCTCTGCCAGGCACAATCACGTAAGCTACAAAAGTCTGCATATTAGTCTGTTTTACTGCTGTTTATAAGCAGAATATAAAGCAGGTTTTCTCCTTAGCTCGTGTTACGTATATTCTCTTGGGCATCAGCTGGATCCCATGATACACAAGTCAACACAGATACCAACTCCAAACATTCTGTATTTTCCCTCTGTGGCACTCTCTACCACTATACCACCCACCACCACTGCAGCCCATTTCTCATCTAGGTGTACACTCAGAAATAGATGCGAGGGCTACCTGCTCAATGACTACTGACTGTGACTGCCAAAGGAATTCAGCTTTCCCTAATGGCACTTCTATAAACCCCTGCTTTTTGCTGGCATAACTGCTTAAAAACAACAAAAATATACAAGTGGCATTATCTTAACAGCAGCTATAATCACAGAGAATTTACTTTCCACCACTCCAGTAGATTTAAAATACTCATAGAAATAGACCGGAAATTTCATCTTGTGATGCACAGAACCACCCAAATGGAGGTATACCACTAGCAGCAACCACAAACACTTGCATTTGAACCGTGAAACTTGGTTTACAAGAAGATCTACACCTAAGTGCTCTGGGAAAGTAATGTTCACACCAAACAGCCATTTTAGAAATATCAAGTGCCATGTTAATAGTACATTAACAATGATTAATGTTGATTACATAGTTTTACCATTCCCAGCGCAAACAGCTTGCCAAAGGAAGAGAAGAGAAACAGACAGATCCACTTCAGCAGTGTTTTTCCTCTCTGCACAGAAGACCCTAAATTTGAAACATTAGTTTGTAAAAAGAGCACAGGACAGATCAAACAATGAGCTCTTTGGCTAGGGAAATGAGCAAAGCCCCAGAGATGAGGATCTGCCACATGAACAATTAAGCTTATAGGCCCTAAACCCAGCTCATTGGTTAAACATTTTTTTTGACTATCAGACTTGTTTTCCTGAGGACCTCCTCTGACACCAGATTTATGATCTACTGGCTCTACTCTACCCTAAACACAGGCTCTATATGAGCATTACATAGCACAATACAGATGATAAATTCAGTTCTGTGCTCAGACAGTTGTGAATAGCCAGGGTGTAATAACTTAGTGCAAATTTGGAAGTGCTTAATCTCTTAAGTCTATTTACAGCCAACACCCAAAATACTGATGAACCCTGAAGAAGAAATATACATTTGAACAAGAAATCCATCTAAAGACAAAGTTTATAAAGCAATATAGATAAATATTAGTCAAATTTGTTTCATGATTACTGAAACACAGTATTATGGCAGCCAAGAAAACACAGCAGCAGAAAATATAGGTCCCCAGAGACAATCCTCTTCCTGATTACAAGGTTAGAGAGTCTCACAGGTTCCATTAAAAAACTATATGGCCAAATATTTACTGATACTTGGTGCTGAATATAGCACTAAGGAGTCTAGCCAGGTATACTTAAAGTAACTAAGTGCTTTCAGATGTTCTTTTATATTGAGTTTTTTTTACAAACCTGCTCTCACTATGAGATAGGATAACTGTACAGAAATACAAGACAGAAGCAGAAATTCATTAATTCTGTCCACTGCATCTAAGAGAGCACTCTTTGTACAAGAGTCAGATATAAGTCAGTCTGTTCAGACATTAAATCCTGTTACTACATTATCTTTTGGTCATTTGAATAGGTGACTGTCTTTCTGGAAAGCAGTATTTTCATTTCTTCATGCTGTAACACCCTACTGTTTTCCTTTGGAGAGCTCTTACCGTCTAACAACCTCATTGTCTTTGAGGATACTGAATCCATTGTTTGTTCTAAATAGAGTTTGCCCAGTGCCTGAAAAATTCAGAGATAAACAAATCAGCTCTATGATCCACCTGGCTGATGTATCATTGTGAAGGCACATTCCTGCTCTCCTATAACACAGTGTTAAAAGAAAAGGTCACTGCATCAACAACTCTGGGGAAAGAATATCATTAAAAGAGGGGAAAAACTCCAAGAATGCTACTTGAAATAGAAACAGCTTCGAAGCTGAAGACTGCTCTAATTCATACCTTGTACTATAAAGAATAATTGACTTCAAGTTAAAGGCTTTTTAGGAAGGCTGAAACACAAGAGTGGCTTTGCAAATCAATATACATTAACAGAGAATTACAAATATTTCAAAACAAAGGAAACTCTTCTTAAGAGAGACCCAAATCTGTAAGAAGTCTTAACAGCTCACTACAACATTGCTTTAGTTCTAAAATATTTACCGGTCATAAATTTTGAAATAACAAACGTTGATGACTTTCTGGTTTAAATATAGAAATGGTTTTTCTGTTCCTTTAAAAACTACTCCACTTGTATTCATATACTTTGATCACATCTCCCACAATCAACAACCTTTACATCAAATACTTACAGTCTTTCATAGCTCCTGTCAAAAGTCTGATCCCGCCTGTATAATAGAGAATATTCTGCTGAGGCCTATCAAGTTTCTGCAGTATTTCTTTTATGGACAGAGCAGCTAGCTTTCCAGACTGAACTTCCTTCATTGCTCTCTCCTCATCTTTCATTCTTTTTTCCTCCAAGTTTACCTTGTTCATACAATCTTGGAAATCAAAAGAAAACGAAGCATGTCAGTTAAATGTTTTCATCTGGTCAAGTTTCAAGTTAGAAAATGAAGTAGACCCCATGACAGAGAGAGCCATACTTTACACAAACAGATATACAGAATGAGCTATGGCTCTGGTGGGTGAAACAGAGCTTAAAGAATAAACAATCAAAAACAAGCTATGGGAGAAAACTCCATCAGAAGTTCTGAAGATCAGAAGAGTGATTTCAGTCAAGTTCCACCATGAACAGAAAACAAGGGACAACAGTGTAAAAATTTCTATTTCTTACCTTTAAATAGGCTTTCCTTTTGGGGATCAATTTGTAAGATCTTCTCGTAACACAGCCTAGACTTAACAGAGAAAATAATTGGGCTCTCAATTTAAAATAAAAATGGGAAGATGATAAATATTATTTCCTAGTCAGAGTCATCTCATTTAAACTGAAAAGTTCTTGGGCCACAGTACTTAAGTATGGAAAATAAAATTTATGGAGACATACCAGTCAAAACTTTCATAATTAAAAGTATAAGTTGAATATTATTCTGAGTTCCTATATCTGCCCGCTATTTGAAATTAAAAGGAAATTTTCAAGTAAAAACCTAGGAATGTACTACCAGGAACAAAAAAAGCAAAGCAAACTAAAAATGAGGCATAGCACTAAAACTGCAGGAACTGTAACTATCACCAGGGATTAGACTTGTGCATCTTGTATCTTTATCTTCTGTTTGTGCATTTTGTGTATCTTGAGCATATGCTCAGAATTAAACTGATCACCAAGCTTGCAACAGAGAAGAACCTTCTTCACAGACCAAGGTGTCAAGAACCCCTCAAAGTGGACTTCATGTAGACTTGTATTGCCCATGCTCTATGGTTATTTTACTAAGATGCGGAAAGACTTGATTTTAGAATTATTAGTCTTTGCAAAGCACAGAAAGTTTCTCTCAAATCTGAAAGTTCAACATGCTTTCATTTGTCCAGTTCTTAAGATTCCAAATTTCTCTCTCTCAACCACAACATCACATCAAAAGAAGAACAAAAGATGGTCCCATGGCTACAAGATTTAGTCAACTTACTTCACTGTAGTGCTTAAGTGCCAGGTGAGCTTTCCCCATCAGAAAATAGGCTTTAATACACTTTCCATTGCACTGTGTTAAAAAAAGGAATTATTAATTAAGTATTTAGAAATTTTAACCTTTAAATATTTCTTCCAGCATTTGATTAATAGTTAAGTTACCCAAAGTAACTGTAAGCACAGAAGAGGGCACTCATACTATCTACTAGAGGCATCTAAAATTTATATGCTGAATTATTAGCTCCAGGTACCAACTTTCCTTCCCTATGCAAAGAACACAGGCTTTGGTGTGGTTAAAGGTGAAGAGCAGCTGGTGCTAAAATCCTTTCCAGAAAACCGCACTTCAGGCAACACAGGTCATACAATTAGGCATCAACTAGTCCAGAACCACAGAACTTCTATAACAACAGAATATCTGTACATCTTTTGATTAGTTCTGCCAGGAATGAGATAAGCACTAATTTTCATTAGCTGTGCACAAAAAAAAAATAAAAAAAAAAAATTGAGGAAACATCTAGCTCAACACTAACAGATGAGGTCATCTTTTCCAGTTCAGTTATGTATCAAAAGTATTGATTTCTTTAAATGATGGGGCCAATATCATTAATAATCTGTTAATTGTGGCCATCACTGATGTAACACAACTGAATCCAGATTCAGCTCTATAGCATTTTATATAATCTTTGCTTTTCCCACCAGATCTGATCTTTGTAAGCTTGAAGAGTCCCCTTTCTTTTTTTCAGAAGGATAGGCGAGATACTGTGTGCCAACGCATGCAGTTAATAGTTTATTATTGCTAGTAACAAGCTTTATAATTAAAAGCTCTTAAGAGCTAGAAAAGATTCTGCACACAGGCAGCACTGAAATAGTTAACTTGAACTCAGGATGCAGGAACCTGTGCAACACCACCACATTGTTTCATTTCCATTGGCAAGTTGTCTCAGTATCATCGGTTACACAGAAACCGCCTTCCAGAAGCTATCGATCATAAAAGACAGAATGCTGAAATTACCTTTACAGCCCATTCACAGTCACAAATGGCTTTTTCATATTCATGCATTTTCAGGTAGGCCTGAAATAAAACCAAGAGAGTCCAGGCAGGAGAATTAGAATACTTCAAAGAACTTCCACTAACTATTATACAAACATTAGCTAGTTAAAAAAAAAAAAAATTAAAAAAAAATCAGGCACATCGATTGTGAGGGAAATATTTAACACCTCTAATGACCTCCTTTGTGCAACTTTTTCATTAAGTTTATAAAAAGATTAAAACCTTCAGTCTGCACTATCTTGCTGTTAACTTCCAACCGCAGTAAAAATTTACTGTACTGTAATTAATTAAAAAATTAACATACTGTAATACGGCAGCAAACCAGAACTAATTAATTCCTGGTAGCAGAGGATGGCCAGGAAGAGTTGCTTTCTCCCATTTTTAAGTTTCTCTGTAATGCAACAAATGGTACATTTTATGAAATTCACTGAGATAACAGAACAATCATTTTTGGATTGTATCCTGGCAAAGTAACACTAAAATCAGTACAGTGGTAGCTCATTTCCACATGCTGACCTGTGCTCTGTTTGTGTAAAGTTCCTGCTTATCTTTCAGTTTTTCCAGACCTTCAGTGTACCTCTGAATGGCTACAACATAGTCTCCTTTCCTGAAGGCATCGTTTCCCTTCTCTTTCAGGGCTACAAAAGAACATGTATGCATTAAAAAATGACATTTGGGTTTTATTTCCCCAAATGGCGACTACAGAAACAGAGGGCATATTCTCCTGTTGGAATAGTCATCAAAATTCCATTCCAGCTTCACTGCAGCTGTCCTCATTAGCCGCAATTTGCATGGGACTTCTGAGCTATTCAGTGCACACGATCCCTTTCTCAGGGAAAGCTGAGTATTTCTCTTTGCCCAGCCCACCTCTCAAATACTCAAACTCGCTCCCTCCCTATCAAAAGCAGGATAGCATGGAAAAGAACACGTTGCAAACTTTATAAGTATATAAACCTGTTATATCCACCTAATCAATGCCGTCCCTCAGATAACCAAAGCACTCGCTCAGCGTGCATAAGAATGGCAATAACAGAGCAGCTCCAAAGCCTCTTAAATCAGCCTAGTTCCTGCTGAGTAGTTTGTGAAGGCACTAGATAGAAAACCCTTTAGCAATTACCATTTGCTAAGTGCTCGTTTCTCTTCCTTCTTTTAGCTCGTTCTTTTGCATCCTTTTCCAAAATTGCCAGGAAGTCATCTTTGAGCCAGGAGAGTTGGTGGCATTTTAGTTTAAAAAAAGAAAAAAGAACAAGCTTCATTAAAATCAACTGACAGGTGAGAAAAAAAGTAATTTCTAATCTATTCCTGAGGCATTCCTCTACAAAGAAAATAGTAAGGGGATACTTCAACAATTTAACTGGAACACAAATGACAAGCACAAAAACACGAATGACAACACAAAAAGACTAGGCTGCCACTCAGGATTTGCATACTTGCTATGAAGTATCTCATGTCTAGAGATAAATTTGTTTCCTTTTAACTTCACAAAACTAACTTTTTAGATGAGAGGTCAGAATATGATTAACAAACTACACCAACAAACTTCCTTCATAGGAAGGCAATAAAGTACAGCCATACTGGTAAGATCCTTGAATGTGTTCCCAGATCTAACTGAATTTTAATTTAAATCACTAGAAAAGTTAGCTTTGACTTTAGCAGGAATTAGGTCTTCTGGGAAGTAACGGCAAGGCTTACTCCATCTCTGCTAAAACAGATTGAAGAGATACTAAGTGCTAGAGGGAGCACTGTCCTACCTTTGTTCGCTGCCTCTGCACTTGCTGTGTCCTAAAAAAAGAGAAACACAGCACATATATGTACTCACAGGGGCATTTTAGTAAAACCATAGCAGCAAAGGAACAGTTGGTTAAGTTGTAAAATGACACTTAAACAAAGGATGGTAAGGACTTAATTACTTTTTACACTACCAGAAAGCTTCCATTCTGATCTTTAACAAGGCACATCACTGCAATCCAAACCCTACTGTGGGAATCAAGGCCTAATGAAATTAATAAAGAGATTCTTGTGCCTCCAATTAAAAGCTCCAAGTTATGGCAACTCAGTGCTTGCATACAACTTGGATAAATCCAATTCTGTGTTATTAGCACTCTTAAGGCAAAGACACTATGTCATCAAGTGTGATGACCCAATAAGATGACTAGTGAAAGAAATGACGTCAAATTCAGAACAAACTTGTAAGTTTCATTCAAGATTTTTTTTCTGCTGAACAAAGGATGTGACTTAGTATTATTTAAAAGACCTAAACTGCTCTAACTTTCAAGGGAAAAAAAACCTCTTACTGAAGCTTGCGTGTTGATGACTGTTCTGTTCACCACAGTCTTGCTTTCTTCCTCCTTGCTCTTTTCTTGCTCATGGAGCCTTTTCTCTGCCTCAGAGATGGCTTTTTCCTTAACATCTGGATCTGTGGAATTCAAGCTTTGCACTAAGTTGGCTAAAAAGAGAAAAAAAAAGAGATATATGCACATGACTCAGTGATCCTGGAAGGACAAGTTCAGTTGCACCTCTAACGACATTTGCTTTTGAAGGCACCGACGACCAGGATGGCCTTTATAAATGGAAACATTTACAAATACTACTTCATCTCACTTCCAAGAGCTACCTATAGCTTCTGCGTTAGAAAAATTCCCAGGTTTAGAAAGCAACTCGTGGCACCTGCAAAGCCTGACCACACCTGAGCTCATAAGGAGACTCCACACAAAACAAACTCGGAGCAAGAGTTTTCCTCTTTTCCATTCCTTTTCTGCCTTCCCTTGACCCCCCCCCTTTTTCCGTTCCGACCCTAGCACCCTAACTGAAGAAAACCGGGATGTCCCACGGCCCCGGCCTTCCGCATTGCCCCGTGCCCGACCAGGGGCGGCCGGCTCCGCCCCGGCACCACAGCACACTTACCGACATCGTCCACACGGCGGAGGAACCGCTGGAAATCCTCCTCCTGCTCCCGGTCGGCCAGCATGGCCGCGGGAGCACCGGCCGGGGGGGAACCCGCCGAGCCGGAAGAAGCGCAGCGGCCCCGCCGTTGCCGTGGAGATGAGGCGGGCAGGCCACGCTCTCAGCGTCAGAGGGCAGGACGGGGGCGTGGTTATGCAAACGAGGGGGCGGTGCCTCGCTGGCCGCCATTTCGCGGACCGGGGAGCTGTAAGAGCACAGATAACACGAGAACCCTCAGGCCTGGTACAGAGCCACAGAAAGGGCACCCCTATAGCCTCTTTTTGCAGGTTTCCTTTGAATGCGCTTTTAGAGCTACGGTACTGTAGGGGAAAAGGATGCTTTTACATTTGCAATGTACGTCAGAGCATTAAGCAAGCGGCGGCCTTTCCTCGCCATCACTCCTAGATAAAATCCCTTTGATGGCTAGCACTGCTTATCTTTCTACTGCAGTGGAATGGCTGACAGGGGCTACAGAGAGCCCCTCTAGCAGTGGCCTTCCAGGTGGCCTGCGGAGAAATATCTAGAGCACAGCAGAGAGGCTCCCAGTCCAGAGCTGGTGGAGGGCAGCTACCTTCATCCTGCCTTTCCTTGCCTAATTTTTGGCTCAATAAATTAGAGAAATGCTTCACTGGTTGCTGACCTGAATGTGCTGCTTTTCCTCTGCTAAAGAGGTCAGCCCTTGCCTTGCAGCCTGAACAAATGCAAAGCAGAAGCGAGATCTGCTGCCACTCTTCCCCTGCTTGTTGTTTTATCAATACCCACACCTGGGTTTGATCTGGCAGAGCCAGGAGACAAGCTGCCCCGCTGGCACCTTGCAGCAGGGAGCGCATCAGCCTGGGCACTGCACTGGCCCGTCCTTTCTCCAGAAAGCATTTCAGATCCTTTTCATATGGCTTTTTTTAAAGCTTGCACTCATCTTATGTTCATACACAGGGAACAGGAAGGGGGTAACATGGGCAAAAAAATCAGTGAAAGGGATGACTTTGGTTAATATAAATATTAGCTTAGCTGAATTTTAGCAGACCTACCAACTGGGAGAGGAAACCTGAAAGAAGAAACGTGAACACTGATCCACACTTAATGGTTCTAAGCCCCTATTACCCTGATTTTTAAACCAGAATTGGATTATTTTTATTTTTTGTAAGATATTCTTTAAAGATGGGGGCTGTCTCAATCGGTTTTTGATTAGGAAGGAGAAAGACCAGAGTTTGCTGAGGGTTAAACCCTCATTCAAAATGGGCACTTCTTCCTTCTAATAGGTTCAGAGGATCTCAGCAGCATCTGAGAAGCGACCACTTGACATTACAGAGGATTTCTGTGTCCTCCAGACAAGGTGGTGTGTTCCTGGGAGGTGGGTCCCAGTACGGTGCAGCATCTGGGGGGCTCTGGTGCCCAGGGAGGCTTCATAGGAGCCAGCACAGCCCTTCCCGGGATGGGACATGCAGCCTGTCACCAGCGAGAAAGCCAGAGGGTGGCACCATCCTCCAGCACAAAAAGCAGCTGGCCAGCTGGGAACAAAGTTGTGATTTCAGGCCTTTTCCTGCTTTACTGCCTGTGTCCCCAAATCAGCCTCCGTGCTCCTGCCAGCCAGGCTTGTGCACTGCGTGTGCTGCCAAATCGGAGCTGCCCACCCAGCCATCCTGTGGATGCACAGTCTGTCCGGGTGGATGAAGCCACAGAACAGGAAGCACAGGGGCTGGCCGATCTCCAGCAGCACGTGCAATAGTTGAAGGATGTGGCTTTCAACCTTTTCAGGCTCCGATGGCCAGTCACCCTTGCAAGAAAATCCTAGCCCTCCTTTGCACCATGTGGCCCTGCAGGGATGTGTCAGACTTGTCTTTGAACATCCATTTTCCCCTCAGGCTAGCACTTCACACAAAGCATGTCCCCATCAAGACATGGACATGCACATACGTGGCTCCAACAGCTGGATGGGTCCTCGTTGCCACTCTTGGGAGATGCTCTAGGGCTATGTTTTCAGAGCCAGAAGATTAGAGGTGGCAGTTAATGGAAGCTGTCAGCCACCAATGGGAGTCAGAGCATCAGTGAGTCCTTGCTGCACTGCCAGGCTATTTTAATTCCAGACACATTATAACCCAGCCGTTTTAGGAAAGGTGAGAAACAGAGGCGGAGGGGGGACAAGGGGGACCTGGCAAGTCTTAAAGCGGCAGCATTGCCTAAGGCGAGGGATACCAAAAAGAGCAGGCCACGCTGGTGTCTGCTGGGCGTGAAATTAGAAATCTCACTGTGAAGTTACAAACCACAGCCACATTCATCTGCCTGCTCTTCAATGTCCTACCACACTTACCAGAAGGAGAAATGCTTTCCTGAGCTATGTGTGCCAACAATGCACTGAGTTGCCTGACTGAACAGGCAGACGGGATCTCCTGTCCCTTCCAAGCCCTCCTTTGCTGTAGGAACTGCCAGAAGATTCCTTTCCCCATTCCTCATGCACTGAAACAAAATAGCTCCTTTCTTTTTTTTTGCTGCAAGACAGCTCTGCTCTTGATAGGCTAAGCCTCCTTCCCAAAGGTGGGGTTTTTTCCTCTAATGAAGCTGTTTCAAATCCATTGTCCGTGGTGCCCAATTATAGATCCTCAGGAGGTAATAGCTGTGTCACTGGGATGCTTAGCAGTGTAGCTTTCATTTGGGGAATAAAGTCACACTTGAGACGTGGGGATGAACTTGAAGTATAAGAGAATAAAAACTGTTACAAGTAAACCACACACAGTAGGAAGAGCTCAGCTTGTTGGTTCATTAAAAGACTGTGCACTGGTGGAGGGAGACTGACTGTGCTCCTGCCTCTGCCGCAATGGCATCATGAGAGGCTGATGGAGACAAGGGAGGGGCAGTCAGAGAGGTTCTCTCCAATGGCCGTGAATCTGCACTGGTAAACTCCCTCCGAATGGGCGGAAAAGGGAGCACGTGCTGTTCCTGAAGACTCTCCCCTCACATCAGATGGACCGGCTGCTGCAGTTCAGCCTCCAGTGCACTCCCCCGCCTCCGCCCTGGCTTTGCACTCTCCTCCCTTGGCTCAGTGGCCTGGAGAGCAAAGCCTTTCGTCTTAAAGATGCAGCATCTCTATCGCCAGATCCTGCCTTTACTCCCAGCCACCTGCGTCAAAATCTTTACCTGCATCTTTACTTCTGCTCCTCCTGTTCAGCTTCCCTTTCTCCCTCCATACCAGAAGCCGCATTTCATTCTGCCATCAGATCCTTTATTTATTTCTCCGGTCCATCAGGCTGTGCAGGAAGGCTACACAAGAAAAAGCGTAATTTTGCTAGCGCCGCATGGAAAGCTGCTGCTCCCTCCCAACGCTGTTCACGTGTTCCTATAAGGTAGCTTACAGCATAGGCAGCAGCCACTGAGCTGTGCTGCTGGAGGGTCTCTGACGTGCCTGTGCCTTCAGCAGTGAGGCGACTGTAAGCTGCACCAGTGAGACAGAGACACATGAAGAGAAGCCTGCAGGACCTGAGCCTCTGTGGGCAGGATGAAGATAATAATGCAGCTGTGGAAAATAAGAGTTACTGTCTTAGTGTAAATAACAGTCAAGAATAAAGGGAAAGGTGCTGGAGAGGCAGCAGAAAGGAGGTTATCCTCTTTGGATAACAAGTACTTTAGCTCAATACATTTTCTTCTTTTTCTGTGAACAGTTCTGGCACCCAAGTATTGATATGTATCAGAGCTCTCATTTCCCCTTCCGTGACCTGGGAGATCAATGCTTAGGACAGAATTAAATTTAATAAGATTCATCACATATTAATCAAGTTCAGGCACCTAATTCAGGATGGGTTAAGGACATCTTTTAAAGCCAACACTCACATGCACACACACACATACCCACCCCCCTTTCATAGCCATTGAAAAGAGAAGATTCTCAGTGGACGTGAAACTGCATTTGTGTTCATTATCTCAAGGGGATTATCTACAGTGGGACAGAGAAACAAACTAAAAATTCTCCTCTTTGTGACACTCAGCACTTTGGAAGAGCCTGTCAGTGGAATTGCGTGCTGGCAGCTGTTCTGCGCATCTGAAGCCTAGATGTACCCCACTGCCACCGTTTAGAGATGCACCAGCTTCAACCGTGAACTTCGCTAACATCCCTGTGCAGACAGTTGCCTTTCCTGCTTGTCTACAGATGTGTAACCCAGGCTGTGGGCACGCCGCAACGGGACTGCTCACTCTGCGTTAAGCTCACGTGCAAATACAGCCCTGGGAATCCACGTCTGCACACGGGACCGAGCAGAGCATCTAAAGAAGGGCAGACTGTACGCAGGAGCTTTTTTGTTTTTGTAATTTTTATTTGAACACAGTATTCTGACAGAATGCAAAGTCAAAATCCTCAGTTAGTATCAGTATTTACACCAGTGAGAATGGGAATAAAGGTGGAATCGATGTTTCACTTGGTAAAAAGATTTTTTGATTTTTTGTTTTTTTAACAAGATAGAAGGCCCCCAAAAGTAGGGAATGCTGGGTAAGGATGTCAATGGAGGGTCTGAGAACAACTATCAAAACAGCCTAGTGTGAAAATCTGGGGTTTGAAGGCTCCATAGAAAAGTGTGAAAATAAAACTCCACTCTAAATGCTGAACGACTGGATGCACTATTATCATCTTTACGTATGGTGCAGCATGAAATGTAATCACTCCACAACTAGAAGCTGATCGGTCTGCATTGCCATATAGATATATATGTATGGCATGGATACATATATAAACATATACAGCGTAAACGGCATCAGGTTGGTCCCTCTTCAAAGGTTTAAGTAAAAGCAGTAAAGCCTAAGCTATCTTGGAAAAGGGGTACTTCCAAATTAGAAGAAATTATTCTCCAATGAGGGCGAGTATAAAACAACCCTACAAATTTATCTACACGTATTGGGAGGCGTCACGAGAGCATCAAAAAGGAGTTGGATGGACACTTCAGGCAGTCACAGGGTTCACTTCTCCTGACACAAGCCCACTGCATTCAGAAGGGTATTTTCTAATGATGCAGCTGGGCGTAGGATCAGGCATTGAGCTGGTTACCTTTTAGGGCAGAAATGTCAGTCCAGGTGATAGTCACTCTAATTTTTACCCAACAGGTTCTGGTTGTTAGCATTGTACAGCATTTGTCTCCTACCAGTTGCTCAGCTCTCGGTGAGTTAGAACTCAGGAGGAATAACACAGAGATGACAAAAGCATTGAAAAACTTTGCAGAAACAAGGAACAAATTGTTGTGCTCATCCACAGGAATAGAGGTACGCACTGCCTGCCCACTAGTCCTCTGCTGCCCCAAGGACACTGCCCAACCACAGACAGACCATGGTTTTTCTGCATTTATATGGATTGAATCCTTAGAAAAAAAATCCTAGAGACCATGGGCCAAAGTTCCCCATAGTTATATTGACACCGCTGTGATGGGTCATGCAATTTGACACAAGGCTTTGAAGTGAGGATACCCCGATATCCTGCTCAGGATGGGTATTGCATGTGTGTTTATGCCCACAAATCCAGTCATTCTCCATTTGCATCCCAGGAGCTAAGGAAAAAATGCAAAACCCCACACATTTAGCAAATGACAAGACTATTATTTTCCACAGTTTGAAATTACGTGATGCTGCTGTAAAAGACTGCATACTTATAAGAATACACCGATAAAAGTGGCTCAACTTACCTGAGCCTGCAGTCTACCCAACCCCCATCATCCTTCTGTTCATCACCTTAGCGCAATGGAATGGATGTCATAGTCAGCTCAGTTTGATTTTTCATTTAAAGGTTTCTGTTCCTTTTAAGAGTTGTTCTCTCTTTTTCCTGAATATAGTTTTCTTTTTTTCAAATCTGAACTATCGCTACACCTTCCACATCCAAACTATGTTGAAGCTTTTATTATTTCAATACTATGACAAAAAACACGTTTCACACTAAAATAGTCACGCACCCACAGTGCACAAGCTTGCAGATCTAAAGTAGAATAAAAAAAGAAAACAAAAGAAAAAAAAAACAAAAAAAAAACCCCTAAGATCCCAACAGAAGGAACATCTCTATACAAGGGGCTGGTCTTCCCCTAATATACCTCTGCCTTCTTTCCACTCAAGCCTCCTTTCTTTTCACCCCAAAATCTCAATGCTACTCCACGCATCCCAATCATAACCTCCCGTAATGGTAATATATCTGCTACATCAGCCCCTTTTTCCAACTGTGAAAGCACAATGGCAAGACAAGGGAAATCAACGTGAGTCCTGGCATTGATTTCCAAGCACCTGCTCTTGCTTTCATGGTTTTGATTCTGCAGAGCGCACACAGATGACTCAATACACATGATGTGACAGAACAGAATAGTTCACTTGGAAAAGACCTCCAACAATCATCTGGTCCAACTGCTGATGGAGCTGGCTCTGCAGGAGGGGTCTTGTATACTGCCAAGCACCCTCGCAAAAAGTCTTTGCTTTTAAATCAGATTTCTAGGGTCAAAGGAAATGGTATTTACTGACATATTAAGGAGGAATTGATATAGTCAAACATCTGAGATGAGACCAGACCAGCCCTAACTGTACAATTTCCCTTCTGCTTCTCAAAGCTCCGGGAGGGTTCCATGAAGGAAAGGGGAGAATGTCCTAAAAAAGCAGAGATGATATTTCTCTTATGCAGTCAGGCCCAGGTCCAGCAAGGGACTTATACGAAATTTAAGTATAGAAGGACTCTATCCAGCAGCCCTCTCATTCCAAGTTAAGCATGTGTTTATGTGGATTGCTGGGTAAAGACCTTGATTGGAGACAAGTGGTTTGAATACAGCCCCCCCCTCCCCCCCCCAAAAAAAACCAAACCAAATCCCAGCATTACTTTTCTTCTTACTCCAGTAAGAAATAATAATAATAACAATAATAATAACAACAATAATTAAGAAAAGATAAAGGGGAAACAACTACTGTAAACATCCATGTTTTAAAACGTCTCCCTTTGCAAAGCAAGCATGCTGCTAACCTAGTATCTGTAGACTGTATTTACTTAAAAAAAGGCATCTATTTTACACATAAATTTAAACACAACAAAAGTTAAAAAAAATTGTCAATTGTAAACATTGGAAAGAACAGAAGTTGGCAAAAATTAACATAAAATTTAAAGAAATGTGGAGTCTGAATACTGCAAATTGAAATATATCCCCGGAGCTGCAATTTTGGCATTCTTCCTAAAAAAAGATAATAATTAAACCCAAATAAATGTCTAACGTGGAGAACAGAATTCAGTCACAAAGAGCTTGAGACACTTTGCATACTGAACAAATACAAGGTGAATAGAAATTATAACTTATTTATGAGGCTTTACATATTTCAAACTCGACTGAAAAGTATAAAAATAAATTGCGGACTTTGTTCATTAAGTACCAGCTGTACCCAGTAGTACAGTGGTTATATCTGCTATTCTAATGAAGGAAAGAACAGGGTATTTTTTTTTTGTCTTTTTTTTTTTTTGGCTAGGACTAGTTGATTTTGAGCTTCCCAACCACCTTGCAAATAGCATTTGCAATGTTGCTTATTTGAATATACACAGGGTCAGCTAAGCCCTGATTTGGTTACGGGTTTAACCCTGTTTTTAAAATGTATTACTTTTTAAAAGCAAGTGCACAACAAATAGAACCTTTCTAGAAATCTTTAAAAAAAATAAAAGAAAAAAGAAAAGAAAAGAAAAAGAGAGATTCCCCCCCTCCCCCCATTTATGCATTTTCTGTTTTGTTTGTTTTTTAAAAAAAGGCAACAGACACTAGAGGAATGAGATGTGTTTTGTGTTTTAAATGCTTGGGTGAAGTTGTTCTGTCATTTGTTTTCATCTGTCGCTGATCATGCTTTGCTCTCATTTTCATTTGTTTGTGTGGCTTCATTAGGGACCGTCTTGACTTCTGCTGGAGGTGTCTTAGTTTCCATTGCTTGCACTTCAGATTTGTCTTCTACTGGGATTTTCCTGAAGGAGAATGACCAAAATGGCACGGTTTAGAGACAGAGAAATACAGACTGTGTATTGTTGAATTACTGATAAGGAAAGAATATGTTTCTGGAAACAAGCAAATGTATTGCCTTGCTGGAGCAAATGCAGAAATAAGTAAAACCAAACTTCCTCCACTTCCCCCGTCCCAGCTTCATTTAGCTTTAGTGAAATTTTTTTAATTTTTCCTCCTGCCCACAGCTAACACACTAACACAGTAGGATGAGATCTCAGGCTGCAGCAGAGGTGGAAGGCCGGTTGTGGTGTGAAAAAAGGAGCAAAAAAGAAAACTCACAGTTGCAAAGGAATTTGATTTTACCATTACACATTTATGTCACCTAAACGTCCTATTAAAATAGACTGCCATTTTAGCAGAAAATCTTTTTCTCTACAACAAGTCAGTCTCAGAATTTCCCAGTACATGTTGCAGGAAGGCAAACAGATAGAAGTGAATTTTGTCAGACGCATTTTCACAAAGTGTAAGGGAGGTCAACACCTTCACAGCTCACGTTCATCAGCCCAACTTTTGGCACTTGACTGAAGAACAAGAGAAGCCCATTTGCCCAGCGCTCTCTCCACAGTGATGAAAAGTGCCACACAAAGCGTTATGTGGTGGCCTCCCTGAAGAAGTTCCAGCCTGTTAGTCACAAAGCTAGTCTGAGACAACCACAATCTAAATTCACCCTGATGAGCAGGTGAGATGAATATAAGCCTATGTTTGCAATACTGATTTGCCCCAAGGGAAGCAGATAAGCAGCACAGGTAGAAGGTGTTGGCTGGATCAGCAGAAAGAACACAGCTCTTCATTCTATCATACCAAAAATTCATTTACATGACACAAACTAAGTTGCATTAATTCAGCTGAAATGTTTCCTTAGTATGGGCAAACCATTTACTACATCCTTTCACCTCTGTACCAGACCACAATTCTCTGCTCTGTTTGTCTCTGTCGCACCCAGCATGACAGAGCAATGGCTTTAGGTGCAGTGAACCAATGTAAACGTGGATTTCTTTGCTGAGCTGCTCCCATCAAGGCTGCCTGGTTCCCTCCAATCCTGCACATCTGCTGTGACACTGAGGCTTGCCAGGAAGGGCCAGATGCTCCATAACTGTGTGGGACGCGTGCAGTGCTGTGGAGCAGTCACACAGCAGGAATGTCTCCTGACTCCTGGACAGGAGCACAGCAGGGAGGTAGGAAGGCCAGAGCTGTAAGATGCAAAAGCACCTGAATAATATAGTAAAACAGCATGGGTTTTCACTAAGATCTGGAAAAGAACCTGGTTCTTGGTTCTACAGTATCTGACTGACTGTGAGTGCTGATGCACACTGCAATCACAGATCACAGTGTCAAAGCCAATGATCAAGGCCAATGCTTTATTTCGGATTAAATACAAAGCTTCCAGAATGAGGTCATTTTTCTGGAGATGTGGAGATGGAAAAAATTTTAACCAAAGCTGTGACTTTCGGGTATGTCTCCAATATGGTTGCCATAGCATAGCCTACATTTATCTGACTGAGCTGTAAACCCAACTCTAGAACAGCTAGTTCGATTCTTGGCAGCGATCTCGCTGACAGTGCAGAACCCAGTGTCCTCAATACACTTGCCTTTGTAAAAGCTAAAGATGCAGTGTGAACTCAGTCTCTTATCTTTGGGAGCAGCTCCCACAACAAATCTGAGCTGCCTTTTCAGGACTCTTTCTCATGATAAAGCACAGACCCTACTCAAGCAGGAAAGACAAGCTACTCCTATTTCATCCTGCCTCTATCATGATACGCATGGTGTTCAAACAGGAAGCCAAGCCAGAAGTTTCTTAGGTAGTTGTCCCCTCAAGGGTGGCTTATCCATTTTCAGTCGGCATTTTCCAGGCTTCTGTGCTCATGGCTCTGTCAGCAACTGCCATCCAAACTGACAAAGTAAGAGTGTTCTTGTCCAAAATCTGCACAACAGCTGGGGACCCTCCCCCCAGTCACCCAGGTGAGGACTTCATGGTGTTTTCACTCTCCAGTTACAGTGTCTTCTGCCAAACACAAAGCGCAGACTCATCTCAGCTGAGGAAATCAGGTTCTGTCCAGATGGGATAAAGGACCCTTAGGGTTGTCCTGCCTAGAAGCATGCTGGTGCTCTCTGAATAAATCAGCTGGGTAAAGAAGAAACCCAGCACAGTGGATGGAGACTCATCTCTGACATACCAGGACAACATACTGCCAAGTTATCCTAACCCAACTGTGTCGTGACTGCTCCCCCCACCCTCAGACAGGATCACACTGCCTTAACCTTTTGCCACTTTCGGGATGAATGCAAAGGTACCATGCTTTTACAGTTTCACATGGCACTAGTTTCTGCCCTGCCTTACGCAAAAATAAGTTCTGAAGGGCTCCACTGATCTGTTGGGAAATTGAATTTGGGTGGCCCTTCTCATTGAACTGCAGGAATCCAACACTTCTAAAGACAGCACCTCCTTTACATCAAACCGAACTGTTTCTGATCTCTTTCATAAAAAATATAACCTACAAGCTGTATAAAAGCCTAAAGAACATTTATGATAAACTCCTGGGTTTGTCTTTTCTCTGCTTCCCTGGCACAGATTACTCCTGCTTTCCTCCTGGACCTTTAAACCAAGCCCTGTTTGTTTAGTTCACAGGTGAGTTAGTTTGCTAAGGAAACAATGAGATTAGTTAAGAGAACACCCAACAAGAACACAGCACAAGCACCAGGGCACAAGAGACACAGGACACAACCAACAGAAGATTAAAGGCAGCCATACTCGGTCTTTTCAGGTGCAGCAGGTACAGAGCTGTCTGCAGGGGAAGAAGCAAGCTCACGAGCTTGCCCGCTAGTCACACTGGCAGGAGTAGTGGTGCCAAGAGCTGCAAAAACATCCTTTGCAAGGTCAATGTCTGGTGTCTTGAAGGTCCCTTCGTCCATTTTAAAGTCCTCATTCTGTGAGGGGTTTGTGGTGCTGCCTGAAGCAGCCTCGCTCTTCAGATTGCTTGGGTTCTTGGTTGTCTCTGTTGGGCTCTTCACTGTACTGGGCTGCACGGCTTCCTTTTCAGGGCTCTTAGTGCTTGAGACCTCCTGCTTGGGCTCTGATGAAGCTGGAGGGCTAGTGAGGTTTGCAGGGCTGGGAGCTGCCGGCTTGTTACCAGCTGCCACTTTGGAGGTCTCGGCCACGTTAGCAACAGCGCTAGGGCTGAGCACTGTACCTTGGTTGGACAGAACACTTGAAGACAAATTATTAGTAGCTGGAGGAGAGCTTGGGGTATCGCTGAGATCAACAAGGGGGGCCACTTTGGGGGTGGAAGAGGGTGGTGGTGAAGAGACTGAAGTGGCTGCCCCTTTGGCTGGAGTAGCCTGGCCAGGTGACATGGAGTTTGAGTCAGGAATGGCTGTGGCTGGCAGGGCAGCACTGGAGGTCAGCGTAGTAGTCTCGCTGGTGGGGCTGTTCTGAGCAGTGGCAAAGGTTTCAGTGATAGTGTCAGAGTTAGTGGTGCCCGTAGTTACAGAAGGCAGCATGTCCTCAACAGTAGCTGCAGTATCAGCAGGGTGCCTGTGAAGAGGACAGGAGTAGAAGAGAAAGAGAGACAATGAAGCCCGTAAATGACAGCAGAGGAAAGGAGAGCAGAACGTAAGAGTGAGAAGGCTGGTGGGTGAAGCAGCAGCATGGCATGTGGTTACAACATACACAGAACACAGAGAGGTACTCAGAGGAGCAGAAAACTTTCAGAGGTCAAATATGCAAAGGGTAGCAAGGGCTGGCTGGGATGACTGAGTAACTAGGAAGAGGAAAAAGCAAAGAGGACACATCCTTCAGGAACAGCTTGCTCACACAGATTTTGGTTCAAGTCTTAGCCAAATGTAACCCTGTCAACTATTATTCTCTTTTAGCCTAACTTTCCTCTCAGCCTCTTCCACCTAACCTCCCAAGGAAGCTTTCTACTTCCCTGAGCTTGCAGTCCCGGTGCCATCTGTCACCATGCAACAAGGTCCCGGTGTAGGACCCCTGAATCCACTCCCTCATCTTGGCCCTGTCCTTTTGCCTGTAAGTCTAAAGCCTTCATCGAACCACACAGAGTGTAATTCTTTTTCTCACACACACGTAATGCATTATTTATATATATATGTACATACACCTACATACATGCAGCTTTGAGGTGATGTTTTCTGCACTTTTGACCAGATTCCAGCCTGTTTTGTTAGCTAGAATAAGGTTTGCTTTAGGACAACGTTTGACAGTGTAACTATGCTTTAGCAGTCATGACGTAGCACTGGTTGCCTTAACAAATGTACTGATGCCAGGCTGGAAAAATGAATGGTTTATTCCATGAGAAACCAGCATGCCTGAGAACACAACCTCAGGCTTATTAACAGAGAGAAAACCTTCATAGAGGAGAATAATTGAGTTAAAACTCTGGTAAGACTAGCCAAGAAAATCAGGACAATACAAATCCTAGCTATTCCTCACTGCTGCGCATCCACATTTCAGTGCTGCTTGTGAACATAGCCTACTTTCTCCTCTAACCTCACAGAGACTTCCAGCAGAGACATTTAACCAGCGGGCCCCAGTGCTAACATAATCAAAGAAGGCAAGCAGTACATGGGTGGAAGAGCCCGACCCCCTCACCACTGTGACGTCTCTGCTGAAGGAAATGAATGCAACTTGTGTCACCAATGCCAAACCTGACCTAAATATTAACAAGCATTTCAGCAGCCTTCTAAAGTGAATTCTTCCCAATACTGCTCTAGAAGCTATGAAGAAGTACTCGGAGCACACCAGAACTGCAGCAGTTTAGGAAAAAGCTTAATATAGACATACTATAAGGCATACTTAAACCTTGCCAATCCCAGCTAACATGGATCGGCAGACTCGGGCCCCAAGCAAGTTCTCCAATATAAACAAAGCTCGTAGGTTGCTCTCAGCTCTCTCACAGAATAATCAGATGTGCCATGCCTCTCCCAACATCCAGAGCATAGCTGCTCTGCTATCAGCAGAAGAGGACTGCTTCCACCATGGGGCGTTCAAGCACTCCTCCAGCATTGCCAGGGCAGAGCTCAATCAGGAGTCGGTGCTAGCTGGGGGCTGCTTTTGCTCTGGATCCTTTGCGGTGAACCTAGACAGGTGCCCAGTTTACATACTGGACAGGACTGACAGGCCTTTCAAGAAGCATTGCTTTACTCTGCTTCTAGAGCTGGAAATAGAAGTCACTGAATCTTAGCAAAGAGAGAGGGCTTCTCCTCACTGGTATGTCACAAATGGAATGCAGAGATATTACCTTTCTTCCTCTCTTATTAAGGGATTAAGGCAACTGAGGGCAACATATTGACCCAGTGCTAAGATTGACTAATGCAAACGTACTCTGGCTCCGTCAGTGGCGTAGTCTCATTGGGCTCTGTGTGTTTTCCCCCATCGTGGTTGGGGGTCCGCTCCTCTTCAGTCCGCACCTCCACAATAGGCTCCTTGGACTCATCTTTCCTGTAAAAAGGGAATTGCATGAAGATTGGCTCCCATTCACACTAAGTAACCTCCTGCAAAGACATGCTGCAAATATTGATAGTGAATGACAGTAAGGGACTGGCCTAAACAGCAGATAACTTCTTTTTGTCACTTCCCCTTCCAATCATTACCTACAGCACAGAAGACCACTGTGATGTCTGGTACTTAGGCCAGTCATTTGATGGCTACTTACAGGAATAGGACAAAACCTGAGAAACAGCTGAAGAAACCCCTTCCTGGAAATACAAAGCAGAACCAGTGTGGTCCCAGATCTTTTCAGTACCCTCCCATCAGAGAGGAGAACCCCAGAACTCCCTAAACCAAGTTTTTTTTTCCCCGGAGCTGTTGAGGGGGCACACTGATCATCAGAACAAGCAATGTAAACGATGACAGTACTCACGAGAAGGCGGCTTTGCCCTCTTCCATGTCTTTGCCCTTGGCTCCTGGGCCGGATTTGCCACATAAGTTGACAGCAATGCACATCAGCAGGCCACACTTGTTCAGGAAGTAGCAGGTGACATCCACAGCCACCAGGAGCAGCACAAAGATAACAATGAGAATGCCTACAATGGCAGCTGTCCCAAGGCCTGATGTAGGGCTAGTGCTGGCTTTAGAGACCAAAAAGAAAAGAAAAGAAAGCATTGTAGTTAAAAGGTGAGTTGGGGCTAGTTACACGTCAATTTTGGCTTAGATTGCAAGCACGGGAAACTTAGAGAAAGTACACCCTCCCTCTAGCAGCCTTGTGCTATAACCAGCAATCCTAGAGACATGCAAGACAATCTACCTGATAGATTTGCTTGAATGTAGTGGGGCTTTTCCCATCTCTATTGGGCTAAGGCATGGAAAGCAGACAACAGAAACCTCTTCTACTGTAGCGTATACCCAGCTGGAACTCTGAAGGGCTTCTGTTTCCCTCCACCACTTCCTCAAGGTGAAGGCTGTGTCTAAGGTCCAGAGTGACTTTGGCATTGCCAGCCTGGCACAAGGGCAAGCGTAAGTGAAGGCTAGACTCTGTAGCATGACTTGCCCTCGTGGGACACAAAATACTGGGTGATACCTATGGTGGTGCCTCAGTGCTGATTAGCCCCTTATGTGGCAAAAATGAAAGGAGGAATTAAAACCCTTCCTGTTGCTCAGGTACCCAGCTACCCAGAACTGGAAAGTGGTAAGCTTTTTGTGTCTTATCCATAGACAGCTGAGCTTCTTAGTGAATGCTCTAGGAGTGTTTTGGCTCAGGTATGGACAGCAATACCAGTAGTGTTCTGAGGAAGCAGATAGTAAAGATAAGCAGGCTGTCACTCTGTTAACATTGTCCTGGTTGCAGCAGCTGCCCTCTCCACCATACCCCATCTCCACCAAGTTTCCCCATCTATAGAATACAAAAAAATACCTTGCTTTTTCCAGTAGACAAAAGAACAGCAAGTGAGAGGTGGTGATGGTGAGGCCTAGAAAATGCTTAAGGCTGCCCACATACTACTAACTTCAGTGGAAGTACCTTTAACTTTCTACCTGCTTGTAAAATGCCAAGTACTTTCGTAGAAAGAGGGACCGGTTAAACACACCAGTTAATCCTATCAAAGCCTTTGATCCCCACAAACCCAAGAGGCACAGCCTCAAATGTTGCCAGCTGCAGCTTTCCAGCCTCTCATTGTCACACCCTGGATGCAAGCTACTTTTTGTTCCCCTGGCTTTATTCAGAGTAATTCTTCCCAGGCTGCTCATCTGCAGGCAGAACATTTGGCTGTTGGCTTATGCAGTTCAGCACCTATCTAGAGGTATCAAACTGCTCAAAACCAGTTTGCTAGTCCCAACCAACACATAATCTGTCTCATGATGGGACTGTGCACTCAGTAAAGGCCTGTGAATGTGCCAGATCTCCTTAGTGATGTTTACTGAGACAATTGAACAAGAGGAGCATATTGCTCATTGTCTGTAGAAGTATTTTGTTTTGTGTTTCCCCCGCCTCTTTCAATTAAGATGCAATTTTATTCATTTCTACTGCATTTTTTACTGCTGGATGTCACAATCCCCGAACACTTAGAATCTTTTCTTTCCAGAAAAGCCCAGCAAAGCACCTCTTTCCACTCAGCCCAATATATGTTGACTTTGACAGGTGGAGAGACCATTTCTAGGGCTCACAGACAGAGCACCATACCCTCTGCCCCAGATTTTATTATTTAAAAAACAAGAGACAGAACATCCTTAGCATGAGGCAGCTTAGTATTATTTCATTTTGTGACTCTGATATGTATTAAGGAATTCAGACTTGAACAGGAAAATTTCTTTCTGCATTTGACTAAGTCTCTCTGAGGCACTCAACTCTAACATTTACATCGTAAGTCCATTAAATGCTAAGCAGAACATTTGTGCCACAGACCAGACCCCTGCCAGCACCCTGAAGCAAGCTGCATAATTAAATTAATTAATCACTCTCCAATGCATGGAGTTAGGAGGCCATGTATTTTCCCTCTTTTAATTTATTCAGGATTCTTGCACAGATTATTCATTAACATGTTCCTGTTCACACCAGCTCCTGGAGAAGAAGCTAAAGATGTGTCAAACTTTTCTTCTCATCTACATCATCTTTCTGGGAACAAGCTCCTTGGCAGACTAGTAAAGGTGCACTAAAGAAAGCATCACAGACAGCATTACAGGATAATAGTTCCTTGTTGTGCCTCCAAAACATACCTCATCTCACTCACCGGAGCTGGGTTGAGACAAAATATTTAATCCTGGGACAGATGGAGTTTTCTGATGTGCTAGAAGACATCTGGAAAATTCAATTCAAATGAAGAGTCCTACTCTTCACTTCCTCTCCCCACCAGCTTTTCAAGACCTGTCAGTATCAGCTGTAAGCCCCTTAAGATCAGGAATTATCTGTGGTATAAGCCACATCAATAGCCTTATGCACTGCCCACATCTTGTCTGCGAGCCACGGCATGACCCATGCAAACTGCAAGAACAACTGCAAAAGCTACAAACCCCTTAGGACAAGTACAGCTTCTGCCTCTGGGGCACAGCCAAAGCTTCTGGGTCCTCAGCAGTGGCTGTTTTCAAGAGCCTTAGTGTTTATGTGTGGTATCGGACTTGGGCAATCTGCCTTACGTGAACAGTAAGGAAGGAACTAATTTCTTCCCTGTGCAGGAGTCAGTTCGCTGTGCCACTGGAGATCAAAGGGTTCAGGCATTCCCACAGGAACCTGCGCCAGCCTCTTACCATTTCACTTCTGGTAATACCAGGGTGCATGTATAAACAGAGATGCACAGAGCTGGAAATGAAAGAATACCTCTGTCTGTGGCATCATTATGACTAATGTGGGAAATTCATTCAGAAAAGATGCTTAGGAAGATTCAGGGAAATATCACAATCGTGGTTGAAGAATTTAAAAAAATTACTTGGGAAACTCAGTCAATGTAACATCAAAAAGGAAATGTGCAGGGATGAATTAGGGCATTGTAGCCCTATATGCAGCAGACCAGTACATACAATAAAGGCCCTTTATTTGAACAAAGATACAACAAGATTCAAAAGCTGGAAAGAGACGGTGGATGAATTTAAGCTAGGAACAGTGTATGAAATTTTAACAGAAATTACCAAATGAAAACAGAATGTCATATCTTTCTCCACCAAATTTGGCTGAAATCTGCTTTCCTTTCTAAACTTTCTAATAATCTTAGGCAGATTATTTAGCACTCTGCAGAAAAGCCCGTCTGAATACTCACCTGTCTCTATTTAGGATTAGTAACAGAACACAGAAATGGAAAAAAAAGATTCTGTTCCAAGCAACACGTGCCATTCCACTTAAAATGACAATGGCGGATTCTCATGTTTGTGAGTCCGTATCTGTGCATTTCTGTGACTAGTGCTTGAGAAGCAGAGTATTAGTTCTCTGATACCCCTTGCTTTTACGTAGCTTCCACCACCTTCTTGTGAGGCCCTGAAAACACTTACAAAAGGTAACATGAACGAAAATCTAAATGTTCACAGACAGGAAATCTGAAAACTGTTGCAGGCATCCCAGGTTTTATGAAACTTGTCCAAATCACAAGCACGTTATCAGATAGCCTGCAAAGCTTTTCTCACAGGAAAGGTTAGAAAAGACCAGACGAAACAGAGAAAAGATAGTTTTCTCACTAACAGAACATATAGAGATGTTCAAACCTAGCATTGATTCTTTGTTTTGCCACTAATTTTCTCTGTGACCCCAAGCATCCCTGAAACAGTAAAGCTTCAGCCATTTCAACTGCCAGAGATTCGCTGAAGCAAATATAACCAGCAGCTTGTAGCAAAGGTGTGCCCCACTACCCTTCCTCTATCTCAAGGTCCTATCTTCTACGTGTAGGAAGCAAGGGCATAAACTCTTTATAATGCTACACTAGGAGGGCTCCTATATAAATACAAAATAATTCTGAGTTTTCTTAGAAAACCATTTGTTAAATCAGCACCAAGATACAGTTCTAACCCAGCCTGCTGTGCTCCTGCAGCCACAGAAAATGATCTGCAGCTGATCCACAAAGTTGCAAAGAGCACCCAAGTGACACTGTGTGACTGTGCTGCCATTGAAACTCCAACACGAAGTGCTGCAGGACAGCTGTCCATGAGAACTACCCTAACCTGGTAGTAGACTGACTAGCCCTGAAAGTTTGGAACACACTACACAAGGTTACAAACCCCCCCTGTACTGTTCCAATTTGTGCTACGAGAGCTCTAAACACCCAAAGGAGACCTACCCAGTAGGTACAAGTCTCCCCTGCCTGTTCCTCCCTCCCTCCAAACCATTATCTTTCCTGCTCTGCCCCTCTGTCCCAGAGCACGAGCAGCTACAGCAGGAAAGGCTGCCAGGGAGAAGAGTACGGAGATGCGGAGAAAAAGGACGAATCTGCAGAGGAATGCCCTTGATTTTGTGCTATTCTCAGATTTTCTGTTTCAGTCAATGAAACTGGGCCAAGGTAATCACCTGCAATGTTTGTTTGTTTGTTTGTTTCTAGGCTAGTAATAAAGCCCTGCAATTTTCAGTAATTTTCAGATCTCTTCCACTCGTTCTAGTTTTATAAATTCTAATTCCTGACATGACTTTGTATTCCAAATCTTTCAGAGGCTAGCAGTAAAGAAGTATAATATAAGAATCCCTAAAGACCCCATGAATTTGGAGGCTGTTGGTGCTGCATTTCTTTGCTCTTTATATATTCTGTAAGGGGATTTTTCTGTTGCTATAAAATGCAGGAAGCATATCGTACATTATTCAGTTTCACAGGCTGGCACACTTGATTAAAATAAATTGATCTACAAATACTTCAAGAACTATTCACTGCAGCTTAGAGCTAAGTTTATGTTGTATTTAATCAAACTACTATTTAGACATAATTATTAATAATATTTAATTATTATTAACAATATAATTATTAATATCCCTAATGAATTTTCTGGGGCCTAAAAGGATTTGGTGTACAAAAGAAGTTTATAAATGAACTGTTAGGTTGTTGAGCATCAGCTGCTAACACTGCATGTACGAAAGCACAGTGAGTGCTACCGTGTAGACAGATGGTGGACATTTCTGACCTGATCCAGAGCATGTTCAACCTGATGAGAAGCTTTCCATTCATTTCCTTTTGCTATCCTCAGCACTAAGAGGAATAATAATTCCACAGGTTAAACAAGAAAACACAAAACGTTAAAAAATTTCTCAAGTCCTTAATTCTAAAGAAGTGAAGAATTTATTAATTACAAATTATTTTTTTCAATGGAAAATGAGCTTCCTGCAAGACTGAACTTTTTAATCATCCTTATTTTACAGCGTACAATAAAATGACCCATCGATTTTACTCTTTGCAACTGTGTACAGACATTGGCCCTGTTGGAGAGAGCAGAACACTCAGATGTGTCTTCCTAGTGGGGTCTCAGCTCAAGTGAGTAGAAAATGTTCTGGCACAGGCAGACAAAAAGAAAAAAAAGAGATGGAGAGAAGCAGATATGATTTTAGGCATTTCAGAGGCCCTACGATATTTGGCAGAAGAGAGAATAAACAAAACAAATAAAAACTCTTCATGCGTCAGAAGAAAAAAAAAACCAAAGCCCAGGAGAATATCTATTGTTCTCAGTGGATGCTACCAGCTTTCATTTGCAAACACCTAGAAGTATCCTTCAAACAAGGGGTACCATGCTTTACAGACCTCATTCTCTCAAACACTGCACAATTTAACAGCGGAGAAAGCAGCATGCTCCTATTCCAAGTGACAACAGCTTCTGTTTCCCCACAGATTTAGGCCCAACAATTTATGCTTGCTTTCAGGTTAGCTACTAGGTAGCAGAAATACCCAGCAGTCTGTAAGCATTCCTTCCAAGACAAGAGAGTAATGGGTATTTCCCAGAACCGTGTGGCTTTAGTGGTCTGCTCCTGGCTTCAAGCTCTGTTATTTTTCTATGACTGACTCCCTTTCCAAGGATGAAAAGGGGAATATGAGCATACAAAAAGGAAAAACTGTAAGCAAAGAGTGACACAAAGATCTCTTTTCAGGAGTAAACCAGACTGTAAATCTGAAAAGCCAATCGCAGTCTGACCTCTGCCTCAGCTGCCCTTCTACGCTACTGCAGAGTGCACACCTCAGTGCCACTGGCTGCTCCTTCCACTGCACCAGCTTCAAGAGTCAGGAGAGCTTCAAAAACTTCTTTTCATCTAGCAGAAACTAGGAGATGCTAGCAATTACAACTGATCCTGATTGGAGGAGAACACTATCAAAAAAGGCCTTCGTGTAAAACAAAAGCAAAGCAATGCTTTCACAACCATCTTTGAAAATATGTAGAGACTTAACAACCTGGGGATACAGCTGCTGGAATCCCACATATTCGACGTTGACTGGATTCCTGTTTGCCTTTGAGTATGGGATTCATTTCAAGTAACTTCAGCTATGTAAACCATTTCTCATCTACTTGTCTGGGCCTTGCTTGGTCACCAGAGAGGTGAGCATAAAGCAGCTCCACAGCCCTAGATCTCCACCTTCTCCTTGAATAGGAAGATCAGCCTCCAGAGGTGCTGTGCTCTCTCCACACAACACCATGTAAAGTTATAGTTTGGGCAAGGTAGTTTTAATAACGTATGAATTGGGTGAGATATATCTCAACCTCAGCTAGTAACCTCCGTCTGTGGGTAAGGGGAAACCCACAATAGAAGCTGGTATAAGATCTATAGAAGAGCTTAATAAATTCAGCTATAGGGGAAGGTCACACAACTTCTTAGTATTATGATTACTCTTGCTGTACTTCAGTAACGCTAAGATGTAAATTCAAAAGATCTAAAAAAATTTTTGATACTCTAAAACACTGGAGGTGAGGGTTTTTTAAAAAAAAAATCCACATGCTTTTGTGTGCAACACCTGCACAGTTTTCATTTCGACAAAGCAGTTCACAAATCATAATGAACAAGGTCTGAATAAACACAACAGAGATATATGTGCAAAGCATAAAACGCATAGTTAGACAAGACTGGTGACAGCCTTTTTTGTCTGTCCCTGTAAGAATTTCGTTAGAAAGATTAATCTCATTGCAGACAACTGATAGTATTTGAGACATTGTGTACAGACAGTTCAACAACTACATCAGTAATTTCATCCTTGGCAACCTTAGGCCCACTCCCAGAGAAAGACAGACCTCGAGGGAGAGACACACCCATTTTTAGAAAAGCATCGGAGCCAAATGGATTTCCCATCACAAAGACAATCCATGAGGGGCACTGGGTTTTTTGTTGGGTTGGGTTTTTTGTGGGTTGTTTTGGTTTTTGTGGTTTGCTTTATATCGCACCAATTTACACCAAAGATCAATCCTGTCTGGTAGTGTCACATGCGCAGTTAACCATGAACATTAGTAAGGATCAGTAATAATAATTTAGCTGGTCAGGTAACTTGATCCAAGCTAATCTTTTCTGTTAAAATGGCAAGAAAAGGGATCTCTCTCTGAAGTCGATAATACAGTGGTGGATAACCAGAAAATGTTAGACAAGCATCTATTGCAAATTTGTATGCTTATTGGCTGTGTTATGCCCCAGATCCATTATGGGTCATGAGATACTTGACTGCACACAAGGGGCCAGTGGAGTCGCAAGGATTCAACCACATAAAGAAAAAAAGAAAGAAATCTCTTCAGTGTAGTTCCCGCAAGATGTTTATATTCAGATCACCACATCAGGAAAACCTTCTAATGGCCATAAATTTGAATTCACATGCAAAAGCCCACAGAGGCATTTGGGCAACCAGTAGGATTATCTATGACAAATCTTTCTCTTTTTATAGTTTGTGGGTTTGGATTTGTGGTTGGGGCTTTAGAAACCTTTTTGACACAATGCAGTGGTGATCAGCACCAGATGTGCAGAGAAATCAGTAAAAACCAGTTTCTTATAAGGCTTTCAATATTGTACCTTCCTTTGATGAAAAACAGCAAGCAAGAAAACAACAACAACAACAAAAAAATATCTTTCTTTACATCCATTAAAAAGGGCAAATTCATTACAAGTAACAAAAAATGGTAAAGCGAAAAAACTTGGCTTAAACCTTTTTTTCTTGTTACAAAATACCGACTCTTTCAAATTAAACATTTCTTTAAATGTTCTGTGTTTGGGGTTTTTTGCTTGTATTTTTGTTTGTGTGGTTTTTCTCTTTTTTTTTTTTTTTCCTCTTTCTCTGAACTGACATGATCCTCTGAAGCAAGGTTATCTGGATTCACGCCTTGGTGGCACCCAGGCCTTTGCAAGCAAATACTGCTTTATTTTATTTTAAGTTTCTAACAGAGCAAAAGCAGAGTCACTGCAGAAAGAAGCAATGAAACAAAGGAGGACGACGTTGATGGACTTCCCAAGGTCGCTGCAGGTGCCAGACAATGGTTCCCAGGAGGGGAAAATATGGTTGTTTAAAAACAAATTTGGTGCATGTGGCAAGCGTGGATGTTTCCCGTGAGATCCAAGGTGACATGTATGACGACAGATATAGGAAAGGAGTAAGGGGAAGAAGGGAGAGGGGAGGGAAGAAAGGACGAGGAAGAAAAAGAAAGAAAGAGAAAGAGAGAAAAATAGATAAAAAAAATTAGGTCATAAATACAGAAAACATAAGAATCAAAGGTTTATTTAATTTCGTAAATTAAAGTGGCTAAAGGTTAAAGAAGAGCATAAGCACATTCACACCGACAAAATGGTTGGTTCAGAAGCTCAGCAATGTCCAAAGCTGCAGAGCAGGTTCAAGTCAGGGTTTATGGGGTTCGCAAGCAAATGAGATAAAAAATGATGGAACAGAAGGCTCAGGGAGAAACACAAGAAAATGGTTATCTGTTATTTGAAAGGACAACACTGCCTTTTACACATGAAAAAAAGGAAAGCTTTTGTGTAGCAAACAATCCACCTGCCTGTCCAAGTCCTTCCCCCAAAGTCTGCTATACCAAGGACTTTGATAACAGAACCAAGTGACTACGTGGAGTCACTGGAACCCTGGAGAAGCAAAAAGGTCCCAAGAATACAGGACTGACTTTTCCATTTAGCCTTCCATCTGCTTGTAGACTACTCAAATGCAATTATTATCATCACTGAAAAAAATACTCTTATCCTTCCAACCACTTTAAGGACACTGCAGAGGTGATGGTAACAAAGCACTCTGCATAATAAATACACGTTTTGTCTGCAGGAAATTCCTAGCCATTACTATCAACCATAGCAATGCCATGTTAGAGGCATTTGCTCCAACTTTGCCTATGTAGCTTATTTTGAAATCAAAATTTATAAGCTAAATGCCATGAAAACAAGAGATACTAAAGGAAAGTTATACACAGAGCCTCTCCCCGACTGCAATTTGGCATACTTGCCTTCATTTCAATAGAGGCCTGTGGTTTGCATGTCAGAAACATCTAGCCTGCCTTTTGGAAGTACCCCAACATTTTTGTTTGGCGATCAGCTCAGGGAACCAAAGGATCTGAAAACACCTTGGAATACCTAATAGAAACCCAAGTTCTCTACAAAACGAAAACAAGCTAGAGAAAGAGAGTCACAGATCCAGCATAATCATTTCACTGTATGCTGCTCCACTTGCCCTTAAACCGGAGCACATTCTTTCTGAGAACCAACTGCATCCATCTGTTGGGTCAATCTTGCAGCAAATGTTACACTCCAAAATGACTGCTTTTCAAAGTGCTTCCAACAATTCCAAGTGCAATGTTTGAGCGGCAGCCTCAAATCCCGATTCCTCCTATGCTTCATACCAGATTAAGCAAGGAATAATTTTAGAGAGGCCAAAGAAGTTACACCGGTGATAACAAACTAGGTTTCCTTCTCCCCTGCATTTTTCAGAGGGTCCCTGCCTATGTTACTGTTGGATTTAAAGGGCTTAATGGCATCTGGGTTTGCTGCTCCTCTTGTTGCCATGGACTACAGTATAAACACTGTATTCCAAAGGCAACAGCACTCTCAAAATTTGCTAATACCCCTGTGCAAGACATCCCAGCCGTCCCAGGTAGCTTTGGTGTCCCATCGGGCACATGAAAAAGGCTAAAAGAGAGTATCAGCGCAGGAAGGCAACAACGGTTGCACACGAAGAAGTGTAGAGGAACAAAGAGACTGATCAGTAATTGTAACTTCCCATCACAGTGCAAAGGAACCACTTTCTGCTGTTTCCAGCCTACCGCATTTGATTCTTCGGCTCTGAACTGACCTTAAGGCACTCTTTGCCACATTACCCTCACTTTCTCCTGCCATATCAGTCACAGTTGTCCTTCAAATATGCGAGGGTAGTAAGTATTAGAGCTGTTGAAAATGAGAATCAGAGAGTAAGTTGCTAATGAGTTACTGAGGGTCCTTCCACCCAAAACTACAGCCTTGTTCAAACACACATCCCAATCTTTCTTTTGCCCCATTTCCCTTATCCCTACCATACCCATTTTCCCAGCCCAAATCAACTAGGTCACTCATTTGTATGCTTAACAACATTATCTGGCTTAGTCAAGTGGAGTTGCAGCACGCAAGCTGCACAAGCTCTCAGTTGTTTCCTTCAGCTAGGAAGGGAGCGGGTGCAGTGGGGGCAGACCAAGGATTGAATTCTCAGTGCAAGGGAAAGACTGAAGAAAACTCTCTAGTTGTTCTGAAGAAAAACACGAGACTGAATTAACAATCTAGAAGACAGAATGAAATCAAATCGCTCCCTTCAATACAGGCTGGCAGCACCAGTCTTGGCATGAATATGCTTAACTCTGGCTACGCAGTGAGGACTTATTTTGACTGACTCATCAGCTTTCAAGTTCATCCATCTGCCTTTAACCAATCAGAACTTTAATTTATAGGTAATCTAGTAATTTCATCCTTGAGGTTTTGCTTTGTCTTTTTTTTCTTTTTTCTTTTTTTTTTCTTTTTCTTTTTTTTTTTGTAATGTGCAATACAACCACCTGTGTAGAAAAGAAATGCGAACTGTCCTTTCAACACCTTCCAGCGAACTGCTATATTCCTAGCGCCTCAGGTAACAGGATCTGCTTGTTTCTCGTAGCATTTGTGATTCTACCTTACTTTTTAAGCACACTCATAAGCACAGTGTGTCTGAAACATGAGTTTCCAGGAGCATTCTAATGCTATTTAATTACTTTTCCGTAGTGCCCTACCCAACATTAAAACAGTGCTGTTTAAAAATTACTGTAATTTTATCTTCATTTCATTTAATAATAAAGCCTTCAGAGAAAGACTTTAATTCCCTCCCTTTCCAACTGCTAGCAAACTCCTTATGCCTTTCTTTCTCCAAAGGCTAAGCTGGACAGACAAACAAGCAGTAAGCAAGCCCAAAGCAGATTTGGAAGGGAGATCTGCATTGTGACAAGCATCGCCCCAGAGATCTGAATGGTCTCTTTTGCTTTAGTTTAAAATGGGAATCTTGCTTTCTCATTTCAGAAAGCGTTACCTATCCACTGCTTTTCTCCTCTGGCAACCCTATTACGCCAGGATAGAAAGCCAACCATCCCTGCAAACAGTCAGACAAGGATTTGGCACATAGCATTCCTAACAGTGTACTGCTAACGATGCACATACCGTAACATGGACTACAGTACAGGTATGTACATGGCAAAACTAAGCTTTGGATGGGTAACCAATTGTGATAATGGCTTTAAGCAAGCAAGTTGTCAGGGTTACTCAGGCACATTAACGGATGCAGCACTGTTGCATTAATTGGAAGCAGAAAACAATGGTAAAAGCTTATGACTGCTGTACCTGGGATGACAGTAGGCTGAGCAGAAGTTCGGAAAGCATAGTGAGCTGGCTTGGACTTCCCTTGCTGGTTTTCAGCTATCACATACACCTCATACTCTGCATTCCAGTCCAGGGACTTGAGCATGACGTGGTCACTGCCAGATGGAAGTCTGATCTCTGGTTTCCATTCTGAGGAATGCTTCTGTGGAGCAGCGAGACGGCAAGCAGGGATGCAAAACACAGAGCACAACATTAGTAGCCAGTTTTGAGAACACTGTAATGGCTAAGCAACAAATGGAAAAGTGAGCAGATTTCTACACAAGCACACACTCCTCAGCTAACTGAAGGGTGCAGAACATTATCTACTGTTGGCTCTAAGTGGAAAGGACAAGAGATACCAAAGCAGCCTCTTTTCTGCGGTGTTAACACATCTGAAGAAAATCCCTCTGTTCTTCCTCCCACCTTTGTCTCATCACTAGAGTACTTCTATTTCAGAGGTGAAAAGCTGCAACTACTGCATGTCTCTGCCCGGCAAAGCACTTTAAGAGTGTTCTTTCATGCCTTAGTATGTCAAATTTAAATAATCTGAGAGACAGAGATTTACCCCTTAACATGTTTCTGGCCTCGCTTACCACGGCTATTCTGTTCTGTACTGTTTAAGAGAGATTTTTAAAGGTGCATACAGCTATTAACTTTGATAATTCCTATTCCAGTTTTAGGGAATCCAGGTGTACATTTCACCTAGATAAATTTGAAAAAGCTACTGCTGAGGTACCTTGAGACAGACCTAGGCAGTTTTCTGGAACTTGAGTGTGCTAACACACTCTTATATCTCTGCTGGAATTTATGGTTCTGTAAGACTAAAGCGTCCTTTTGACAGTCCAAAGACCACATTGAGAATCACTGAGAAAGCATCCTGCTTTCTTAATAGCTGGAAAGCTTCCCCATTTCAGCTCAAACACACTGGTAGAGCTGAGCTGCCCCCAGGTGTATGAAGACTGAGAAAGTGTGCAGACAACAGTACATAATTACCATATGCTCACAGTTCTACAGAAGACTACATGGAGAAACAATCTTTCACAGTCAAAGTTAAAGGAAACGTGACAAAGGTTTTGTATGTTGCTTCTGTGCACGTCATGTCTCATACCCTATACGCTTCCACCATATGCAATATATTAATAAAAATATACTAATATCTAGAGGAGGACTCGGAAGAAGCTCTACTCTCTACTGGATATGGGAGGTAACGTAGTGACAAAGGATGAGGAGAAGGCTGAGGTGCTGAATGCCTTCTTTGCCTCAGTCTTT
>JAOQGH010000010.1:6321857-6338436 GCA_025769975.1 Gallinago jamesoni | reverse complement strand
CTGAAAGGGTTGTCAGGCATTGGAATGGGCTGCCCAGGGAGGTGGTTGAGGCATCATCCCTGGAGGTATTCAAGAGAAGAGTTGACATGGTGCTCAGGGATATGGATTAGTAGTGGATTGGTGTTGTTTTGGGTGTAGTGTGGGGGTTGTGTGGTTTTTTTTGTGTTGTGGTTTTTTGTGTTTGTGGTGCGGTTCTTTTTGTTTGATTGATTATTTTTTTTATTGTTTGGTTGTGTTTTTTTTTTTTTCATTGGTTGGACTCGATGATCTTAAAAAGTCCCTTCCAACCTAGGTGATTCTGTGACTCTGTGCACAGCATGTATTCCCATACTGGCCTGCCTACAAGCTTCAGGGTTGTCACCCAACACAGTGAAGCCTGAGTACTGAACAGGCTAAATACAAATCTGGCATGTCAGTCATACTTACAGCTTTGTATTTGATGAGATAATGTCTAATTGGGGAGCCACCATCATCCTGCTTGATAACATTCACTTTAATGGAGTTACCATCTTCTCCCATCTGACCTTCCAGTTTGGGTGCGCTGGGTTCCCCTGAAACAATGGTGGATTTATGTTTAATTGTAAAGAAAACTCGCTGGGGAAAAACTACTCACCAAAATCAGAAAGAAACTTCATTATACTCAGCTGCTAGGATATCAGCCTCACTCTGACCCAGAGAACACTGTGTGTACATTTGCAAGACCCAAGTATTTCTTGCATGTACTAGTTTGTTTTCACTGATAAAAGTTACCATTTTTGTATGTACCTGAATGGAGTCAGAGGCTAAGTGGAAAAAAAACCCCAAGAATATCCTAGAGCAATGACCAATTCCTCACTATTTCTGTTGCTAAACACTTATGTGAAACACCTGGAAAATATCAAGATAGGGCATGTGGCAAACAGGCAGGCTGCTCCTGCAGCCATTACGAAAATATAAAGAGCATCATCAAAAAGGGACATTATGCTTGTCATACACACCTGTGTTTGCACTTTGAATGTTGTTTAGGTTTTATAGTTGCTGGACCAGAGACTCACCTGTGGGCTCACTTAAATGAGCATGGAAAAAATGGTACTGAGTTACAACAGCACATCTTTTCACACAGCTTGCACCGGTGTAACTAATTGCAATGAATACAGGCTGGAGAGACCTATACCCCTCCACTCTTCTGTAATAATAATTTTTAAATGAAACAGCTTTCATTTCCCAATTTGTACCGCTGACAACAGCAGGAATCTGAAACACAGTGATTCACAAACACACTCTTTCATGCCCATGTCTCTACAACTGCTTTTTCTAGCCAATTCCTGCATAACCTGCACATGCAATCCACAGAGGATGGCTCCCCAATCCCAAGTATTTCCTTCTCGCACCTTTATTATAACACTTCCCCTAACAAAAGATTGTCCGATTACACATTTACACCCCCACAGAAAAACTGCAGCAGATTCCTTAAGAGACATGTGTTCTCCTTCCACTTTCATATTACCCCAGGGATGAATTGTTTCCAAAGTGCTCTGAAAGCCTGTGAATTTACTATGTGAAAGTAATTATGACCAATTTATTTGCTTTTGTGGAAAAAGAAACACACCACTGAACCTGTGTTCAGTTCAACCCTGTGCCCAACAACATAAGTACCAAACTAGTAAAAGAACTTAAATGATAAGAGAGTATTGGTCTCTCTTCTCAAAAGTGTCATAGACCACAAGAGAGCTCAGATCTTGCTAACTTTCTGCCAGCGTGCAGGTGCTTGCTTTGCTCCATTTTACATAAAGGCAAGAATAGCTTAGGTTCTTCTATACCAATGCTCATCTGCGATTGGAGTTGGAGCCATTGTTTCTCCAGCCCTGAAAGTCAATAAGACTTGACAAAATCATAAATCTCGCTGAAGCTTACTAGGTCATTTTACAGTACTTGCTGAATTCTTTAGTATCAGCTCTGTGATGCATTCTAAGTGCTTAAGCCATGAATTCTGGGCTTAAAAGCTTCTAAGAACTTTCGACCATATTAGCTGTTATTCTCTGAAAGCTATTTTTGCCCAATTTCTTTACGGGCAATTTGACCAAAACCAACACTGCAATTATTTGTAAATTACAACTTACAAACCAGCTGCAATTGGCAATTCCAGCAAACTTCTGAGATTCATTACACTCCGCTGTGGCTGGTCCCATTACAAGGTCCTAATTCTTACATGTATTATATATAACAATTACAATGGTTAAATTTTAAAAGGCAAAAAACTCCTACACCTCCATTTAACCACAGCTATGCATATTTTATGCATTTTGGAAGTATTTCTATTTACCCATCTGAGTGCTGAACAGCTCATTTGTAGCTGACTACAGGAAATTTATATCCAGGGAATACAACAAACAATGCACATCCTATGTTTTGCTTCGCACCTTGAATCTAAATACACTTCCCAAATGTTTACAACACCAAGTATTTGCTAGCAGCCCCCACAGGTTTGCTAATGCTGAGCACACACTTTACCATTCTAGCTCGAAGTGACCTACGGTTCTCCTAAAGCACCTGTCTGTACTTGCAGCACCACTTGTGATTTGGACAATAGGCTTTCTTGAACTCATGTTCACAGATACACCAAAGTGTGCTGAAATTAAAAGATGATCCAATTTTGAATGTATCCCAAACAGACCAATTCAAAAACTCTGAAATGGTGATATTTGCAATTTAAGAGCATGAATGTAATCCAGTGTGAACAGAACCAGGACACTGAAGTAACATTTGGGACTTAAAAGCTCAGCTTGTTGCCTAGAGCAAAACTTTGCATTATACTGAAAGCGAAAGGAAATAATAAGCTAGTGGTTGTATAAAGATCAACTCTGAAAGATAGCATCAGTCATGAGAATTTACAGGGCTTCTGTTAACCCAAAAAAACATCCTCAACCCAAAATGTATTCTGTCTGGATTTGAATTCAGCTACTAATGGAGAGCACATGGATTTCTGACTGGCCAGAGAAAGGTTAATCTTCCAATGTATTTCAAAGTTGATCTTCAAAAGTAATTTGAAGCCCTTCCTCCATCCCTTTCCCCTCCACAGAAAGAATTCAAGCTTTTTTTTTTTTTTGTGAAACACTGATGAGAAAACTGCAAGACGTAGACTGAAACAGTTATTTAAGATTAATTTGATTTTCTTGCAGGCTAATACATGCTCTAACATACCAACTGTTCCAAGAAGGTAATTACAATCCATGGATATACACAGCTCTTTAATGCGAGATACACACATTTGTGTTTCACCACATAGTAACTCATCTTAAAGAGGGACTATTCCTTTTTTCCACATTACATTTTCCTTTCCAAATCCTTGCCTCTACTATATCCCCACTGCAAGACTCCCACAATACAAGCTTGAAACTCAACAGCTGTATTCCACCCTGTGACAGGTTTCTCAGTGATTGTACATTAAAAACCCAAAGGTAATGCTCTCAAGGGGACCATGAGCTGCCCTTGCATGGACCTCTAATGCAGTTCAAAGCAGATGGCACACAGGCATAGGCTTTCCTGGTTATGCTACAAGAGGTGCTACGCAATCCTCCGGAGTTCTCCTGGTTCTCATAGTATAGGGCCATTCATGTCTCAAGAAAGAACAAGAGAATTTTGTATTCAATCAACAATCACCCACGTACCACGTATTTATAGATAAGAAGGTTTTTATCTTCACTGCCAATTAACTGAAGCTGCATATTTAAAAAGCCCTTCCCACTCCATATTGCTCCAGGAATTACGAATGCTGAAAATTACTGCAATAATTGTGTCAAGACTATTAACCAATAATTAAATGAAACCAGAAGCCAATGTCTTGTCCTATCATTTTTTTCCCCCACAAGAAACTAGCTCCCAGTAACAACTGGGGGTAGGGCATTCACAGCTACTTAATTTGCTGGACACCGAGATACTTGACACTGCTGAAACATTTATGAGCAGCAATGCTTAACTGTTGCCATATCTGTGGTAGACTTGATGAATGGCTTCACTGATAACTAGGCAGTACAAGATCAACATCTCTTTCCCATTCTCACTTCGGAGAGCTAATCAGTAATAAGTAAAGAGATCCTGAAGTGATAGGGGAACACTGTACTTCGAGAATTCCACCTCTTATCTAACACAGGCTAGAACTTTTTTCCAGTGATTGAGCACCAAGACCAAAATGTGAGGGAACATCCTTTGGAAAGATGCACTTTCTTGATAGATTTCAAATGTCAGAGATGCTGCTGTATCTTATTACACAGCCATTCCAATGATTAATTACCCTTTCTGCTGAAACTTTCCTTCACTTTAAATTGCCTAGTTTCTAGCTCCTGATTCCTTCCTTCCCCAACAATTTAAATGCACTTCTGCTCTGAGAAACACTCTCTTCAAATAGAAGAATACGGATTACTCCTAATGGCTGAAACTCAACAGGTATAAGAGTGCAAGCCCTGGTGAAAATACTTCTGCTTCTCTCCATAAATACAGGACACTTAATTTATCTTAAGCAGGCAGACGTAATCCAGATACAGGGCTGTAAAAGTAAAACTGGGTTAGTATGTAGTTTCAAACAAAAGAGGAAGAAGTTTAGTGGGAAAAGTTTAGTCCAGTAGAATCAGCATCCCTATAATGAGTCAAAGTGTCAGTAGCTGAAGAGAAAATGTTGTTGTGAGAAAGTTAGAGAAGAAACTCATGCTCACAGAACATGCATCCTCCCTACAGGATGGGGGCTGAAAAGCAAAGTGCATTACAAAGATGTGCTACATGCATAGAGATCTCCCATTCACACTAAGCTGACTGGACATATTGCAGAAATCTGCCTATTCCACTCATAAAATGTGGGATCCTTAAAAAATCCCCATTGTGATGCTGCTACTTAGCTTATGGAGAGCAGACAACTCCAAGCACGCCAGACTTCCTCTGTATAACCATTTTACAATCTGCTTAGAATTCACTCTGCTGCAGAAGAAGGGATGCAGGCTCTTATGCTTTCACTCTGCAGTGGGACAATGCTGATTGTGTCTGAGGCAGATGGCACCTTATTCAGCCCAGCAGTGAGTATCAAATAACCCAGGTGGAGCCCCCTGGAGGGCAGCAGGCAAGTAACCTAAGTTTTCACCCCTATCCTTTACTCTCCTTGAGAAATGGAGAAATTTTTTCAAAGATGTAAAGTTTATGGGTTTCATTCACCCTACACACTTTGGTAGAACTTAGAAGAAATCACTTCCACTGATTTAAGCTTCACCCACAGGACAACCACAAAGAGCTGCATGAAGAAAACCAACCAAACTGCTCTGCTCTGAAAACTCAAGCTCTGATACGAATGCAGGACAGTACCTGCATAAAGTGAAGCGCTATTTATGACGGTCCTGTCCTGTCAGGGTACACATCACCAGGAATGTGTACCCTGTATTAAGATCAGAGACCCATTCTTTGGGCTTCAGACATAACGTATAAAGAATCTGACCAATTGTACTTGAAATAATGAATTGTTCCGCAGGCTCCTGAAGCTTGAATCAGAACCTGTTAGCTCCTACGCGTGATGTGAGGGTATCTGAGGACACTGCTGTTGAGCCCTTACGTTTTCAAATTATTTTTTATCCACTCCTGCTAAGCCAATAGCACCAATAATCTCCTGCTGCAGGGAAGCCATAAATGTTTCCTGGTATCCTTTTGTTGTTTAATTTATAATCAAACAGCTTCCTTGATCTATTACTAGTCTGAAGCAGTTGGATTTCAGAAGCTGTTTTTAACTGGGTTTCAGAGAGCGCCACAAGCACCAGGACTGGATGCAGCTGTAGTGAAAACTTGAGGTGGGGAGACAAGAGAATGTGAAAAAGCAGCACAAACTTTTCCCTAGTCATGGGACACTGAATGCATGCAGGACCCTAGAAATGACAGCAATGCAGATGACAGAGACCTTTCATTATATCTCTTCTCCGCTCCCATCAAATAAGTTCCTTCTCTCCACCTTTGAAAAGCAGCTTAAATCGGTTACTAGACAAGTGCAGCATGTTAGACTATGAGCTTAAATCCTTGCCCAGATGGCACTGTCTTAAAAAAGATCCTGCATCCTTGCTGTGTTTATAGAATACAACTGCAGTCTACGGTAATTTATGTAACACATGAACAAGGAAGCAGCTGATTTCTGCAATCTTTGACCATCGTGTAAATGGGACTAGATTGTGACCTACAGTGTCACAATTTGAAACAAACATCAGCCATATCTATGTAAAGTCTCCACGTGTGGTATATATACAGGGGTGAGAAAGAGTAGGTAGGGATTCTTCAGAATGCGCATAAGAGAAGCAAACAGCAACAACCAAAAATAAGGAACAAAACCAGAAGAACATGCAAAAACGAGACAACCAAGTCTTCAACTATCCTGGACTTCAACCAGAAAGAGAAGAGACCAGGGGAAGAGGGGCTGCTTCCATGCACGCAGTCATGTGGGAAGGTTACTGGTGTTAGTTTTGTTTTTCCTGGTAAACCCCAACCAAATCCTTTCCTGGTGGTGGTCCAAGACAATAAGGTGATTTCAGAATGCATAGACTGAAATAAGTGAATTGATTCCTAGTTTTCAAAATTCTTTGTTTAGTTGGGGAAGCAGAAAAGCAGGAGTTTCCCTCCCTCCCCCACTTTAGATTACGCATAGAGAATTAAGTGAAGTTGTAAAACTCACAATGTTGCAGAAATTGCTTTCACTACCACACACTTTACTTGGAGACTGATTTTATCTCCATAAGCTGCAAGGGTCAATCATTTGCTTCTTGATTTCATGGCGATCACCAGCTATTGTTAACTGTTGCTGGTAAATGAGTTTAGATTAAATCCCTTGTCACACTGAGACAGCGTGTGGGAGGCATGAGGTGCCCTGGCACAAAAGGTGCAATAGTACCTCTGATGCAAACTGTGCAAAGTCTAGCTCACATCACGCCCTCTGTGTGTGCCTATACATAATATTTTTTACAAACACAGTTCTCACTCTATGTTAAAATTTTCCTCAGGAGAGAAAAAAATTCATAATGTGACATGCTTACCAATAACAATATTTCAGAGAGAGGGAATTTCAGATCCTTTTGATAGGCTAGTAAGTATGTATGTGAGTGTGTGTATAAATGTATACTGTATTGGGTCAAAATGTTGCTAAAGCAACAGAAGATACGGTGTTCACATTAACTGAGCATCTTACACACGATCTCCTACCAACTAGCAGCGTGTAGATGGCACACTGCTGCCCTGAAAAGCAAAAGGATTTTTGCCATTGATGTTAATGCCAGGGAGAGTTTTAGAATCTTATTGGACACTGATTGTTGGATTCTGATAGTGAAAGAAGCAAATGACTGAGCCACAATTTTTGTCTTGTTTGTTGTTTTTTGCTTCTGTTTTGTTTGTTCGTTTGGTTGGGTTTTTTTCTTTTTTCTTTTTTTTTTTTTCTCCTTTTCCCCCCTCCAGATATTTTTCAAAGCTCAGCGTGGAAGACTGAAGTTGAGTTCTTCACATGCAGACAGTAGCGAGCAACTTCTCCAAAAGGCTTGTAGAAGGATTTTGGAGTGATGGAATTTGGAGATCCCTGGTCACTGGCCAGAGGGGAATCCTCACCCCAGATCTAGGCAACCAATCAGAACAAAGTATTTTACCTTCTGTTCACCAGCGTGGAGGACATCATCAGCACCATGCAAGCCACATGACAAAGTCACATGATACGCACGCACATGATTGGTTGAAAGGAAAGTGGAGGAGGTCACATGGAAAATACAAAAAAATTAAAAAACTGATGTAAACAATGGGCAAGGGAAAAATCAACAACAGAATTACAGACTAAATAAAATAGAAACAAAATTAAATTAGCCAGTATATATCAGAAACACTGGGGAGACAGTAAAATCACCTAGAAATATAAGAATATTAAACCACAGAAAGCACTGAGTTATGACCTTGTGAGTGTTAGGCACAGCTGCATCACTGCATATAAATACCAAGTCAAAGAAGAAACAAAAATTATTGTAGAGTGTGCACCAGAACTTGGACAGCTGAAGAAATCCACAGGACTGTTGGAAAGAAAAAGGGAATACACTGTTATTCAGAAACAGTGCAGGCAGCAGAGCTGAAATGGTCAAAATCACAGCCCACGCAGTTCAGTGAAGATAAACCTTGGTGTTTCACATTGATGTATTCTTCCCCCTGCAGAAACAAATGTCTTCCTAAATATCAACAACAATAATAACCTAAAAAGAGAAAAACCTGCTACGTGTATGCATTTCCAAGGACAGAGTTTTTGATCAAAGAGCTGCAACCAGATTTTGGTCAGACTGACAGTTATCACTCGGCGTGTACAAACTCCATCTAACACATTCAGCCTGAAGATTCAAGGAATGGCATGAGAACAATGAATTGCACTGTTGATTTCATGTCTGTAAAGGGTTTTTTCTGTCAACAAGGAAAGGAATGAAGTGTTCTGCACTGAAAATCAATTACAATTGATGGCATGAGGAAGACAGCTACTGCTGAAAGTGATGAAAAAGTGTGCAGACTGTATGATGGGGGAGTGGGAAAAAAATAAATAAATCAGTTGTCAGGCTGGAGGACACCACTAACTCTATGCTCTGTTTCCCTTCCTAAATTACTATCTATAACTTGCATCTTTCATGATCATTCCTTCGTCTCATCTTAATGAGGCTACTTCACGGTGCTCTGGTACTTGCCTATTAATTTGGTGCAAAGAGAATTAAACCCCTAATCTTTCAGGTGCTTGTATCTGACAAGTTTGAGGGCATACCATTACCGGGGGAAGAACTGATGGCACAAAAGGTAAAATGGATTTGTTATATCTAAGCTTTCAATCTATTTTCTCTAGTTATAAACATAGACTCACAGAACTCTAGGCAAGCGTATCACGAAGGAGGAAGTTACTGTGAGATTGCCTGAAAAGGTATTCAGTGTCTTCTGCTCATGAAGAAACATGTTTCCAAATCCCCAGTAAGCTAAGCTTAACATTAGGTTTAAAAACAGGCAAGAGAGGTTGCCTTTGAGATCACTTCCTCATGAGAGAAAGCTTTAGTTAAAGATTAAGGGCAAAATGACTAGTATAAATACAACCAAAAGCTACTTTAGCTGAGGCTTCTAAGACACAGAAGACATTTGGAAATACTGTCTTTAGCTTAAAACCTTGAAATTAATTCTGTTGTCATGGGTAGAAGTCAGGTAGTTCAAACACTGATTCATCTTGGAGCTTGCAAGAGGAACGAGGTTTTGGTACACAGAGGCTTCTATTCACAGGCAGTACTTGTGTGAATCTGAAAACAGTCAGCTCTAATCTTTCACAGGCAGGTCTATCTCCGTCAGAACTATTGGATCAATAAACCTGATAAAAATGTCTTTTATAGCTACTGTTAATATCAAGGCTTGTTAAGAGATTCCGCTTACTTGCAGATCATGTTTTTAAAAAGAATGAAAAGGAGAGATGAAGTTTTGTCTGTTATGGGAAAATGCTTTTCCCACACTCTATAGCTAACTACATCTTTGAATCAGTTGTCTCTGAATATTAAGTTCCTTTGGAGACAGGGACCTCAGCATTGTTTGCCTTGTGGCACTGCAATAGTAGCTGTTGCATTCTGGCTGGACACAGGCAGTGGCAGACAATACACACATCTGTACTTACTTCCTGGTAAATCTAGAACGAGTGAAAGAAAAGGAAAAGGAGTGTGAAAGACAAATGAATTAATGAACAGCTGCTATCAAACTTTCACATTTTATGTAAATAGGCTCCTAACACACATGCATGTCTTTTTATATCAAATACTTGGTGGCCAGGCCCATTCCACGGGGAAAGAACTCCAAAGCAAAAAGCATCACCAGCTCCTCGGGATGCCCAAGTGACCTTTTTACCCAGACTGCCAATTTTGAATTGACTGGAGGCACTGTGCAAGTTAAAACAAAAGAAACACTTGGCTTTCCACCTGCATGTCTCTTGCTCAGTGTCCTCTACCTCCCACATCCTGCAACTTTTGAATCTGTTGGCCCGTATCTAGTAAATATGACAGAAGTTCCTATAGATTCTGGAAAAAACAGACTAGGTAGAAGACAGACCCAAAGTAGTACCTCAACTGAAAAAAAAACAACCCACCACTTTTCCAAGTGACATCAGACATTGCTAGGCAAAACAGATTCTACAGTGCAGAGAGCTGCAAGATAAACTTCACTGCCACTGACACAGAACTATTGATCTGAGCAATCCAAGAAGATTAAGCCAAAGGAGATATATGTTCCTAAACCTTGTACATGACTATAGACATCTCCCATATGTTACTAATCACATAACATGAAAAACTCACTAACTTCAGTTAAGAAACTCTTTAGCTGAGATTTAAATTAGATCCACTGTTCATTTTCCTGACTTCATGAAAATGACACACTAGCTGTCAGTTTCTAATTACTCTTGATTTCATTCACGTAACCACTGAGGCTAGGTTAGGGTAAGACACAAGATGATTCAGCAGCAGCATCAACAATTAAATAATGCAAAGTTATAAGATCATCTGCCTTGTGCCAATGCCCTTTTTCGCTGTTGAATACAGAATATTAATATGCTGCAGAAAACTTAGCATACAAATGTGTCTACCGTTTGCATAAATTGACTATGGAAACAAATGACAATGAGGCATAAGAGGTCAGATATACTTCTGTTCTGTGTAAGAGCCTAAACTTCAATGTAGGTGAAAACAGAAAACTTTTACCCTTAAAAAACCCAACACAGACACATACCCAACAGAAAAAAAAGTGTGGAAAATGTTTATGATGAACTAGCTCTTAATATCTTTTCTGGGTAAAAAGACCCATTCTTTTTAAGGGGAAAAAAAATGTTCTGCAAAACATTAACACAACACTTTCCCTCATGAGTCCAGCTATCTCCTAGCCTCACATATGAGCAGCCACAATGGATTCTCTGCCTCCTAAGAAACAATAATAAAAAAAGAATATTAGTAGACCTGCTGGTTGCCACCTTTCCCCTGCCCTTTGCCTTCTCTACCCCACCCTCCAACTCTGATCCAAAATAAACGTTCTCTTCAGCAATACAGAACCACTACCACTTCAGATGCATCAGTAAATAAGGTTTGGCATGTTGTATACAGGAAACATACTGCAAGAAGGAAAGCATTCATTGTGGTCACTGGCAGATAAAACAACATTTCATGCAATATGTAAGACCATGGAATGTGACAGTCATAAATAAAGTTATGATTTTAATTTTTATAATTTTTTTTTACAGTTTTAGACTAGCTGTACTAACCTCTCCCTCCATCCCAACCCCCAACTTCATGCTTTTAGTATTTTCCGTTTAGAAGTGATGAACCATTTCTAACCCACTACAGGTAAACGCACAGGTATTTATGTTAAAGACCACATTCACAGAAACATGCATTTTATTATTGCAAATCAGAAAAAGAGAAGCATTTGCCTTTGTAGAAATTATTAGTTGTTCAAAACACATGTGTGCACCATATAAACCTATGTCTTCCTCTAGTATATTTGTGTTCCAGAATTGTGTTGTAAATATTTACTCGGCTCTCATATTGGCATGTGATTGGCTATAAATCTCCTCCTACATGTAAAGACTAAAATCACACCTGATACATCTACTCAGTAATGGGAAGCTGTGCTGCTGAACTCTTAACAGCTAGTCTAAAACAGACATTTCAAAATGGTTCCTTCATGTACAAATCAACTAATGCGAGTTTTAGCTATTTTTCCTTAGACTATTCAGGTCCAGTGCAGAAGCATCTGCTTATCCAACTCAGTCTCACTAGGAACGGCTATCTAACAAGGAACTGAGCAAGAGCTGAGGCAATCTGAATCCAGTTCCCTTTTCAGGTACAGATTTCTTGTGAAATCTTAGACCTCTCGTAATGTAGGCAGGGCACCAGTGGCAAGATGGGACAATTCTCCCTCTCCCCACGGTCCTTCCTACTGTAAGATATTCTACCCCCTCATTCGCATCCATAGCTGTAATATCAACGGTATCTCTCTAAATTCGCAGGAAACAGAACAAGGCAGGGTTGCAAGATTATTTAGTCCACACCCCTTTTGCAAAGCAGCTTTAACACCACAATCACTAATTGAATATGTGAAAGGAAAACGTTTCTTTTGAGAATGATAATTTACATTTTTCCCTCCTCTCTCTCCCCCTCCATGTTTCTTCTAAATCGCGTATTTCCATTTTTACTGCATGCTTGGTAGGACAACAGGAGGAGGATGAAGAGTGGTACCATGCTGGGTTCTGAAGAGCTAACATGCTCACACAACACATCAATGCCAGACAGTTGGTTAACAGACATCAAAGTAATGTGGTATAGTGCTTTAATTTCCTTGATAGAAGGGCTACAGCATAACAAATAGCACTCCGGACCAAAGGGGAGGATTTTCCATCTACTCACTTGGTGTGTCTGAGCTTTCAGATTCAGCAAGAGGCTGAGTTGCTATGGAAACATGAAGGATAGATAGGACATGTAAAGGTGAAGCATACCATGTAAATAAATTATAAGAAGCAGGGAAAGAAAGGAAAGAGAGGAGGTCTAATGAGGAGAGACTGAGAATTATACTGAATCCTTGTGGCAGATGTGCATTACCTGAAGATGCTGCAAAAATTGTGTTCTGCTACTGCCATTTTCCAGCTCCTCTCCACAGGGAGAGTTGTGCTGCCAGATGCAGGCTCCTCCAGGTGACGGGGAAGCCAGCCTACACTGCATGGCTCCTGCGGCAAGCTATGGCTCCAAGCGTCCCGACTGATGCTTTTTCACCCTAAAGAGTTTTGAAGCTCTGAATCCAGTTTCAGAGACAGCTACAGCATTTTTGCCTACTTTTGGCTCAAACAGCCATCTAGGTTCACATACTGCTAGCCCATTAAGTACTGGAATTTCTGGAAGGCCCTCTAGAGCAGCACCCCATGGCTAGGTTTTGCCTAAGTACAGAAGACAAAGGAGCAAGGAAAAGAAGGAAAACATTCAAGGATGTTAGGCACACTGCACCATACTCAGTGAGGCGATGCATGCAGAGCAAAGTGGAACAAAGACAACAGCCTCTTCTACCATACTCACTCTCTGCTAAACGGGAGGTGGGTACAGCAGTACTTGCTAAAGAAAGAGAAAGGAAGGTAAAGAGAGGAGTTGATTGCTGTTAAATACTGCCAAGAGATGGAAAATTAAAAAACAATTTGGTAAGATTTTGTCAGATCGAGCCTCTCTGGACACAGAGCGTGAGCAAAGTAAAAGCACTGTGCCAGACCTGCATTTTGGATCCCCTGCAAGTTCTTGCTTTAAATCAACTTTGTTATAACATAGGCTGAGTGAACACACACTACTGTCCACCAACATTCCCAGGAGTTCAAACCAATGCCATTTAAGGTATTTTGGTGAAGGCCATTGCTATCTATCCTACTGCCAGCTTAGGATCTGGTGGAATTTGGGGGGGGGATTATTTTATATCAAGCCCACACACACTCTTGGTTTAACACACATTTGTGTTCCACCTGCACAACACCAAGAAACAGCTGGAGCTCAAAAAGAAACCATTTACAAGGTCTGTGTGCAGCCTTTGTTTACCTTCAGGTTTATAAGGAAAAGGAAATGCAGAAAACCAGCAAATTGTTGGGATGAAAATGCAAGTCCAGGCCAAGGTACGCACCTGGCCCCACAATTCTCATCTGTATTAGTATGGTACCTCATTAACACTAATTACTTGGGCCTTCATGTGCCTCTAAGATGGAAAGTGCTTTTTGCTTATTGAGGAAAATGAAAAATAATCAAAATAACTATAGACATATCCAAGCAGGCATTAAAGAATGGTGTCAGTTTTTACATTCAAGTAGAAATTTAAACTGTAGCGCAAGGGAAACTAGTTGCCTTTGGCTAGTCTGGAAATACAGCCTTGGCTTGTGTCAAAACACAGTTTTTATCTTCTTTCCTGTAAAATTTGTGAAACGTTTCTTTGATCTTCAAATCACACCAGACTAGAGGACACCTAACTTCTTCCTGATTTTGACTTTTCCCACAAACTGGTAATACTGTGTGATTGGAATTCCAGCACAGATGAAAAAATGTGTTTCTGCTGTGCCAACAATCTCTTCACCATTGCTGCAACCCAGTTCACAATCTGAGACAGGCTTTGAAACCCCCAGACAGCAGAAAAAGAATCAGAGAACTGAATGCTCAGAAGGATCACAGCTGCAAGGCATAAATATGCTTGGAAGAGCATCAGCAGAATTTAATTTGTAAATGAAAAAACCACGTATCATAGCCCACAAAGAAGGAAAAAAGAAATGGAACTTACCCTACAAGGGAGAAAAGTTAGGGGCTATAAAATGATTGATAGCCAATTGTCACAATAAAAAAAGGCAAAAGACTCCTCTACAAGTGTGATTTAATGTTCTTCAAAGCCACATACCTGTCCCCAAGTGATGAACATGAGGCTTGGCAGACAGATCTGTGCATGTGGCTGAAACAAAGCTTTTAAAGTTCTTTTTCCTCTCTTCTTAATTGTATCTTTTCCCTTTTCCTGTGGTACTGATCTGCATAGAAACTGAATATCTAAGCTCTTATCTCTCTTGTGTATTGTTGACTATGTCCAATTCATAAGGGCCTACCAAATCATTTGCCTGATACTTAAAATACTAACCACAACTAACTTCATGTAAGGGATACGTTACTTCTACTGAAATTAACAGGCTCCAAACAATTTTAGGCAACAGGCTGCACATAAGATCTTGAAACATATTTCCCAGTTGACTCTTTGTAATTACGGCAATTTGAATTCCGTCTATCCATCTGTCCATTCATTCCTCCTTCTTTACTACCAATCCATTCAGCTTGTTAGTGCTCCACTAAGACCAAGCTTTTGTATAATATAATCTTTAAGGAAACATTGCACAAGCATGATTCAAATCCTGTAATTAGGGTTAAAAAAAAAAAAGGTCTTTTCTTTTTTAGTTCAGCTTCAGAAATCTCAAAAGATCGCAACAGCAGCTTCATAAACCTTGCCCATGCAATCTTGGGAATAACAACAGTTCACTACAAGGACATATATTTTAATAAACAGAATATTGCTCACTTAAATAAAGAGTTTTCTTTTTAGCTGCCATTGTTTAACTCCGATTTGAAAGTCACAAAGCCATGGAGCATACAACGTTTCAGTGAACCCAACTGACCATTAAACATATCCAGCAAATCTTTCTAAATCATTTTGCATTAGGAGGGGGAAACATGCATTTTTTTATTTAGTATGAGTTTTATTTACTTATTTCAGTATACAATCTACACAAGTGCTGGAAGACTTTCCAAAGACTACGAACTGTAAAAAGTATTAGTGAGAAGAGCCCAAAAAATGTGGGGTTTTTTCCTCCAAGTTTTTGCTTTCAAAATTGTGAAGATACTAAAAATTCTGAAGTTTTTGGTTGGCTCTTAATTGATCTAAACCAGATCTGCAATTTAGCTAAAACTTTCTACTGTTTTTTGTTGTTCTTTTTTCTTTCTGAATTATCTACATTAAAATTTGAAATTTTTTAATCTATTCTTAAACATTAAGCCTTCCATTACTCCACTCTGTAATCAACAAGCTAACTATTATTATTAAACAATCACTAAGTTAAATATTTGAATTGCATGCTTTACAATAAAGATGTTAACCCCTAATTCTGTTCTAAAGAGCAGTATTACCTATAGTAGGGTGGCTATTCTACTGTCAGTCTTGTTAGGAAATGGACAGTATCAATTACTTCACTTCTAAAGACCCTGAGAGGAAAAAGGTACTAGATTAAAAGCTAATGTTATGTATGTTAGAGGAACACTCTAGGAATATAAAAAGAGAGTGAAAGCAATGCAGAGGGGCACTTACGTGAGTGAGGGATGCCTGCAGTTTTTCCATGGATGGAACAGACAAAAATAAAACACAGAGATAAACAAAAAAATAAAATGTAGAAGATGTGAGGAGATAGAGAATATGGAGTTGGAAAATCAAAATACCATCAGCTGTATCAAATCCAACCCTAGGCAGTGGGGTAGGTTACAGGAGTTATCACAACAGACTGGACCTCAGTTGTGAGGGCTACCTTACTGCACAGGGCTTGGGACTTCCAAGCAACGTGTGGACCGTCTCGAACTGCTCAGCAACAGGCAGAAGTTAGCAGACAATAATCAAGATCATGCACAGCTCACAGGTCCTCAAAGCATGCACGTACATAGGCTAGGAATATGGCTGGCTCTGAATTCAGGAGAAGATCCTGCATAGTGCTTTCAGAAGATCTATGAAATAGGTACACAAGTATGGGTGCAATGGTAGGAAAAAGAATAGGCTGTAGATCTAAATGCAAGGGGAACGGGGAAGAAGAACCCCCAGGGTTGTGGGTGGTTGAATACAGATCCTAATACTTGGATGAGGCTGTGTACAGCTACCTCTCCCCTGCCTGCTTTCGTCACATCTCCCCTACCTACTCTACGCTTCCCCCCCCAAACCTCTCTCTCGCTTCCTGAAAGAACTGGCTGACGAAGTTGCAAAGCCACTTTCCATGATATTTGAAAAGTCGTGGCAGTCAGGTGAAGTC
>JAOQGH010000010.1:6273608-6321757 GCA_025769975.1 Gallinago jamesoni | reverse complement strand
TGACTGCAGGGGGGTCGGACTAGATGGCCTTTGGAGGTCCCTTCCGGCCCAGATGATTCTATGATTCTATGATTCCTGTCTTGAATAACTATCCTGTCTTTGCTTCTTGTCTCTTTTGTTCCTGGTTGAAACAGGAGGGAAAATGTTAGGTCACAGCAGAGCATCCTGCCATTGGAGTAGAAGATTACCCAAGTAAAGCAGACAAGAGGTTGTGGAGATTGCCTTGAGTGCTGCATGGGTATCTTAAGCAGTGATATGCAGAAGAAGAATCTCACTCCATCCCCCTCCTTCCACAGTTCATGGCCAGTCCTACGCTGAAACTCTTAATTCCCAATTTGCAAAAAACCTACCTTGCAACCATGACATTATATTCTCTATAACCAATGTCCTTCTCAACTTGCTGCTTTTTCTTATTAAAACTCTCCATGACATAGTCCCTTCTCTTTGACAATACAAAGTTTACACTAGTAACCTAGAGGTGCAAACTAGTACAAATAAAACCATTCTTCCACCTCCTACCTTCAAAGAAGATTTTTAATTAGTAATGAAATTCACCACAATCAAAAAGCACAACAAAAACAAAGGGTGCAGGAAGGTCTGCAAAAGAAGACGGTGTCATCCATGCATGGCAGAGATTCCCTGGAAAGGTGTAAGGAAAGAGAACCAGAGGGGAGTCCCAGATTTACTTACGAACTGGTTGTGTCTTGAAGTCAGATGGTAGGCTAATCTCACCCACGCCCTTGCCGTTGACCGCAGACAGTCTCACAGAGTAGGTTGTTTCAGGTTTCAGGCCAGTGATAGTGATCATGCCCTCCACATTTGCTGTTGCAGAAACAAGGGAGGAAGAGCAAAGAAAAGCTCAGGCTTTAAGTCAACAATAAATGCCATGCTTGTATCATATACTTTTGCCATGCTCACCCCATATAACAGAGCCCTTTTCTGGGCCTAGTCTTACATAAACAGTGCAAAGAGAAAGGTCAGAGCTATCACCTCTGTGTCAACGAGCTGATTAAAGAGGTTAATTGCCACAGTCCCTCTGGAGGGGATATAGCGGAGGTCTGGTAGACACCAGAGGGCATCAGCCCTTGGCCTGTGCCAAGGAGCAACTTGAAGAATGCTCTAACACCACTGTCATGTGGGGGTAGTAGACATAACACCTAGAACTGCTTATCTGTTAGGCAGCATGATCCAACTGAAAGCAAAGCCCTTAGCTGGAGAGAAACCCATCTCTCCCCTTTAACTATCTGTAATGAGGTCAGAGATAACATATGAGATGGAAAGAACCTGCTGTGGGGTCATCATGATATGAAGAAAGAAATAAGCTCTTCTTTTTTCTGCACTGACACAAAGGGAGAAATTAGAAAAATAAACCCTATCTTTGATTGCATTACTGCAGTGGGGACCTTAAAGAAAGATTTCGGTTCCAGCCAGAACTGGTGGCAGAAGATTCAGCTCTGAAATAGAACTCTCCCCTTCATAGTGCTCCCAAATTAAAATTCCTTTCTTTTACTGGACTTAAGGATACAATTTAAGCAGTGTTTATTTGTGGTGGGTTGACCCTGACTGGACACCAGGTGCTCAAAGCCATTCTATCACTCCCCCTCCTCAGCTTGACAGGGGAGAGAAAATAGAACAAAAGGCTCGTGGGTCAAGATAAGCACAGGGAGATCACTCAGCAATTACAGTCAAGGGCACAACAGATTCCACTTGGGGAAAATTAATTTATTGCCAATCCAGTTAGAGCAGGGTAATGAGAAATAAAACCCAAATCTTAAGAACACAGAATCTTCGCTCCACCCCTCCCTTCTTCCCAGGCTTAACTTGACTCCTGAATTCTCTACGTTCTCCCCCAAGTGGTACAAGGGGACAGGCAATGGGGGTAGTGGTCAGTTCATTACATGCTGTTTTGGCCACTCCTTCCTCCTCAGGAGGAAGACTCACACTCTTCCTCTGCTCCAGTGTGGGGTCCCTCCCACTGCAGACAGTTCTCCATAAACATCTCCAACATGAGTCCTTCCCACAGACTGCAGTTCTCCACAAACTGCTGCAGTGTGGGTCCCCCACGGGGTCTCAAGTCCTGCTAGCAAACCTGCTCGTGTGGGCTCCTCTCTCCACGTAGATACAGGTCTTGCCAGGAGTCTGCTCCAGTGTGGGCTCTCCACAGGGTCACAGCCTCATTCAGGCATCCACCTGCTCTGGTGTAGGGTCCTCCACGGGCTGCAGAGGGACAGCCTGCCTCACCACAGTCTACGGGGGAGTCTGCTCTGGCACCTGGAGCACCTCTTCCTTCTCCTTTTTCACTGACCTTGTTTTCTACGTAGTTGTTTCTCTCACTTCTCTCTTGTGGTTGCTGTAGTGCAGGTTTTTGGGTTTTTTTCCCCCCTTAACTATGCCATCCCAGAGATGCTACCACCATCACTGATGGGCTCCGCCTTGGCCAGGTGGTGGGTCCCTCTTGGAGCTGGCTGGCATTGGCTTTACTGGACATAAGGGAAGCTTCTAAAGCTGTTTCTCACAGAAATCACCCTTGTACACCCTCTTCACTACCAAAACCTTGCCACGCAAACCAAATACAGTATTCCTACAGATAATGAGACAGGTTGTTATGGGAGCTAGACTTGCTTCTGGAATAGGAGGGGTTACATTCCAAGGGGAACTGAAGGGTAACTAAAGGGGCTGACAGACAAGGCTTGAAAAGCCTTCAGTAGGAAGCACACAGTCACTCCCCAGTCAGCAAATGAAACTTCATTTGACACCAGGCACTGGGTTCTTCACCTTATTCAGAAAGGATGGTGCAAACAAAGAAGGGATATGAAGATGAACATAGTGCTAAAGCACATGCTCTGTAGGCGGAGAAGGCTGGTGCCTGGACACACACTACCTCACACACCTAGAGCTATTAGCTCAGCAGGGCCCTCATTTCTGACCAGAAATTCAAGGTGCCACTGCAAAGTGAATGTTTAAGAACTTGTGTGAGGCCTTAATATACAAGCTGAAACTGCAAAGCTATGGAACCCTCCACTTTGGCTTTCCCATATAGGAAGAAAAAGTCTTTTGAGATGTTGGTGGGAGACGTAATATCTTGTTTTATCTTACCTTCTTTTGCATCATACAACCTTGAATGCCATTCTCCCTCTCCCAGTGCTCTCCACTCTGCTTTGTACTTCAGGATGGGCACCCCACCAGTAGCTTCAGGCTCATCAAACTCCACCTGGGCAGTACTGGAATAGGGCTCCACTCTGTCAATGGAAGGAGAGGACGGAGTATCTGGGGGAGGAAGGGAAAACAACCAGTGATACAGAAGACAGCAGGAAACAAGGGTCCCCAGTTCTACTGGCAATGAAAACAGAAAACTTGGAATATCAAACACACCCTTGTCATGACTTCACAAAGGAGGCCTAAGGCTCCCCTCAGTGCAGAGACTTTCATATTGTCTCTCCTCTAAAAGGCTAGAGACTTTCAGTACCTTTTTCAAAAGAGGACAACCAGAACAAAGTAGCAAGAGCATCCTGGATGCTATTCTGTCCCTACAGTCTCTTCCACAGGGCACTCCAATGCATAGCTTGGCGATTCCTAAATCTGCCTCTATGGCAGCCGTGAGAGGACACCAGAGGTCCTTCCAGTCTGTCACGTCATCCAGTCAGACACTGGGCCTCTTTGGTTGGTACACAGTACTCTGAGGTTTCTGTCTTGCACTACTGTACTATTAGGGATATTTTTCTGATTTGGAGAAGTACATGCGCATGCATATGCACATACGCAATGGCTGTCAGAAATCAAAGATCCCAGCTCTGTCAAAGAGTACTGGAAGCGCAGAGAAGAATGAGACCCTTCAGAAACGTGGAAACAGAAGTGCTGAGAATTTTGTTGTTTACAACCCATCCCAACACAAAAATGTATGAACAGTCTCTCTGAAAGTAGAAGGTGGTTCTCCTGCTACCCCACCAACACAAACTAGAAAGAACAGTGACTCTGTCACCTCAGCTCAAGGGCTGCATGCACATTTCCTTATTTCCTTGCTTGGGACGCTCACCTGCCTGTACAAGAATGAACTCTGAGGACTCCTGGCCAATGCGGTTCACAGCAGTACAGTTATAGTTCCCAAAGTCATTTTCAGAGTCTGGTGTCACCTGTGGAAAGAATGAAGATTTATGCTTGAATTAGCAAACCCTTTTCACTCTGTGAATACACTCTGCATTTTGCTGGAGAGAGAAGCTGCAATACAGTACATGTGCTAACACTCTGAGTGCCGTTCACAGAGGGGAGAACTGCAGTGGGCAGAAAGTCAAAGGCAAGGAGGAGGTGGTATCTTCTATTACCTGATTTTCTTTGCATTTATGTTCCAGAAACACCATGCAACTTGTCTACCAACAGGGTGCCATAACAAAAGACTTAACTCCTTCAACATCACGAACATAAATTACTTGATAGCACTGAGCCTTCCTGGCTGCATACGCCTTCTCTCCTTGCTTTTCCTCACCTCCAGGTAGCTTGCTGATGGAGTGTTGTAGATCTTGATGTTGCTGTAGTTTGAGCTGGGAAGCAGCTGTCCATCCCGGAACCAGGAGATGACAGCACTGGGGTAAGCAAATACCTCACAGGTGATGTTCACTTGATTCCCTTCCCAGGTATAGACAGCAACAGGGCCCTGAAGCTTGGGGGCATCTGAAAGACAGACACATATGCAAAGTCAATTTGAACCAGAAAATCTCCTAAAGTAGCCAAGTCAGCCTCACTTTAAGGATCCCTTGGCTGGAATCCAGTTTAATGCGGGGAAGGGAACCTAATATAGGAAACAGGAACTGTCTTCTCATCTGTGGGGATGGAGGGTGTCTTTTGCTGAAGGATGCAAGGAGGAAACCTATTCAGTCCTAAAGTCTATTCCTAACACAGTGTGTTAGGAGGAGCAGACAGCATGCTATGCATCCAGGGAAATGCACACCAGGACATTCTACTCTGATAAACCCAACAAATGAGACTGTGGCAGATTCATGTCCCATAGTCTTCCCAAGGTGCAAATAGTATCCCAGCTGGAGACAGCTAGAGCAAACATTTGCACATATGCACACAGCAACATGCCTCCAACAAAATTATTTCAGGTTGAGTTGCTTCCCATGCCCTCCACCTAAACACCACACATTTGCCTAGCTATAGGTGCCTCGGTCGCATCACTGAAAATCAAAACAGTCTCCCCTCTAAACACATGAACAGCCTTCCCGCCCCGTCCTCCACTTCTTACACTGCACTTCAAGGTACATGGCTTGGGAGTCCTGCCCGATGGTGTTGCTGGCTGTGCATACATATTCTCCGGCATCTGTGTACTGAATTTCTTTGAGAGTCAAGGACGACACCCGGGCATGGCTACGTATTATGATGCGCCCATCCAGGGTCTGGCAGGAAAGGAAAAAAAGAGTTAAGAGGCTAAGCTCTGAGCCACTGGTGCAGAGTAAAGGGATGGGAACAAAGGCAAGTCTACCTCACACCAGCTTTGGTTAAAAATTTTTGCCAGAATGCTCTCGTAGAAAACCTCCACAATGGCTACTGTGTCAGAAAATTCAGGCCTTCCTCTTCTGTTGCTGACACTTGTTTTATTTTTATGTCCTTGAAATGGCATTAATAAGAACAGATCCAGACCTCAGAGCTGAATCAGGCAAAATGAAAGCTCTGAACTTTCACCTGAACATGGCACTGAACAAAGCAAGGTACAGTGGGCAGGGCAAGAAAACTGTGACCCTTCTAGAGGTAAGTCTGCTTCAAAGTCTTGTTATCCTTCAAGAAAATTCTTACATGCCAGTTTAGAAATTCCTCCCACATGTGATAGTGTGGGGATGTCAATGACAGGGAAAGTAAAATGCAGACCACCAATCAAAGACACTGCAGCCACCCAACAATCCCGTCCCATACCGCATCACTTCTTGGTTTTTTCCCCTCCCATCTTTGACCATAGCCCAAGTTCTCTCTTAATACAAGACCATGGCCTCCACCTTCCACTCTGGTGCCTGTGTAAGCTCTCAGTGCTTGCTCTTCAGCTTGGAAGTTTTAAAGCACCTACTCTCTCATTTAGTTTCCAAAGTGACACAATTGTCAGTGAATAAATTAGGTGCCCTCATGTCTGTGCCTGCTGTTGCAGCCTGCCACACCTAATGCAATTAATGCTCCAAGAGCATTAATTTTCTTGGGAGATACAGGACAAGTACTGAGATTATGAATAAAAACCCTGAGGAGATTAAACAGCCAAATGCACCAAGCTGTAGCACAAAGTACATTTCTGGTATCTTAAATGGTCAGATCCTCTTTCTGTTCTTTCTGTTGTGAGCTAGTGGTCTCAATCTCTGAGACTCACAAAATTTCTAGAAGTAAATGTGATTTACCTGTGTTAGTTCTGAATATTACTTCATTTGAGCTTGTCAAATTTCATATGCACAAAACCAGTATCCTTTGATGACACAAAACCATTTTTATGTATTTTTCTTCTAATCTGTTACCCTGCATACAGGTCTACTGAAATCCCTGACCAATGCCACAAGCTACAAGCTCCACTCCCTTTCCCGTGCTTGGTCCCTTGTGTTGCTGGGAACAGTTCTTTATTTCATGTATGGGTGGTAGTATATGCATCATTTCCTAGAACCAGGGAAGGAACCCTTAATGTGACATTAGTCCATTGTGATATCTTACACAACCAAATTCTGCTTTTATCTTTCTTCACTTGTTGACTGTGTTGTTATTTATCCTTTTGTCTGACCTGTGACTCTAAAATGCAGCTCACTGCTGAAACTGTTGCAGTAGGATCAATAAATATCAAGAGTCCACATCTGCAGAGGCTTCCGGCTTCTTTCAGCTCACAAATTGAGTGAATATTCTAAATACTCATCTTTAAGACCCCATCAGCAGGCAAGACTATAAACATGGCAAAATACCAGCACATGATCATTACAGCAAATGCAATTTCAAGTCCAGTGTCACCTGCCTTTTCTCCACTTTGACAAGATCTAATACAAACAAGAGAGTGCTAGGCAGTCATAGTGAAATTTTAACTTTACAAGTAATGCAACCAATTCTGAAGATGAAACTCTGTTTCTTAATGCAAAGAGCACAAGTAAAGAAAAAGAAAGATCAGGGAAAATACTCCAAAGAAGAGAAAATACGTCTACCCAAGAAAGTATGTTACTAGTTTTCTTTATTCATATTTCAGACTGTCAGATGCTATCCTTTCCCGGCTATTAGAGACATAGGATAGGTAGAAACTTGTGATCCCTTTACCTAGCCTCTCTGATTTCAAGGATTTTGGATAACAAAATGCTTCATACTAGTGAGGGGACAACCCTAAGGGACAGAGGCAATAATTCGTGTCATAGCAATTGCCACTCTACAGAAAAGGGTATGACGGTTCTCTGTATCACCGATTACTACAACTTAACCTGAGATACACAGAGATGTTTTTCTCCAGATTCTAACAACTCCGTGTGACACATAGTCCCTATGTAAAAAACTGGCCTAGATTTCAATACTTCAGTGCCAAAGGGGAAGGAGAGACAAGTAGGAAAAGCATTTACACCCACTACCCTCCATCTTCTTGATTTTTCAGTCCTTACAGTCAGTATCCATGACTTAATTCCACAGTCACATCTTCTCCTTTCTCCACCCACCTTCCACACAATGAACATCACTACAAAACAGAACCTGGAAATCCTGACCACAAATTCCAGCAAAGGAAGATAAGTGCCCTCTCCTAGCTCTGTGCTCGCACTGCACTAACTAGAACTCACCTGCAGCTCTTAATATTTGTAAGGTTGCACTAATTTCTGGTTACGAGAAAAGCATCATCAGTTTTTGGTGTAACTGACGTGATTTTGCTTGCAACTGAGTTCTTTAATGTCTGTGGGTGATAATGGGGTGTGTGTGTCTGTGTGTATTTGTTAGCATATGCTGCTAATGTGACTTGTAGCAATTCTCCACTATATGCTGGACCAGAATGGTGAACTGAGACTATGGACTGTGCATAGTAAATACAGCTGACTGTAGTTCAGAGGAAGAAGCAGGCAACTGCAATTGTGCCTCTGAAGCAAGGAAGGCAACTTTTAACACCCATATATGCTGCTCTGACTGAAGCTCCTTTAAAATAGCTACTGCATTAGTAAAAGTCAAACACTTAATGCCAAGTATTCACTCAGCTTCCTCAGACCTGAAATCCCTGCCACTGGAATGCACTGCTAAAAGACCCCATGTTAGCTATTTAAGAAATATACCTACACAAGCTGCAACAATAAGCTTCAGAAGCCTTCTCACAGAATGCCACTAAGATACTTTAAGACACAGACACAGTAAGAAATTTACAGACAGCAGGCTTAATAGTATTAGTGCTCATATTAATAAAAAACTTGAGACAGAAAGCACAGTGAAAACACTGGGTGGGGGGAGACGGATGTGGCAGAAGGGAGTCAGAGACAACTGTAATAGGAATTAACATGAGGCCCAAAGAGATGCAACTACTCAAATTCCAAATTCTTCAACGCAAACCGGTCTGAATATCCAATGCCTTCACTTGCCACAATTCATCTATTGCAACAGATTATTTTGAAGTAAAAATTTCTTCTCAGCCTCATGTGAAACAAAGGCAGATGGTGCTTAAGTTAGAGGTTCACTTTGTTTAGGCCACACCAGTCACTATGGTTTAAGTCAGCTTAAAAATAAAAAAGAATTCAGGATACCCAGAGCCTCCTCAAAGTTGATCCTAAAAATACAAATACGAGTCACCCAGTTCTAATAGCTAATTTTGTTCTCTACCTGAGTCTTGTTATTTACTTGGAAACATACTTTCTGGTCCATTTTGAAGCAAGAATGCTACAAATCAGGCGCATGTCAAAGTAGGTTATTACAATTATTTTTAGAATACAGTACTGAATGTGAAATAAAACAGCAACAAACCACATTTGCACCAACCTCAGTTACTGCATCATCCCACCCCACCCCCACCCCCCCGACCCTTGCAAATCAAACACAAACAAAAATATAGCAATTTGGAGCATTTTCTTAAGAAATATAACATGTGAAAGATTTATCTGCATTGATTTTGAAATGCAACATGATGCAGTTGTGCTTTAAGAGAAGGTCAAACTTAAGGAGTACCATGAGCAAACAGATGAGTTGGCTGGAGCAGAAGAGGCTATCTTTGGGAAAAAATACTTTCCCAGCATATATGCTGTTGCTAATTCTTTAAACTCTGGAAGAGAGATATGATTCACAGTGGTAGCATAGAAGAAAATGGTGAAAGCAATATTTGTCAGATTTTACATTTGCTTTTATTTTTGTCTTTTTTTTTTTAAAAAAAGTGACAACTAGAATTACTCACCCCAACACAGCTAGTTTGCTCATCCAAAAATGCATTACTATATGCCAAGCAACTTCTAAGTCTATAAGCTCTTTCTTTTATGTATTCATATTTAATGCTGGTTTAGTTGGCATAATTACTGTACTAGAGATTTGTTAATCTGTAACAACCAAAACCAAAAAACTAAGAAGTTTGCTAAAGGTCTCGTAATCTTATACCTCTTGTTTCTCGGGCCGGGTCCACGAAGCCTGGAGAGAACAGATATAGAACACAACAACAACAGAAAAAAAAGTAATAAAAGTTTATCAAAGGTTGCTTTTAGGTATCATAGTGTATGTACCACTTTGTGTTCTGTGCACATGCAGGATCCAAGTTCTATACCTCATGTGTATGGGGTGATCACAATTTCCGTTTCCCAACAAAACCTCAATTGAGATTTACATTCAAAATTTAATATCCTATAAATTGGTCTTAAAATTATTAAGTAAAGACTAATGAAACCTAAAGATCACTTCTGTTTTTACATATTGAGTGGTTATTCCCCTTCTGACATCTCAGAGTTTCTAGAAACCCGTTCCCAGCATGCTGGAGAAGTGATTCTGATGACTCCGGTCACTGCATTGCAAAGAAAGTTATGGAACTGGTTTTCTAACACTGGCTTGTTAGCCACCCACACACACTGATTAACATTAACACTCATATCGTTAATGTGATCATGCATTTGTACGTGCATACTGTGCCAGGAGTAGGCGGCCTTGAGCTGCAGAGCAGTGAAACAGCATGACCCCCCAGGACAGGAGATAGCAGAGCAGAAACTTGTACTTCCAGCTAATAATTTCCAGCTCGTTATGCTTGGGGATGTGTGCACCCAAACCTCACTGGGCTTGGGACAACCAAACAACAGGCATCAGTGAAGCATGCACAAACGTTAGCAATAAACACACATTTCCCATTTAGAGAAAGCCACCAACAATGTGGACCATATTCACTGTGGTTCAGAAAGACCAAAGTTGCTGGGTTCTGTTTTTCCCCTATAATTTATCCTTCAAATATTTTTCTTCCTGTCTCTATTTCAATTGCAACTTGATCCATTTCAGTTCAGGAGTCAAAAATCACCTGCTAATATCACAGCCACGATGGCATTATTGAATGTGAGGCACAAGCGTTGCTGATGTGTGGTTATAACAGCACACACAAGAATGACATTACAGAAATGGATATGAAAGCTTAGGAAATGAGAATTAAAAACATAGTATTGTTTCCACAGTGCTTCTAGTGAACACTGTGAGACTTCAGTGTTCACATATTAGTACAGACAGCCTCCTTTTAGAATGTCTTTGGCAAAAGCAAGTCATTCACTTGTGGCCCGAAGCCACTTGAAGAGAAGCTCACCAACACCTGCATAGTCTAGGACACCCCATCATCTGCTCATTTCTATGTGTATATACATCATCTTGTGTACAAGTTCCTTGAAAACTGAACACAAACCCATAATAATTGAGCATAATCCCTTTTTGATGTACCACTCATTCCCTGTACCAGAGTAAGCTCAGCTAGCCAGGGAACTGCTTTGCCTATACCCATGTGAGACTGCTTTCAATCCTATTCATTGAGTCTCTATGGTGTCAGCATAAAGGGATTAAAAAAACAAAGAAAAAAAAAAAAAAAGAGACATCTTCTCATCCTTTGCTGTTCAGTACCTGTCAACCTAAAGGAAGATTAAGGAGGAAAAAAGCCAGTTCCCACACACCTAGAGCTTGCTGATGGCACTTGTGGGTGTGGGGAAAAAAGGCAGAACCACATTCTCCATCCTGGAGAATTTCATACTAACTCACCCTCACCAAGAGAAAGAGATACACAAGCTCTACTCAGCACCAAAGAAAAAGGCCCAATAGCACTATACAGGTTAAACTGCCATTAAGATAAAGGAGGAAGAATACCACAGCTGATCTCTTCTTCTGTACTTTAATTTCTTCATTCTGGTAAAAAAATCTTCGGTTTACTTTTGACTTTCCATAGAGAAAATGCTAACATGATGCAGGTCTTTTAACAGCTACCATGGGAGGTTAGACAGCAGTGCTGAGTGAGACCCTACTTTGCAGATAATGCCTATTGCCAGCTCTGGCAAGATGTTAAAAGGCCTGCAGAAAAGCATCACCTGCTGCCCCTTCAGGGGTAGACAGGAATCTCTGACTGACAAGGTAGAAGTTTCTCCTATGTCTCCTGTGTCTATGTCCCACATAGACAACCAAAGTAAACCACATATAAGCAATATTTTTTGGGGTTTGTTTTAAATTTTACTTGCGTTCTCTGCAGGGCAGAAACTAGTAAGCTGGCAGCTTACTAGTAAGAGGAAGCTTCCACTAGCCCAGTATCTGGAACTTTGGCCTGCTCATTTGTGTTGGTATACAGTTGCCAATTATCTGATTCTGCTAGAGCACAGCCACAATCACTTACCTTTGCAGACCCCCCTCAAAGCAAAAGACTGTTTGTCCAAGGGGTGCCACATCATGTAGGCATAGCCAAAGAGAGGAGAACCTTTTGCTACGCATGCTAGATATCAACAGGCCTCTCAGGAAAGCGTGGGAATGTTGAAATAGTTGTGACATTGTCAACCTAGGTGTTTGGGCTATAGTACCTCTTGCCCCTTGTCCACGTCAGACTATCTCCATTCATGGACAAAGACTGAAGGCGGAAAAAACCTTTAAGCCAGAGAGGTTTTTATGCTTTGTTTTGTTTTGTTGGGGGGGCTGGGTAGGCTTTTCTTAAATACCAAATGCTCATGGGATTTAAAGCACCTGTAGGCCTTTAAAGATCTGGACTGTAGTATGATTACAAAAGTAAACAACACGTAGCAAGACACATGCACCCAAGTATCTAAAGCATATTCAAGAGTAAGGCTTTATAATTTTAAAAATAGTATTGTTTGTCTCACATCAAAGACCATCCATTCCCCTGAGCTATCCCAGAGACTTTAAGTGGATAGTAACCTGAATATAGGTATTTGGTTGTACATGTAATAGAATGTTTATCAGAGCTATTTTGACCTGAGGATTCTCTGGACATCTGTACCGTTTACCTAAACTTACAGCATAAGATAGAGAACGGGAAAAAGTAAAAAACAAACTGTATAAAAATAAAATAAAAATCCTCCCTAGAAAGTGCATGTATATGATAAAAAAAAAAAAAGTATCTTTGCCCTGAAGGTTTGAACCAGTAAATGAGAGACATGGTAGTACCTCAAGCCTTTGATTTCCCCCCCCATCTATACATGAAACTATTAGAGCATTAACATTTTCCTTAATACTGATCACCAACTTAACAGCATCAAACATGATACATGAGAGTCTCAAAAATGGTTAGCAGTTTTGCCACTAAGATCTTGTTAGTTAAATTGTGCTGGACAGATGGGACTCTCTGCAAATAGGCTCTCCTACTGACTTCTACTTGATTGTTTAGTGTTATGTCAGCTTTTATATTAGTGTTATGTCCGTTTTTATATTCTTCTCCCTATAAAAGCCCTTTTCAGTGGCTGTGAAACAAACTCTAGTGCTAGAAGCACTACAGCACTCAGCTTCTCCCACCGCTCTCCCAGAAAGAACAGGACCATGAATAACCTTATGTCCTCAAAACGGGTCCCCCAAGCCAACAGCTTTTGAAGGCAATGGAAATCTCTCTCTAAACATTGCAGGTATTTACACTAGCCTTTGAATCCAAAAGAAAGAATTAAGGCTGGAAAACTTTGGCACACTGATTAATAAGTTACACATTAACAACATGGTGAAGAGCTAACATACTGGAGGCAATTAAAAAGCTCATTTAGGATGCTATAATGCAGAATGGCAGCTGCATGGATGACTGACAGTGGATACCTCTGTGACTTCAAGACTTTCACAGTCTGTCAACTGCTGCCTTCATACTGAGTCAGAACCCTGGTATGCCCAAGTTAGCTGAGCCTTGAAGCATCCTGTTATTAGAAGATTATCAATAAGCAACAACTCCTTACTCCAACTTCTGTCTAGGTTTTCTTTGGCTCTAAACTATGCCTCCTGGTAACCTTATGCAATTATTATGAAATATCTACAGCAATACAGCACATCCTAATCTTGTCTAGTTAAGGGCAATTGTGGCCAATATTAAAAAAAAAAAAGAAACACCACATCACCCTTTTAAAAGAAAAACTGCTAATTATTTTTGCCTCTTAACAACAAAATGGCATTGCTGTGATCAACAAAACAGGATAACACAAAGGCAGCCAGGCTTTTGTGCTTCAGGTACATGCAGTATTAGAATATAATACAGGAGGGCGAGAAGGAATTAACAGGCTCATTTTGGTCCCCTGCACCTTTGAGTGATAATATCCCACAACTTCCCACCTGCCACTCTCCCAGGTCACATCATGATGATGACAGCATGGACAACACTGGAATCAGGGTGCTCATTCCCACCTCTCAGCTTGGAAAAAGAAGGGAAACACACTTTCACAAGCTTCCTGCAACTGTAGCTCCCTTTGGAAACTCCTCTGAAAAGAATCCAGAGCCTACTGCTTTTCAAGTTAATTCAACTCAGAGTTGGAGGAATTAAAGCAGGAATTAAAAAGCATATCCTCAGCTGTTATAAACCAAGATAGTTCTTTGTACAAAAGGACACCTGTGGCATTACTTCAGCTGTGGAGCTAACCCTTCAGCAGATGTTCTGTGCAGGACCACACGTGTTCTCAGTACAGAGAGGGGATTCACCATAATTTCCATGCGCATCTGCATGCGACTATCATGCATTCTGGACCAGCAGAGGCAGGCTGATCCCAGAAAATGAGACAGCGGTGTTGGGAAGGGTTATACCTTCTCTTCATTGCTGATGTTCCGGGTGGAAGTTCTCCAAGTGATGGAAGGGATTGGGTCCCCAGATGCCTCACAGGTAAGTGTAATCTGATCCTCCAGCTCCATGGCTGTTTTATTCTCCACGTAGGTGATTTTGGGTTTTGCTGAAAGGAAAAAAGCAACCTTCATTCAGTTGGGGCTCAGAATGAAGCTTGCCTGTCAACAGCAACGTTTGAAACAAGCAACGCTGGGAAAAGAAGACTTTTGAATTGGCACAAGTTTACTCCCATATGGGGAAGGGAGCACAGTGACATTTGAGAAGGTTATCTCCTTGGAAAAGTAGATCTTTTATATGTACATGTGCTTACAGGTGAGGCTTGTAAGAGGACTAGAAAAGGGCATATCTGAAGTAGAACCCATTTAACAGTGTACAGATGATCAATACCTGGGATTATCAGCTAAATCTTCCACCTCACTGTCTACTTTCTCTGCCCCAAATTAGCCTTTTGATAAGCAGCTTTGTCAAGTGCCTACAGAGGGAAGGGATAGGGAGAATTATATTCCTTAACATTCCCAGATTCATGGAAGGTATAAAAGCTGGTGATTCGTTCCTGCAAGCTTGAGGTCATTCACACAGTGGTGGGGTGGAGTTCACCACCTCCCTGTCCAGGTATATCAAGTCCCACTGAAATCCTAAAGCCCCTTTAATAGCAGCTCTGGTTGGCTTAGGATTCAGCCCTCTGGGCCTGGAAGATCTTTCAAGTAACATGTGAATCTCACACAACCCCATGCATAGAATTGAATTTCTTTTATCAGAGAGAAAGCAGAATGGAGTTGGCATCTGTTTCAGACACATACACAGACTCTGTTTTCCCTAGCAGGATGGCAGAGGTGCACAGCATTGCTTGGGAAAGAAGCAGCCCTAGATAAGCCACATCAGCCATTAAGGAGGATAAGTAGGTTGCTTCCAGCTTGCACTAATGAGCTGCCAATAGCCAACTGGTTTGGAAAGCGGGGACGGTAAGAACACGTTTACCAAAGACTTTGAGATGTATGGTGGCATCCTGCTCGCCAGCCTTGTTCTCAGCAATGCAGATGTATTCTGCTTCATCACTCTTATCCACCTTCTTGATGATGAGCTCGGACCCATCGTAGTTAAAACTGTATTTCTCTTCGTCATCGCTCTGTTCTACTGGCTCTCCGTCCCTGCAGGGCACAAAGCACATAAGCTGCGTTGGGGACCAGAAGCAAGCAAAGACTATTTGTTTTAGGCTTGTTGTTAATTCTAGAACTGCAATACTACACTGGAACTCCTCAGGTTGAGGGACAAAGCCTACATTTTGATCTATTGCTAATCCCTCCTGCATTAGAGCTCTTGGCAGATGAACCTTTAGCTTCCTGACGTACATCATAGCCTATATGAAAGGGACAGCTCAGAAGATGGCTCCTGTCCCTGCATATCAAGACACTATCCCAAGTTGTCATCAGCTTTTTCAACGTTAAAACTTGATCTCATAACCTCCACCAAAGGCTACACCATTTCAAGAATAGTATACAGGAAGTCTGTATCACTGCCTAACAGTGAAGTTTAAGCCCAATGAAATGAAGACTTTAGATGTGGATCTCCTGGCACAAAAAAAGATACAAGTTATATCATCCACTTTTGCCTAAGATTCCCCACCAGTGCAAAAGATGATAATAAACTCATCCACAGGACGGGTCTGTTCAGCGCGAAGCTTCTCTATTTGCAGCTTGACAAAGGATGCAATGGTACAGTGAAAAAAATGCTATTTTTGCTGTTATTCTTGTGTTTCCAGGAAGTTGCACTGGTTTTGGCTGGGATAGTGTTAATTTTCTTCATAGCAGCTCATATGGGGGCTATGTTTTGGGTTTGTGACCAAAACAGTGGTGGCAACACAATGATGTTTTAGCTTTTGCTGAACAGTATACACACGGTGTCAAATGGTTTTCTGTTTCTCTCACTGCATTGCCAGCGAGTAGATTGGGGGCACACTAGGAGCTGGGAGGGGATACAGCTGGGACAGCTGACCTGGCTAAACACCTGCCTGCCAATGGGAAGTAGTAAATGAATTCCTTATTTTGCTTTGCTTGCACACACAGTTTTTGCTTTATCTATTAAACTGGCTTTGTGTCAACCAATAAGTTTTTGGATTTTGAATAAGAAGTTACCCTTCTTATTCTCACTTGGGGAAGTGTGTAGCAGGTGGCTATGTGGTGCTTAGTTTCCTACAGGGGTTAGCCCACAACAGAAACTAACTACACTTCCACTGTGAGACTATTCTTACTCTTGTGAGAAAAATGACTTAATCTTATTCCAGATAAAATGTTGCTTTCACTTCAGCCTCGTTTTCCAGGCCCTGCTGAAAACATCCATGTTCACACACAATCAGGACATTGAACACAGCATCTTACTTTGTCCACGTCACAGTTGGCTCAGGAAAGCCATCAGCATCACATGCTAAGGTGACAGACTGGCTGAGGTTGGCTGTGGCATTCATAGTGCTCTGCCTGGCACGCACAGAAGGAGGTACTAAAAGAGAAGAAATACACATTCAAGTCAAGAAAGGACAGTTGTGAGCAAGAGTGAGTTATGGAAGGCTCCCTGTACATGTCTGCAGTACACACAATGTCACTAACAATTCAAACCCATATGCCATCACCTGCAGGTCTCAATCAATAGATTTGGTACATGAGCTCTCCAAAGTAATCACGAAGGGAAGGAAGGGCGGGGAGATGCACAAAAAATCAGTATTCTAGACAAAATCACTTGTGAGGCACAACAAGATCAATACCTCACTCTAAGTCAGAGTGCTTCTGGTTTCACTTGACATGATAATTTCCTGTAAACATCTGGTAAACAGTCAATTTCATGGACGTTTTTATTAGAGACAGCAGGGAAAGACTAGTAAGATGATGGTAAATTGTCAGTGTGAATCCAAATTTACACCAGCTGCCTGGACTGCACATGCCATATACGCTGCCCTGGTACCAGCTTTACTCTAAGCTGCTCACCATTTACGATGACCTGAATATCTTTGAAGTTGATCTCCCCACGAGCCAAGATCCGGCCCTCACAGCGGTACGTCCCTTCATCTGTTTTCTTGATTCCCCGGATCTGCAGGTAGTTGTTGGACAGGACTATAAATCGAACTAGAAAAGACAAAAGGAAGGTTCATCCAAGGATCCTCAGGAAAGCTCACTGCAACTAACTGGTTCTTCTCCTTTCCTTACCTTTTCTGGTTGAGACAAGGCTTAGTGTCACAAAACTTCCCTTCCTAATATTTAATAGAGGTGCTGCTGTAACTGGATCTGACATTGGCAAGAAACAAACCAGATGTGGGCAGCAAACTGCTCTGGTGCTTTATACCATAAGTACACACAGAGAGATAAACAGGTAGATACACACACACAAACACATTTACATTAAATTAGTATCAGACAAAAAGCAATTTGAAACTTGCCCCTCTTGCCCAAGGGTAGCACCGGTCAAGTTTTACTAGAGTTCCCTTGTGCCTGCAACAAGCAGATGTGGGAAACATAGCTGAGGCACGAATGCTCAACTAGAGTCAAGGCTCAGTGACCGATGCCAGTAACATGTCCCTCTGCAGCATTTTGAAAGAAAGGGAAAGGTTCTTGCAAGGAGCCTTCAGCCTCTTTTCCTTGGGAAGGTTGTAGAGTGTCACAACATGCAGCTTTTCTGTCTGATGGCATTTCTTTCATCTGAAATTTTTTCCTAGCATTCCTTGGTCTATTCCAGTGTCAAAGCCTGATGGCCGTTTCTGTGGGAACATTATTGTTTTGCCATTGCCAAACCACAGCACCTTGAATAACTGAATTCACATCCTAACACCTAGTGTTAGGTACAAATTGCTTCTCTCCTCCCTTGTGATCACCACCATTTTGTTCTCCTGAACCCCTTGTATGAGCCTGATTTGAGCCCTAATGGGAGTCAGACATTTGACCCCTGAATGGACAAGCACTGAGACACCTCTTGTGCCTTACCATCTTTTTTTAGGATAACATCCCTGCCTTTGTGCTTCCAGATGATGGTAGGAGGCAGTGAGCTGACTACATCACACACAATCACAGCATCATCCCCTTCCTTGAATTCCTGAGGAGTGGGAGCATTCTTGAACATCAGCTTTTCTGAAAACAATGGAAGGAGAAAGTCACTGCAGCTTTCTTAGTACATCTCAATTTCCTGACTCAAGCCTGAGGAAAACAAAGAAACCCCAGACCACATGTTCTCTAGAAATCCTCACGTACCTGAGTGGAGGATAAAGGTGTGCCTGACTCAATGCACTGCAACACAGGAACCCCATTTTCCAGCCCTGCCTCCCAGGCATATCAGTGGGACCAAGTAACACTCTACCTAGCTCACTGATTTGTCCTCACTGCAAAGAGAAAATGTGAACTTTGAACTGCCCAGCTTCCCAGCAGGATGGGGAGCAGCTACTATCATGGCTCTGCTGGACAACATGCTGATGGATTATTATAACCCTTTTGAACATGTGATCCTCTTTACTGAAGTCTAGTCTTAACTCATAGCATGTCTGTCATCCACAAAAGCTATTGTCTCTGCTTACTCTTCCCAAACATTAATGATGCACTAGAATCTTCTCCTTCTACTCCTTGCCCTCCTGTCTTTTGGGAGAAGCAGTAGACATGCTGGTAATGCCATGACAGGCCAAGGTCCTAGTTCCCACTTTCTCCTCAGAATTACAAAAGAAGGCTGCATCTTCTTAACATCCCCGTTCTTTTCACCCTCCTTCTTCCCCTTTAAAAATAGCCTTTTCTAGGAAGTTAAAATCATAGCCTCCCTAATCTTGCCTCATACATGTGCATGCAAGGTGACCAGAAAATAGCCTTGGAGCTGTTCTCTTACGGAAAATTTTCACATTGACGGTGGCTTCGGAGTCTCCCTCCTCCACGCTACTGACAACACATTTATAGATGCCAGCATCATCAATGTTGGCGTTGTAGATGGTGAGAGTGGAGGAGAAGTCATCATTTCGCACCACTGAGATGCGCTGTTGGTTCGGCGTCAGCTTCTCACCATTAGGGGAAAACCAGGAAATGTCTTTGTATTTGGCCTCCCCTGCCACTAGGGACAATAAAAGAAAACACAGCAAATTGAAATGAGCTCCCAACAAATCTGCACAGAGAGAATTAAATACAATCAGTAGCACTAGGTGGAAGACTGACCCAGGGGAAGGGCTTCTGGTACCTGAGAAGCAAGCAAAGAAAATTCTCTCTCACAGCACTGTGAATGGCCAGCTGCTGTCCTGCAAAAATGATATTAGGTTGGTTTTATAATCTAAAGGGGTAGACTCATTTCAGCTCAGAATGGCCGCCTATGCAGCCTGGGATCCCATGTCCCAGTCCCTCTGCTATGCCCATAAGCCCAAGAAATAAAATTCTCTTCCCACTTAACTCCATTGTGTTTTCAATAAATACCTGTATTTGCAGACTGGGCTACTTTGCATATCAAAATGGTGGCATTGCTGTAGCAGCAGTTCCGGCATTGATCAGCTTAAATCTCCTGCTGTATCCAGCGTAAATCAGAATTGTTACTATGTGGTCCCAGGCTGTTTCTTTCTTGCAGCTCACATCTCTCTGCATTCTTCAGAGTACCTTTATTATTTGGGACTAACTTCTATTACTGGAGGGGCTGTAACTGATCCCACAGTTTTCTGAATGTAAATACCATCACAACAGCCCTTGCTCAGAGCAGGCTTTCCTTTTTAAAGCACTAGCATTAACAAATTACTCTGCAGTTAAGCACTCCTGGATCAGATAACCTCATTACTTGTCCCAGTCAGTATGGTCCTGAGAAGTGTGGTTCTCCGATGGCATTTTGCTGCCAGACCTCACTTTTTCATCTATTTGCTCTGTGTCATGCTTCAGTATGCTCTTATGTCCAACATACTAATTCCTCCCACTAGAAAGCAGGCCAGCTGCTTACAGGAGAATCTCTGAAGTGGACACTCAGATTCTAATTTGGAAAATGTCATAAAATTGAGGGACCCACTTTGGAGCACATGAAGTGTGTCAAGCTCTGCACCACATTGTGCAGGGGAACTGCCTGGGACAGTTGATGGCCTGAACAAACACTAAATTGTGTCACAAGAAATGCAGGTTTTCAGCAGCATTAAAATCCTTAGTTGCAGAGGTAACAACTCTTAAGTCACCTAGCACTCGCATTACTGCTGTTAGCGGTTTCTTAGAGAAATAATTTGGAAAAGAACAGGCTTAATTCTAAATTCAAAAAACCAAAAAGCTATGGAATGATGCAAGGTGCCATTGTCGTGGCTATTGCTCAAGCTTGTAAGACAACACTTCAGTACCTGCTTTTTAATTTTGAAATCTTTTTGCTGGAGCTGCTTTCTGTTGCCAGCCCTCCAGGGAGAATGCATTTACTGTTTCCAGTAAACAGCATGTGTTGCCTTTGCTACTCAGTCTTATAAACTATACGAGAAAGAAAACATATTATAAGAAAACATAAATATATTTCTCATATTGTAAACATATGAGAAAGAAAGAGCAAGTGATCTTGCAGCTAGACCTGCCACTGGAGTTTTTATCCCAGAGTTAATACAACAACTGACCTTGCCAGCAAACCCATATGGAGACAGCTGTTGCCATACACCATCACCCACCTTGACATAAGAAGAACTTGGATTCTCCAACACTGATCTCCCCCTGGCTTGGAACAATGTCCACTTGTAGAGAGGCTGGAAAAGAAACAAGCATGCACAAGATGGTTAGACAATAGGAGTGGTCTTCAGCAAAAAATGCTTTGCCAGCCTTCCAACTCCCATGGCTTCTTTCATCATCGAATGGAAAAGCACAGCGTGGAGCATTCTTGGCTTCATAAGCATTGCTCTTTATCAATATTTATCTGGATGTAGAGTGCCATAGATCCCCAAGGACCCAAAAGAAGTCACTAACATTCAGAGTTGCTTCCAGATCTTTATAAAACCGCAGGGAATGATACAGAAAGGGCTGATTTACATTCAAATCTCTACCATGCTGCACTACTAAGGAGTGTACTTGGGGTGTACACCAGAACTTCGAGCAGCATCTGAGGACTCCTCTGAATTCAAACTGGAATTGGCTCAAAGACATATCCTGGCAGCAAATACAAATTAACTTTCCCTTGGAGACTTCTTGTTGCTTTATACAATATACATGAATATACAATATTCATAAAGCCCCAGTTACCAACTATTACAAATGCAGAGTGGGAGTCACTTGATATACTCCAGGTCCTTGAACTTCCTTGATCTCCTAGTCAGAAACCTACTCCAAACAGCCAGCAAACTGGAGATGTTTATGGCAGACAGAGCACACCTGGATTAGAAGAAAACTTCCTCCAATATATGCTGACAAGGACTATTTACTGTGATTTCTGCCTTAACGCTACTGGCCAAGACAAGTTCATCCAGGCACATATCACCTAACTCCCCTCTACTACAGAGATGAAAACATTAGTAATACTTCGTTCTCTTCACTGTCTTCTGTGCTTTGGCTTTTATGTTAGCATTTTTTAGTTGTTTTCTTGATGGTTTTGTTAATTTATTTTATTTTTGAGTAAGAGAGTGAAGGTGTTTTGACAGCAGAGATGGAACAGATGTTCCATGGACCCAAGTGAAGCATCTGTTACGTGCTGGCCTGGAATTCAGGGAGCCTGGAATCAATGAAAGATATTGTACCTTCTGTGCTCCATACAAGAAAGGCCAGCATTGACAACAGAAATTCAAAGTTCAGTTTTCAATCCGTATTTAGATATCTAAATTAAGTCGGGCTTTCAAGAAAAACCAACCTCTCTGAGCAGCTCTCTAAGAAGTATGGCAAGTCTTCTGCCTCAATACTTAAGCACAGCATAGGAGCTTACTTTTGGAGTCCCACTACCAAAACCCACCATATTTTTTCCTTCATTTATTTACGAAACTGAAACTGATTAGCATTTAATGGACAAAGGAGAAGGAACATACCATATTGGAAGTGTCACTAGAAATGAAAAGCAAAAAGTCAGAGATGCTGAATTTACTAAAACAATCCTGGTTTAGTACAGTAAAGGGAGAATGAACAATCACTGCAAAGCAAGTTAGACAGCCAAGATGAAAGCTAACCAGATTTCTGGCCTGTGCGGTGTATACTCCAAGAGTATGACAATTCACTTTCTCATTTTAATTACACCGGTACTAAACAAGTAAGAAAGGAAAGCAAACCTCCCCGTTTTCATGTTCATTTACAATGAGCCTTCCAGAATATGTACCAAAGTATGCTCAATGCCCTTTTCCCCCAGCAACATCACTGCCTTTTTCGTAGCATAAATTATGACCTATTAGGCAGAAAATATAATTGGATTCTGGCTTTCCTCCAGCTATAGCTTAATGCTGCAACAGCTCTGTAGCTTAACAAGTCAGGTCAAGTATGAATTTCAAGAGTCCAACATGAATAGGTTTCATTTTGAAACTGCAGCCCTAAGCTTGCAGAAAACCATCACCTTGAGGTGTTCCTCTAGCCCATGTAGCCACAGCAGTTCTCTGCAACATTACTGCAAATAATTTGTCTATCACTCTGCATGTTTTCATGCTGTAGTGCATGAAAACCCTTCTCCCAGAGCAGCTAATTTTACCTCCAGACCACAGGCATTAGATTTAGCTGCCAAACACATCTGGGTTTTTAAGAAACTTGCACTGCTTCAGAAATTAAAACCTGTATGTATGTGACAATAGCAACATTCCTTACAGTAACTTGGGAAGCAGACATACTGATTGTGGGGCTTAGACATTAAGAATATAGCTATACGCACCATGAAGGAGAACTGCCTGCCATCATTAAAAAAGGGCACTCTTCTGAGCCCTGCACATTGCATCAACTGGGAACACAATGATGTTGTGACTGAATTTCCCCCCCTGGAAAACCAGACCAGCCCAAGGAAAGGCATTTAGAATAGTCATCAACTTTTTTATACTAGCAAACAGTGGGGTGCTGGCAAAATAGCTTTGAGCTAATTGAGATATATTACAAATTCACACTACTACTTCTTTCTTTCTTTTTTGGCTACACCACACTATATATCAGTGGACCTCTTCTACCCTTCAGAAAGTTGCTGCATGCTGGGAAGGCAGTGACAAAGGCTGGGGTTATTAATGCCTTTCATTCCATTCTCAGGTGTTTTCTGATACAGCTAGAAATAAGAAAGAAGGCTCTGTGTAAAGCATTGAACTTTTCATCACCCCAGAATTCAGCATCTATGCTCTACCTTAAATCTTTTTTATCGCATGTCTGTGCCACTGTAGATGCAAAGAATAGAAGAAAATCACAACCAGGAAACATCTTACTGTAAATACAGCTGAAAGGATGAGGTAAGCCAGATGCACACTGTGTATTTTGTGACTTTTCTTGAAGGAAACTGCTGATACATACAGCATCATATCCACATCACTGCCAGCTTAAGGCCTAGTTAATCCCTTTTACAAGTAAATACTAACTTGAGAAATCTTCTCATCAACAGACACTTCCTGCTAACCAGACTTCATGAGCTGACTAAAGCAGGTTACATCACACAACACTCTGATATAACAGAAAAGCTGCGCGATTACTGCCTCTGTACTAAACACAGTAACTTCATTATTGCCATCTTCATCCACTAGCAATCCATATGCACTGCATTACATACTATTTCATTGTATTTAAAACATGCTATCTCTGTGCAGCATCCAAAACCATAGGCATGACTCTCAAGCACTTCTATGAGTTCGGCAGTATTTGGTTGCTGTCAGTATTCTGTTCACATTGTTTGAAGAAAATCAAAAAAATGTGGCAATCTACTGCGCATTAGGAAATGGGACTGACTGAAAAGGCCGCATCGGTAGCTGTGTGACAGATGACATATTACAAGCTCATATCCCAGTGATACTTTGCACACGTGTCCATGGTTCTGGGTCACTATCATACTGCTAGGACAACCTGCATCTTTCAATTTTAAGACGCTCTCCCTGCTTTCATCTCCCCTCCAGCATTCATTTACTTCCCTTGAAGGACAAGCTATAAAGACAAACAAAAAAAGGCCTCCTCTCAAATGTTTATTCTAAGAGAGAGAGAGAGCTGACACATGAATCCACACCCTTTACACTTGATTTACCTTACCCCAGTAAAACTGCGTAAGGCCAGTGTCATTTGACAAACCCTTGCTGTCAGAAGCACTGATTTGTCTTTTTAAATGTCAGTGTGTTTTTGAACACTGCTGTTAAACACTGACAAGGTGACAAGTCACTGGCATACAGTGCTGTAGTATTAAGCCGGTTTGGAAATAGAGCAGAATATCAGTTAACAGTGCTTGGCTGGCCCTGGAATGGCAGATTAGAGTTTCTATGGTATGTTCTACTTTTGCAGGTACCTGCTGCTTTTGTCTGTTCTGCTCATTTAGTGCCCTGTACAGAAGGTGAATCACAGAGCTTCCATCCAAGCAAGGAATGCTTCCCTCTAATTCTTTCAACCCAACAGGGACACTCTACAGAGTTTACATTCTCTGCATGCCTATATTGGACATACCTGAAAACACACGGGCACAGCTTTAAATGTACATACTGATACTATGACAATGTTCTGCATCAACACAAAGCTACTCGTACACCCTACAGCACTGGTTTTGCATTTATACTGTGCCTAGCACAAGAGAATCCAAGACACTACTGTATCCTAATAAATGGCCATAAGAACCTTAAAGTAAAATCTGACTGTGCCTTTGCTCACATCCAGTCAGCAATGACTTCCTGCAGAAAAACTTCTGATTGTTAATCACCAGGAGTAGCGAGCAGTAATTCTGTAGTTGTTAAAGGCACAAACCATGCCCTTACGAAATCTCAACATTTCCATTCTGCCGTAGATGTTGAGAAGCCAAATTATACCTGGCTTTTTTCAGTCTCTTGTGTTTTCTTTTGGAGGTAGTTCTCTGAAGGAGTCGAGATAACAGACTGGATAAGTGTGGGTCTGCTCCAGTCTGGAACCTGCCCTGGTTTTTCTTCTCAATGTGTTTGCAAACACAATGTTAAGGCTTTCTCCTACAGAGGTAGCAAAGGGCTGGAATGCAGACCCCTGGTGATGAAATTAGGCACTAAAGAGCTCAGCTGTGTTTGTCCAGCAGCCTTCAGTCCAGGAAAATTAAGATAACTTCTGGAAAGCACGTATCATGCAAGAAGAAATGTTCCTCTGAGTTATTCACATCAAGCTCATCTGTACGTATTTTACACCAGGGAGAGTTCAACCCTAATTCTTTTGACCAACCTTTATCTGCACAGCAATTTGCTGACATCATAACCTGGCTAAACAGGTTCATCATAACAATGAACTGTGCCTTAGATTACACAAACAATTGTTCCCTACTTGCTAAACATTATTGCTCAGTATATGATCAAACTGACAAATGCAGCACTGCCACGGTTTTTAATCACTACTTAATCGTTATTTTTGCTTTGCAGTTCAGGGAAACGGAGACTATTTTTTCCACCCTTCATTTAATAGACACTGTGAGCCCATTTGTATTCTGCTTCCAACTTTAAGCAATAAAGGCCTTTTTAGCATCACATAATAACTGCATTAAAAGGCCTCTTCATACTCTCACAATAACGCTTTTTATAGTTCTACCCTCCTCCATATCTTTTATCTGGTTACAAAGTTCCCCAGCCCCCAAATAATGCTGAATAACTCCCATTGATTTGAAAAAACTGCTAATGCAACATCCTGTTCATCTGTAGTTAAATATAATTAGTTTTGCATTTCAACAAAAGAAATGAGCTCAAATTAAGCCATGATTTTGGTAATAGGCAGGGAGGACGTCTCCCTGCTGGGCTGAGACTAAAGGCTAACACAGCAGGCTTTACCTGTTAAGTAAGTAACATGCCACTTTAAGTAGAGGAAAGTGTGTTAACTGTTGGGTATTGGTTCTATACCTGTCTAAATTCAAGAGGACTCGACTCAGAGTGTGAATGCGCTGCAGTGAGCTGCACTCGCCCCTCCACATTAGAAGTAGTAAGGCTAATGCACACACTGCTCTTGAAGATCTGTCTGGGGCCATGCAAACGGAATGTCTCAGAACTCTAAAAGTACTTACCTGCACATTTGCATTAATGCAAATTGATTATGGAGTTATATCCATCATGGCTCCCTAGGATAAATGTGAGTTCATCCCTCACCCCCTCACTTCCTTCCCCATAAAACCTTTTCTCCTTTTGCCTTCCACTACTTTGCCACTGACCCTCAAGGTTCTGATCTGAACTTCAGAAATAAGGACCCAAATCCTTTTGACTTCACAGTATCATGTTCAACATGTGCTGCTACATAACAAATCCACCATTTTCCTGTAGCTGAAGGAAGTGGGCAGGAATCTACAGCAGGACACATCTGCACATGGCAAGGCAGTCTGCCCCTTTCTTCACATTTCTGGAGAGGCTCTTACCAGAACAATTTCCTATCTTTGTACTTGCTTTTGGAAAAGATGCAAACCCTCTTTTGGAAAAGATGCAAACCCTCCAGCTTCAGGACAGCTCATCTCAAGCAAAAACAAGAGACACCAACTGCAACCTGAGACCCAAACTAACCCAGTACCAGCAGAAATTTTCACCCTTCTCTAACAGAGCTTGTTTGTCTATCTTCTCAATAAGGCTCAGGGATGAAAACCAAATGTCTGGCTTTTCTGGTTTATCCACCTACCATCTTTCTTATACAACAATTTGTCAACAGGTTTGGAAAATCCGCACTGGAATTTAGTCTTCGGTGGATATCTATCGAAAACTAACCTCATCAACAAACACTGGTAGATTCTAGATGGATTTTCTGTCTTTTCTCTATTAACCTCAAATCAACACCTATTAATCACATAACGCAACTTGAAGTCGATGAAAAATGAGGAAAGGAATAATCTCAGGTTCCCTCCCCATGTCCACTCTAAACATTCTCTTCACATAGTATTATTACAAAGTGAAACATTTACTGACCCACATTTCATGTCTAATGGGATCTGAAATGTCTCTGCTTATTACCACTTTGAGCCTCAGGTTAGTCCAGAGACATGCCTCCACCCATTCAAAATGCTTACTCTAAATATGGCAGGATTTTCAGGCTTTTGGCCACTGAGGAAAATAGTACAGACATGATTTAAAAAAAAAACAAAACCACAAAACAACACCAAAATCACAACAAAACAAAACAAAACCTGAACTTGGTAATGAAACCCCAGCTGCGTCTACAGCCAGATGAGGAAGAGGCACAAACTGAGACAGTACTCACAACACAATGGCAAAGTGGTTTAATGTCTTTGGGGTTGGAGATTAGGGCAGAAATATATAGCACACCACAGTCACATGCCCTTGGGAAGTAAAAAATGCACAGTATTCATGAACTCAGTTGTGTGTCTCAGCAGAAAAGCATGACACCTTCTTCAGTGATAAACGCTTATTTTTCATATCACTTCTGTTATCTCTGAGTGAACAGAGATGATATCTCTCATATCTCTGACCAAGTGTTCTTTGTACCACAAGCTGAGTGCAAAACTGAGAATGGCTGCAAAGTGCACAGTGACAGTGCAGCTTTGAATGAATTACTAAGATAGGGATGTGGGTATATTACAGTAATGGCACTTTCCACAGATCAGATAAATAGGAAATCATGATGTCTAATACAGAGCAGCAAGGAAGAATATAACAAAGCAAGAAAAGTAAAGAACTACACAAAACAGAAAGAAAAGAAACAACATATACTGAGATTGCATCTACTACAAGCTGTAAAACTTGCACAAGAAAGGGAAAGGGGAGGCAGCTATCCTACTCACCATTTGTTCGTGTCACTCTAGTACTAGGGATCATTTAAGATTCTTGATAGACAGCTATCTCTCAAGAACTGAGAGCATTTAATCTATTTGTTTACCTTTTAAATCTCATTAATAGCTAACTTGCCTGCTCTTTTTGATATTCACTATTACTGATTTTGAATACAGTCAGTGAACTTGGACAATACTTGCCTTTGAGGCAACAGAGTTCCTCCAGCAGTAGGAATCCCTGTCCTCATGCCAGTTCTTCACAGGTAACCTTCTGGCAATAGTAGCATATTTCTTTCTCCCCAGACTAGCAATCCGCCTGTAAGATTACAAAGCCCTATTGTAGCAGTGATCTGAAAGTCCAGGCCCTCTATAAACAGCAGTTACCAAATGTGCTATGAATTCACAATATGAATGAGCTTCTGACTAATACCAGAATGGCAAGTGAATGAAATACAGAATAGCTTTCAAAGAAATTCTTGTGAGATTTGTACCTCACTACCATTTGAAAGGCCTTTGAAAGCCTACCGTCTATTCTTTACAAAAGAATTGCTAGAAGATGCCCTCCTAAGTATACAGGTAATATATACCTATGTAAAGAGACCAACTATAACAGACCTGTGGTCAAATTCAGATGATTCAAGTTCCTGGGCTACCCACAACTCCAGCTAATCTTATGCTATGCATGACACAGCTTCTTTACAGGAGGCACAGTATGCCAGCATTTACTAGACTACCTCTTCTTGCTTGGATACAATGCAAACACTTGCAAACACCAAAAGCAACAGTTTCCCTTTCTGTTATTGATATGCTTGGGACAACTGTCACAACAAAGCAAGCAGTCTTTCACAAGATGTACACCATTCACTGTCACCACAATACAAGAGGAACCACAGCAAACAAAGGCCTGCTTTCAATAAAATGGAGAGAGATTTGAGATGGGTTAGGAGAATAAGCTGGGGATCCACAGATGAAACAATATGCCTCTTGAACAAACATATTAGGAAGCAGCCTAGAGCTCTGACAGTTGTTAGAAGTTAACTAAGCTCTTGAGTTTTCCTTCCCAGACTCTAGTCAAATGGAAGCGAACCCAAATACAGAGCTATCCAAGTATGAAACCATTTGTTGGTTGTATTTCCTGAATGACCTTCAGAAAATAAATTGCAAAAGAATAATCCCTTGGATAACAATTTTTCACATCCCGCTCCTGTGCTTATGTGATCATCTACTTCTTTTGTTGTATCAGAGGCAAATATCCCTGAATCCTTCTTATAAAGGACCCAGACCGTAACTCTGAGTCACAGAGCTTTCAAGACAGCAACCACAGAACAAAGCATTGCCTCTGCCACACCTTTGAAAAGAATCCAGCTTTTATTCCCCCAGATAAAGAATTATTAGGATCAACTGGATCTAAACAGCTTTCAGCACCTTCAAGCTCGATTAAACAACTCCCCAAAAGCTTGGGATGCTACTTTGCCTTGGTGTAATGACTCAAACTATAGCCCAAAAAAGGAGATTGATGGGGCATTTTGTATTTAGAAGACAGTCACTGTGGCTGTAGCAAGCTGAAGCAGGTAGGAGACAAAGAAAACTAGACTCATCCCTTTATACAAACACATCAGGCAGGACTGCAAGGAACAAGCCTGGAGACTTGAAACTGCAATGCAAACAGAACTGCCATTTATAAGAATCTGCCACTCATGCTCTCTCACTGGACGTCATCCATCTCAATGCCCCTAAAAAGCAGATAACCTGACTGATTAGAAGAAAAAGCTTTGTTTAAAGAGTACCAAAAATACTTTCTGAAACACTGTCCTTGCTATCTTGCAGCTTTGTCAAAAATGGTCTTATAAAATAAATTAAATATATTTGAGTTACTGTTTCAAGGAGGTGATAGGGGAGGAGAAAAGTACGTACAGAGCAATAAATAACAGCCAACACATGTCTATTTCCAGCTGTCTGAATTCTCTGATCCAAATCTGCATCCAACCTGTAACAGCATAGCCAACAAAAGCCTGACTGAAACAGTACTAGCAGGATGTCTTGGTTTATGACCTCAGTGCAGAGGAAAAAGGGGAATTTCTGCAGCCTGGAGGTCAGACTGTGCTATGTTCGGGTATCAAAGCTGTGAAATCTGAATCACGCACCCAATTTTTATATATCTAAAGGTAGCCCTAAATATATGCTGCTAGAACTGGATAGAGAAGGATTTAATATCCACTCAGGTACCAATAGATTCAACAGATTTTTAGAGGAACTCACCCTGCCTACTGACACTGTCTTTGACACCTAGAAACAAATAGAATTTATGGAAGCTAGTGGAAAGAAATACAGGCTAAAAGTTAAAGTCTATAGGCAAACACGCTAACAGCACAAACTTTCGGTTTTATGTTCCCACTGGTCTTCCTTTGGATTACATCTCTACAACATGCAAGCAAAGCTAAGAGAAAATACATCATCTTTTGGCAAATGCAACCAAATATGGATAAAATGGGTTTTAAAGGCAGACCCCTTGGTTCACTTCTTAAAGACTATACCTTTAACTTCATTCACTTCTAGCAACAGTTCCCCAATTAAACTCTGCAGTGCATGCTAAATTCCAGAAAGACACAAAATTGATCAGGAAAAAATATCTACTGGGTCTAATGCCCACAGCTCTTTGAGCAAGGGTAGGATTTGTAAAGCTTGTGAGTTCAGCAGATTATGGTGAAAGCCCTCAGGATTTAATACACAACAAAGGCTTAACAAGACAAAGACATGCTCCCTGTACACGGTCACTTTATTAAAAATACGCTGACTGCTCAGGAGTAGTAGGCAGGCAGCTGGGATTGATCTCAGCTGGTCTGCAGATCCAATTCCTCCTCCTGTCACCATGGTAACCGCTCAGTAATTCTGCCATGAATTGGAGCAGGGGATTGTTGATACCTTTGGGGAGTATCAGAACATAAAGACTCAGAGAGGAAGCAAAGAGCAGCTTACCATAGTGCCACCACAAAATGCAAAGAGAAACATCTAACCAAAACAACCCTTAGAGGAGAACCATCTGAAAAAAAAAATCCCAAACCATAGGCTAGTGGCCCAAGGCAACCTGCAGCTAGTGTGCGTGGGGATGCTCTTCACCCTGTTGGCTAAATACGCCATACTGGACTCAACATGAACAGGCAGCGCTACACACTGCACAGAGGGGATACTCCGTGTCCATTGCTGCAATATCTCACTTCTCATTGAGCACAGTGCTCTCAACCACAGGTTTTTGAAATGACTGAGGCAGCAGGGGCTCCTGCAGAGCAGGCAAAAAGCAGAGGCAGCTCTGATCCTGTGCAGTGCCTCTGGTTGCAGACCCTCTTCTTGCTCAGCCAGCTCCATTGCTACACACAGTCTTTTGATGCCTACCTGGCCTCAGCTGGATAACGCAGTACCCATAGTAGGTCCAAGGTGGATTTATGGGATGAAAAAAAGCCATTTGCAAAATGACTTGGTGGCTGCTGGGGGTGGGAGAAGGCTAACTCACTGCTTTATGAAAACCAGATACTTGTCCTCTTTTAAGGCAAACATGCTTCAAATTGGTACATAAAATAGTGTAACCTTGCCATTGAAAAACTTGCCTGCCCATGGGTCTGGGAGTAGGCCCATGATATTCTTACAAGGGACAAAGCTATCTCTGAGACGAAAGCCTGGTCCAATACTCCATCTGCCATTCTGCAAATGTCTGTACATTATTTAAAACTGTACCCTGCTAGAGAAAGACACACTTGCCTGCAGCCGAAATCGGTGAGCCAGCCAGCCTGTGTAACCCCGAAAACACAAACAGGGAATTCAGAAAGATTTCTTCTATACCTAATTCATGTCAAAAATACTTTGATTCTGGACACAGTGATGTGCCCAAGGTGATACAGGCAATCTGTGCAGAAAAGAGAGAATAATTCAGATGGTGCCCAGACCTCTTGTCCAGGTTGTGACCCCATCTGTTGTACGTACAGGATCTTTGCAAACATGGCTCAGAAGTGCTTTTAGTTATTGAAATGACCACAAGATACACCAAAAAAAGAGAAAATGATACCACTAACACCTTTTCCCAAAGAAACCTATAAACCAAAGTAAAGCTTCTCAGACATATCAACAGTTTTACACAGAACGCTGCTTTACGCCTCTTCTGATGTCATTCTTGATAAAATCTTTTTAACACCACAGATCATAAAACTAATAGCCCTATTTGCCACAGCAAATATTTTCATTTACCTGAGGCAGAGTAAGCCAAGATGCTTTGTGGAACCATTAAATAAGACTATGGACATTTTTTAATTAAGGAAATTACAATCTTCTGCTGAAAAAGAGATGTGGGGGAGTGACATTGCTTTGTGGGTATATTAAGAACCCATAGAAGATGAGGAAAAAAATCGGGATTTGTAAAAGCTCACGATTCAACTCTAATCTTGCTGCAGCTAGTTTATCTCAGCAGTCTACTGATCGGCACACACACATATTGATTTCTTTTGTGCAACAGAACTATTTCCTCATTTGCAAGGCAGCAGTAACTAACAACCCTGCAAGAGCTAAACTCTTGGGATGTCTGTGTCATTCCTAAAATGAAGAGATCCCTTTAACCTGCAAATTTAATTGACCCTACAGCCTATCATTCAGCCTTAGTGAATGCAGTAGCGTTATTACCATAAGATTTGATTTGAAAGTCTTGAAAAATAATTCGTTCCCAACCTTTTTTACATGGCGGTTTAGTTTTGGAACGTATTTTTAGCAACAGTTGGACTAGCTGAAAAGCTTGAAATTAAGTATTTACTTAATAGAGATCATTAATTTCAGTATAACATTCTCATCACTGCAGTGACTACATACACTCAAGGAAGTTGCTTTCTAGGTCTAGCTCATTCATTCCATAAGTGGACTGCTGCTCCGCTCCCATACTGTATAATCATTTCTCCCTTTGCCTGAACTAAGTACAACCTTTTTCTTGTACTTTAGATAACTGGAAGAAGGAGGAAAAAAACATGCAAAGTAGCCTTTTTTTATCCAAGCAACACCTCAGATTGAGGCTTCTTCTCAACTGAATTTCCTTACTATAAAAGTTCTAATTATTTGTGTAAATTAAGGAAATCTGTAAAGTGGAGTATTTCATTAAAAGCTTTTTGAGGTACAGAAATGCTGTACAATTACTGACTCTATCACTACTATTAATGTTGATTGCAGTTGTAGTTTTAAATGAAGGGTTTGTATAACATGCTTTGTTACCCCTCTCACATGAGATGTCACTGTTCCGTGCTTAATTGTAATAAAGTGTCAAGCCAGATATCAGGGTCTGCATATGCCAATGTCTCCTTTACCAGAGCAGAGGAAAAGTAATGTTTAATGCCACTTCCTACATATAATCTGTTGTTGAACCACAGCTTATAATAATAATTATTAGAAAATGGTCTATCACTACTGATTATTGAGCTCTGTTCTTTAATGGTCAGTGAACAGTCAGTTCTCCAGATAATCCCGTAGCTACTTCCCCTGACATATCATGCTAGTTTTCCTCTTCACTGGGATTCACAATAATCAATACAGAGCACAGCAGGCTCTGTTTAATCCTGCACATTCTGAGTATTTGTGCTACTTGCCAGGGCGGCCAGCTGACTGCCTCACCTCAATCTCTCAACAAAATCCCTTCACAAAATCCCTCTGGCGGTAGAACAGACTGTGGATCCTTCACTACAGTTCTATGCTGAGAACTGTCCCCCCAGTACAAATTAGCAACACTTCTTGGTTTCTCTCTTCTGAGACAAATGTCAGCTTTCCAACTACAGAAAACCCTAGCTGGCTAATCATGTGTCAATGAACAAAACTGGTTCTGTTTACCCAGATAGAAGAATAGCAAACATGCAGTCCCACACTGTTCCCTTCCCAAAATCATAAACTGAAGTCAGGATCTCAGGACTACCACAAAATTACATGTGCAGCAAGAATCTACGCAGAAAGGTGTCTATACTGAATACTATGCCTGAGCATGCATTTCTTAACCACAGATTAAGATAAAAAATTCTTGCTTTTAGTTACTATTCATCTCAATATTTAAGTAATCTCATTTCATCCAAACTCCTATCCAATGGACTGAGACATTATGCAGTGACTTGGCACTTCATATTCAAATACAGCATGACTCAATAAGCTCAACTCCCTCAGTGGCCAAAGACTGTACTCAGGGATTACTGATTTTGCACAACACAGCATTAAAAAAGCCTATTAGTTGCCTGTACCGGTGTGTGCCAAAACAGATACTTTTCATCTTGAAAAAAATAGGTAATACATGTCTTCTGCTCACACTTCTTTACTTACCCCAGTGAGGAGGACATTTCAAGAGCCTTGTCAGGCCTGATTTAGGCCCTGGTTCCTCAGAACATAATCAAAGGCAGCCCTAAGAAAATGGAAGGAGGGTATGAAAGATTTCAAGAGAAAGATATCCAGTCAAGTCTTGTGCAGTGACAGAGGGCCAAAGAGAGTGCAAGTGTAACATGAACAAAGTCAGCATTATTACACCAGGACTTGATTTGGCCCACACCCAATAAAGTCCATAGATGCACACTTGTAATCCAAAGCATTTTCTACACGCATGAAAGTGTTCTTGCTGTATGGGATGTGCTATGTAAGCATCTATTTTATAAACTTGTAGACTCCAGGATTTGTAACTTGGTTTTAAAAATTGACCCTTGCAGAATCTTGGCATACAATTTGGAGCTATACCATGAAGGAATGCAAATAAATCAGTGTAACATTAATAGTGGAAACTTCACCTGGTAGATCGAGGGTGCCTAGGGAGCTTTTTGCTTGCTGAATGAACGGCAGAGCTGAGGGAAATGCACAAGAGTAGCCAAAAGCAGTGTGTGAAGCATGCTAGGTATATCTCTCACCAGGATTGACCCACAACTTTCCCACAGGAAATCTTGTTCAGCCATCAGTCAAAGCAGGATTTGTCAGGTTAAGTAGCCAAGCGGGTCTGTGGCTACTAATGAACAGACTTCGGCCAGATAACATTCACAGAACACAGTTTCCAAAAGGTAATTCCTGATCATTTCTAAGTGACACAACAAGCAGAAATATGCTGGTGGCTAGCAGGGTCCTAAAGCTACACATACAGAAAAAGCAAGAAGTATGACTGACTTATAGCCAACTCCCCTACAGTAAACAGGAATTAACACTGACTTAACAACCTAATATTGCAAGTTTAAACAGTCCCATTTTTCCACGTGAAAACAAACAAACAGTCCCATTTTTCCAGGTGAAAAAGACAGTCAATGACTTGCATTTACATTAAAAACATTGGAAAGTTGCTTAACTATATAAAACCACATTGGAAGAGTAGAAAGCATAGGAAAGCAAAAGAACAAGAAAATATGTATATGGAAGTATTACATTAATGTCAGACCATTTTACAGAGGAGGAATTAACAAATGTGCACTTTGCAGCAGAAACAGCACAATGCTATAGGGCTGAACTGCAGTGGCAGACTGGAATCACCACTATACATTTCTAGGGATTACTTCATCTATTCTCCTCCCTGTTTTCAACTTGGAAAACAAGCTTTTAGCATTTAGCAACTGCAGCAAACCTGCAGAAACAGCTACAATAGGGTGAGCAGCTTTAAAGTAGTAAAGCAAGCTGGTCACAAAAATGAAGGTACAAAAGAGTTTCAAGAGTTATTCCAAGCCCCATGGCATTTGGCCTCCTCGTACAACTCTAGTTCCCAGTTTCTTTACTGGTTTTTCCTATCTGGAGACAAACGATCCCATAAATGATGGAAGTAAAGGGAGAGTCAGTAAACTGATGAGACTGCAGGCACAACTGCTCAGAAGCAGGAAAACCCAAGCAGTTTGCAGTTTGGGATTTTTTCAGCTCCTTTGGTTACAGCATCTTAGTGCCATGTGAGTGGAAGCTGGAGTACTACCTTAAATGGCAGCAGAACCATACCTGACCATACCTGGAAATCCTCACACTACTATTTTGTTGTACAAGCCTTCAATCATGGTCAAAGCCAGTCTAGCCCCAAGGACAAGGCACTGTAACAGGGCAGACTATTAGATGTTTCTGGGAATTTGGTGTCTTACTAAATACGATAGTGCCTCTGGAAATACCACTATAATTTGTGGTAACCTATGATAACATTCAAAGCAGCATGTTAACTAGAAGACCTTTTGCAACTACCACATTCATAGAACCTCCAGAGTTTCAGAAATCATTAGGACTATTAGCATCATGAAGACATCTTCCCCCTGAATTAAACCTAAAGCATTAATATAATGAAAATAGAGGCCAAAAGATTAGGAAGATTGCTAATACACTGGCCTATTTGCTCAACAAGCACAGGAACCTTCAGGCAAGAGCAAAATGAGCTTGTTCACTGTCTCTTCTCTCTGCTGCTGCTGCATTACTATTTTAACTATGTAGTTGTCAGACTAACGTCAAGTTACAGACAATAAATTAGTGGCCCTCCTCATTCAGACACTACAATGTATAGAAAAATAATAGTATGCGGTAACTCAAATGTAGACATCATTTACAGCTAAGAAGCTTAAAAAGGGGTGATCCCAGGGAAGAAAAAAATAAAGAATATAAACCAAATCAAACCCACCCTGCATCCCCCAGTGTATCTAAATGTCTTATAGCATTAGCTGTGACTGACAGGATAAACAGTAACCAAATTGCCAGAAGGCAAGGAAATGCTTCATCTCTTGTCCTCTGGCAAGTCTCCTGGAAACCTAGAAAGAATTCACAACAGCAAATATGGGAAACTTAATTCATGTTTAATGACAGAGCAGAACTATAGGTAGCTTGGAGTCTTTTCCACGTTACCCCAGCTTTAAAAAAAACATACAGCTAGTTTGACTTTTTTACCAGGACAACTACAACCTGTTTAGGTTAGCCTCATCAGCCAGCCAATTTGAGTGAATGCTGAAGTTGTTCTCCCTGGGTATCTATAATCCCTGCTTTCAGTCTAACAAGACTGAAAGAACAGAAATGTAACGATATTCAGAACAGAAATATAAGAATGTTTATTTTCTGAATTTCTGCAACATATGAGTTACACAAGTCAGACAACATTTTAGCTGAACATTTCTGCTTCAAAAATTAAAAGAATGGAACAGAGTTCAGAACTGAACCTCTCTTGGTCACTGCAAGCAAGGCACTCCTTGCAATAACATCAGCTTTGGGAATGAAGGAGAGATTGGGTGTTCTTTTCGAATCATAATCATTACTGGGCCAAACAGCCTCTTCAATTTTTTAATGCCTTCTCTGTGTTGTAAGCACCAAATCAGGTGGGATAAAGCAGAGCTCCTTAATCTCACATTCCATCTTCTTCTGTAACCCATCTCCCGACTTGGTAACATTACATGAGCAATGGGCAGGAATAAAATCTCTTATATTTACTACTGCTTTTTTTATTTTCTAAACAGTCATGAACTCAGATACACACCATCTAATCTTATATCAATGCAAATAGCAGGTAACAGTCACCAATTATTGAACAGTGATGGCAATTTTCACCTTGTCTATTCCCCCTTGCAATGAGCAGAGCCATCTTTCACCAGATCAGGTTGCTCAGAGCCTCATCCAATCTGATCTTGAACGTTTCCAGGAATGAGGCATCCATAACACCTCTCTGGGCAACCTGTGCCAGTGTTTCACCACCCTCATCATAATAAATTTCTTCCTTATACCTAGTTTGAATCTACCTTCATTACTTCAAAACTATTACCCGCTACAGGCCCTTAAACTGTATTAAAATATAGGTCACCTTAAACTGTATGTCCAAGAGGAAGAAAGGGAGTAAATGTCCACGGGCAGCTCCTAAGCAAACCTATAGCTACACCATCTCCCATGCACGATATAAATGAAAATCCTGCTAACTAAAAGGTGTTGCTGGGCTTCTCAATCAAGTCTTAGCTGAGTTTGAAAAGCTCCTGCTGAGCAGCTTTCAGATCACTGTCATAATCAGGTGTATCCAGTATTTGTTCAACTCAAACCCACAACAAACATATTCCAGGCAGCCGAGTATCCAAACAGAGCCCTCAAACCGAGAGATCTTCAAGATACAGCCCAATTCTCTCATTAAGTATCCTCTTGCCCCTTCTGGTAATTTACTCCTTATAAGCATCATCACACCCTAAATGCAACTGAATTTTCACACCTCTCCCTCTGCAGTAAAATACCTGATAATGGGGAACTAGAGTCCTGTTTCTGAGTGCCTCACATGACACTGCGTTTATAAGAGCCCTCTGGAAAAAAAACAAACCAACCAACACCAAATAAACAAGATACACACACATATTGATTCATCTTCTGGCCCCATTGTGCAACTCATCTACATAGAACCTAATGTATTAAGCACAAATATGCATGAGTTGGTTATCTTTATTCATTTAGTACTGTATTCTGATTTACATCTCCCCAGTACATTGGTGTCTCTGGGTGGAGCTAGAATGACTTAACTCAGAGTAGTGGCTTCAGGCATCAAGTGTTCCGCATGTATAATTTACGTTGCACACATAGCGTAACATAAAAAGTGAACTCTCTACTCTAGCAGTTTAGATGGGAAGAAAAAATAACAGGTGCAGGTTATAAATTATGAGAACTCAGCCTAAGCCATAGCTAATCACCAAGGCTACAGAGACAGCCTTGTATTAAAACCATAAAGGATTTATAAAACAGGACTATCTAATCTGTGCTAAAACCACTGCAACCCTACCAAAGTTACTGATCAAAATGTAAGCACAACTGTATAATCCTAGGCAAGCAAAATAAGCCTGGTTGTGCCACACACATTAATCCATGACTTATTTTCTTCTTTGCATTCAGCTGCACTCACATTTTTTGTTCTACCTCAGTCTTCTCCAGAACCTCTCTTCACAGGACGGTAATATCTGAACAATCTGGCCTGTGAAGTTCACTGCCTGTCACAAGCAATAAAGTCCCTCTGTGTCCTACTCTCACACAATGCCAGTACACTTCTCTGCCCATTGTCGTCTCTCAAGTAGGCTACGTTTATTCCCCACGCCACTCCAAGTCTTTTCTAGGATGCAGCCTTTGTTTCCATAGTAATGTCAGTTGCTTACCCTCCTTCTTCATTGATTTTGACCAAGGAATGGCTCTGCCTAAACTTTATCTCCTCACTGTAATAAAATCAGCAGGAGAAGCGAGTCTGCAAGCGTATTGATTACTGCAATAATGCGAGAGGCCTGTGGTGTTCTTAATGAAGCTGGCTTATACTTTTATTTAGTGGCTGATTACTCCATCTGAATAGAAACAGTGAGAATTGACCCTCAAATTTTTGCAAGGTACAACATTTGCTTTAAAAAAAACCCCTATGTCTCACATGCAGGAAAACCAAGAATAGTTATCAGATCCCTTTTGATAAATCACGAAAATTCAGTTGGCTCTCAGCCATAAGTGGCTGCACAGTCTGACAACAAAAGCTTGAAATTAGTGGTAATTAAATTAAATGTAAAAATCTAATATACTAGAGTGATTTTCAGAATATTGGGGCTTAAATTAAGGGTCGTAGGCAGGATTTTTATAAAGAAGCTTTTCTCCTTCAGGCTCTATGACAAAATCTCAACCTCTCAATCCTTATTCAGATTTACAAAGTGGCCTGATATTCAGCAATGCACACCTAACGTCAAGATATGTTTGATACCTGCTCTGCACTTTCAAAAATCAGATCTTTTTAATGAGATGTGCTCCCTAAATGGGAAAATAGGAACTGTCACAAGGGATTATATGGGCTAGAACTGCAGCTAAACTATTTAGGGTAGGGACTGTTTTGTTTATGATTTAAAGAGCACTTAGCACAACAGTACCTTGGTCTATAATTGCAGCCTTTGTGCTCTCCCTACAATGTGGATGAGCCAGGTGCAATATATGGTTTCCAATGATAGTCAGTACCAGCTTTTGAAACAGAACTAGGCAGAGTTAATCAATAGGATAATGTATATCCAGAGACAGACTCAACCTGACCTCTATTTCCTAATGGCTGGGGGCTGGAGCATACCCTGAAGCCTGAGGATTTATGTGTCTTCTAAAGCTCCCTTGTATATATTAATTTCCTTAACTCTATCAGTAAAAAACTTTAGTGATAAAGTATTAAAACAATGCTTTATAGGAGGTTTTCTGTAGAGCAGATAGAGATGGCACGTGGAACCCACTGACATTTAGCTAGAAGAATTTTTAACAGAACCTATGTCTTGTCTGCTCAACCAGCTCAAGGAATAAAATACCAAGCAAATAAACCCCAAGCGAAGAATTGATTTCTGTTTACGTGCTGCTTAATACTACTTCTCCTACCAAGGTCTCCCAACCTACCCTTTTCTTCAAAACTTAGCATAACCAGCAATCGTATCTATGATCTGCTAATGCCTTTTAGCATTAGGGCAGGTGACCAGACAAATGGCATCAGTCTCTAAGATAAGAGAGTTCTGCAGACAATAGCATAAACTGAATATTCACTTCATATTTAGTAACCAGAGATGAAAGAGACAAAAGAAAGGTATTTATGACTGACATTGAGTGGAGAATTATCAGCCAACTATCTAGCATGGCAGTTATTTGGGTTTATAGGAACAAGCTACTCACCTTGCAGTCCTAGGATGGATCTACTGGGGAGCTCACCAAATCTCTGAGTCTATTCTAATGCTTTCCTATTTCTGCAGGGCACCTCTGAGCCACTCACTCACATCCAAATTAACTCTTCACAACATCTTACCAAAATCAATCAGATGTCAATGCTATACTGACTTCACCATCTCACTTTCAATCTGTTTCAATTCTCTGACTCTAAAATAAGGACTGTATTGTCTTTTTCTTAGCTTGTCTTGCTTGTTTACAAGTAAGACAGTCTTTGTATCTCCATATCACACACGCCTTGCACACAGCGGCTATCAGGGCTAAGGTAGCTAGGTTTACCACATTTTGCTACTACTTACAACGTTTGTGTTCCAACTGTAGTGTAGGAACTACACTGAAAGAAAGCATGGAGGGGAAGGCTGAAGAAGGATGCTTCAGCTTGAGTGTTCTGCCCAGGCTGGCTGCAGTGATCTGTGAGGGCAAAGACTTTCGGGCCACCTGAGGTTTCCTGCTGAATGCCTTTCCTTCCGCACCCCCTTCTACTTTCCAGGGTGTGAAATAATAGCATAGGAAAAACACCACTGTTATATAATATAGAACTGCAGAGCAGAAAAAGCAAAAAGACTAAAACAAATGTCCTCTGAGAGTACAATAACAACAAAAGTGTCCTCAAACTGAAAATAAACAGATACACACAAAGTAATCAATGTAGAGGCTTGTTGAAAGAATAAACCTAAGTATTGCCATGATTAAAATAGCAAAAGATAGTGTACCACTAAAAACCCTTTTGGAATCACTGTTACCTTTAATTGGTCTTTACTATAAAATGTCCCCAGGGAAGAGTGAGATGTGCAACTGTTTGAATCTCCCAGGTACAATATCCTGCATTTATCTCCACCAATATTTGTTTTTACAGCCAAAGTCCCAGTACTACACTTCCTAACCTTACCCAGACCCACAGCTATGCAATTAATCTCCAGCAATGTGGATCAAAAATTAACACAGGTCAGTCTCTACCCATCTGATTCTTGCATTCTTTTCAGACTGAGAAACAGTTGAGCAGGAAGGTGCAAAAAGAGCCTTCCGGAGACTATAGGGCTGAAGGATCTAACAGTCTTGCACAAAGCTTTGAGGATGATGTACTACATAAAAATTAAATGGATACAATAAAGTTGTCACAAATGATCAATAATTCCCATTGCCAATTTGCTCTGAAAGCCACAACAGCAGTAGTTAGCATGTCTGCACAGCTGAGCACTCCCTGCAATAAGGCCAGCTGCTAGGGTCTAAACGGTTTCTACTTCCCACCCAGAAACTATGACGTATCACCTGCACAGCTCCGTGCCTGTTTACAAAGAGAGAAGGGACCTACCTCCTGGAGGGAGTTGTGAGGATAGATAAATATATGGAAGCAATCACTCTCTCACCAAAAAGATGCCAGATAAATAACTAAAACAAGCATGGGACAGACATCTTCGTGTAGGAGCTATTATTTCACCATAGTGTACATGTAGCACTAGGAGGACTTTTGATCTGCCACAGAAACAAATAACAAAAGCAATGAATATGCACCTGTCTAAACCGATCCCATGGCTGTGAAAAAAAAACCCAACCAACAAACCTGGATAATACAAATACATTCCCAAGTGCAGATGGACATACATTTCTTGTTGTTGCATAAATCACTAATCTGTTAAGTACTCGAACCCCCCTTTTCCCTGAGAAAACCTGGCTATAAATGAACCTTCAATCAAGACAGACCATTGATTCATCCATCCGATAGGAGACAAGTAGAATAACTGCATCAGATGAAGGTATAAAATCTCAGTGTTCCGAAGTCACTCACACACATTGGGGCTTCTCAGTTTACCAACCAACCAACCAAATACTGTAAGAATAACTGAGAAGAAACATAATGTTTGGAGAAGATTGTGGAGACTGGTTAAGGATGAAACATGCCAGTTGTAGTTAACTAATGCAACGCACCACATTTGCAGAGTAGCACAGTAATGAGGCTCAGCTCATAGGGCTACAACTTAGTAGTTGGCTGTTATTAAACAAGGAATGCAATCTATCTGAATGAAGAGCAAAAGGGAGTGCAACACAGCTCACATCTTTTATTGTTTTGATTGGAAATATTATCATCATTATGAATTTCCAGGCCTAAGCAGCAATGGCTGACATTTCTGCAGAGAACCTGTTTTACCCAGTTCTCTAAATGCATAAGGTTAACTGGAGAGCAGCTGTCTCCCACTGAGAATCACAGAATGAGGGTGTCTCCACTGTATGCAAACAATATATCAGTAAGGACCAAAAAAGAGTCTCTTCAGAAAAGTTTTCAGAAACATACTGCACATTAAACGCATTTCATTGTGGGCACCAGAAATTATTTTAGCAGAAACCAAAGAAATTATTGAAACATTTTCTTTCTAAGGAGAAATTAAGGGGAAAAAATCTACTTTGTTTATTTGTTTGAATAAACAGTAAAAGGTAAATACAGTTACTTATTTGATTTGCATTTTAAAACAAATAATAAAAATCTGTATCAGTAGTATACAATTACACCTACTAAAGCCCATCCACTACTGAAATGCAGCGTGCTAATCAGTGGGCTGTCACTGTGCGATGAAAACACCGCATCACTGACTTGCTGGATGACTTCTCCAGCACTGCTACAGAATGAGGAGTGTCACTGGTCTTAGACAGCACATCCTGACTAAGCCACGAGAGGGAGTATATAACCTATGGCACAGCAGAGCCTGCTGTGTGGACTGCTGCCAGAGAAATGGGCAGGAATCACAGAAAGATTAGAATTGGAAAGGACCTTGAGTCGACGAGGCCCTGGGCAACCTGGTCTAGTTGGAGGTGTCCCTGTGACTGCAGGGGGGCCGGACTAGATGGCCTTTGAAGGTCCCTTCTAGTTCCAACCCCTCTGCCCTGGGCAGGGACACCTCCCACCGCACCAGGTTGCTCCAAGCCCCCTCCAATCTGGCCTTGAACCCCTCCAGGGATGGGGCAGCGACAGCTTCTCTGGGCAACCTGGGCCAGGCTCTCACCACCCTCAGGGTAAAGAATTTCTTCCTAATATTTTATCTACATCTCCCCTCTTTCAGTTTAAAACCATTCCACCCTGTCTTATTGCTCCACTCCCTGATTAAGAGTCCCTCCCCATCTTTCCTGTAGGCCCTCTTTAAGTACTGGGAGGCCACTATAAGGACTTCTCAGAGCCTTCTCTTCTCCCCAACTCTCTCAGCTTCTCCTCAGCGCAGAGGTGCTCCAGCCCTCTGATCATCTTTGCAGCCCTCCTCTGGACACACGCCAATAGTTCCATGCCTTTATGTTGGTGGCTCCAGAGTTGGACACGGTACTCCAGGTTAGGGTCTCATGAGAATGGAGTAAAGGGGCAGAATCACCTCCCTCAACCTGCTGGCCACACTGATTTTGATGCAAACTAGAATGCAGTTGGCCTGCTTTTTCTTTTTTTCCTGAGGGTGCACTCCATCCCACTGTTCATTTTGCCAACAAAGATGTTAAACAGCATCAGTCCTAGTACTGACCCCTGAGGAGCTCCACTCATCACTGGTCACCACTTGGACATTGAGGTGTTGACCGCATTTCTTTGAGTACGACCAGACAGCCAATTCCTTATCCACCAAGTGGATATACCCAGGAGAACTGAACATACCTTATGGGAAGTCCCATTAATTCTGCTCCTGAGAGCACCAAAAAACCAAAAATCAACTGAATCCAGTAACATGTACTAAAGGTGACCAGTTCCTTCAACAGAGCTCTTGAGCTATAATAAATCTCTCACCCCTCATATCTATTGTCGCAGCTGTGTCATGCACTCCTTAGAACTTGCAACTAACACTAATTAGTCTGTCTGGACCTTTCGATTTTAAAATGAGTCCCTAGCATCACAACATGTGTCCTGTGAGGATGTTGCAAACTCCACAAACCATGTTGAAACAAAAAGAGCCATCATAACTTTTGCCTCAAGAGCATGGAATGCCCAGCATTCCCGCTCACTCGATCAGAATTCAACTCATTTAGCTCAGCACTACAAGTTGCTATTTTGTATTTCCTTGAAGCATGTTTATTTTATGCCAATCATAAAGAATACATTTTCAGCAACTTGGCAGAAAACTATCACAAAACCACCAGTGTCAGTAATAAAAAGCAAGAAAAAAATTCCCATGGAAAGGAACATGTGTATTCAGAGACATGCTCCCCTCATCCCTTGCCCACCAAGCACATGAAATAATCCCTTGTCACTGCCCACGAAAACTAGGACGCATGCCCATTTCCTGGATTACACCCAGAAAGTTTATATAGAGATAGAGATTTTTCCTCCTAAACTCATAGATTTTAAGGTTAGAAAGGACCACTACACTTATCTTCTCCTTTGAAGGACCTAAGATGGAGGAAAGCAAAATCTGCCAGGAATGGCTTAGTTCAGCCACAACATTATTAACTGTGGTTAGTCTGGATCCAGTATACAAAAGTACAGTAATTTGGTTCCCAGGCTGTAGTCAGTGATTACCTGTGCACTTCTGAGACAAAGAGGGGGTGAGAGGGGAGGGAAAACCCCCAACAAATCCAAAGCTGCACATCCCCTTGATTACTCGAACAAGTAAATACTTCATCTGAAAGGTGAACACAACAGTTTCACAAATGCCTGCTTCTGCTTTCCAGCACTGCTCTTTTTTGTGTGTTTGGATGGTCCCTCAGCCAGTTGTTTCTCAAGCACATCCCTAATTCCTTCAGACACTGAGACACCCAAGTAACATGTCATAAATCACTCTGACAATAGCAGCCTTGCTTCCATTTAATTTCACACACAGAAGCCACCTGCCCACAGATTATGCCATTCATATACACGATGACAGAAAAAGAAACCGCCCTTATTTCAACAAACTTAAATATAATTTCCCTGTGCCTACAAATCAGCCATTCATAACATACATACACTGCAGTTGGACCAACCTGCTGTCTGTATTACAACGGGATGTCATTCACTATTATACCATCACGCTTCCAAGTCCTTGCAAATTAGGATCAGAGTTGATATGACACAGACTGTAAGTCAAGTCCATAAAGCATCTCCTTAAATATCTGCATGGTGTAAAGAAGTATGGTACTTAAAGCATACGCAGTTGTTACTTGGGTGGACTCCTGGGTTTCATTCAATGTTACTGCCATGCAACCAGCAGCAGCTGCTTTCATCTCTACGCAGCAGGGTTTCATTCAATTACATATAATTTCAATCTGACATGAGGCCTGGACTGCTCTTCCTTCTGAAAGGATGCAGCAGCACTTCTGAAGTACTCTCTGCTCCAAAAATTATCTGTTTAGTAGTTAAGGATCTGCCTGTTATGCTTCAATTATCTAATGAAACCCTGGGTTATAAATTATAAATTCACTAGTGATGAAATCAGCAGGAGCCTACTTGTTTTCCAAAATGGTAGTATGACAACGTAACCAATATTTCATTTGGACTGCCTGCCGTTTAGGGAAAGGTACATGGCTAGAATGCCTTTCTGCACTCTAGAATGAGGAAACACAGAGAGTTTCTTCAACTTACAGGCTGTTTCCACCCATTCAATTCCTTATTCTCTTTTCAGTTCTTAATTCATTCCTACCCTGCCCTCTTTTGCTCCAACAGAAATTAAATTCTCAAAAAGCATCACCTGTTATTTTTATCATATGTTCACATAACATTTCATACACCAAGACCCTAATCCTTGCAAGGCATGCAATTTCTAAGCAAAAATCAAAGCTCAGGATGGAAACAGACTTGAAAGCATCCATCTCCTGGGAGTCCAAGTATAAAGACATATGCACACACCAAAGCTTTATCACTGCAGTCAAGGGCAAGCATACTTTCCAGTATAGTTCAGATAGGGATTTGACTCAGTGAAACAACAGAACGTTAACAGCCATGGAAGGCCAAATAATGACCTTACATTTCCATTTTTCCATCTCAAGAAGCCTTCACGTGGAAAGAACTTCCATCAAAGCTAATTCCGTATAATGAAAAAGTAATATTAATTTGCTCCCACTGAAAGCAACAGGTTTGAGATGCCCAATTCCATAAGAACGACTGGAAAAATCTGAGTGTAAGATATCAGGGTTCACAAACTTTCCCACTCAACTGCCTCTCATCCCATTTGTGACTGGTTCCACTACAACTAACCACAGTTGTATTACAGATTTTGTGTTGCAAAACTAGACAAATAGAAAAAATAGATTATAACCAGTACACTGCTGCCTCCAGTGTGTGACTTTCATATGAAAGCCACAAGGCAAACAAGAGTTTCAAATTCTTCCTAAAATAATCTTGTTATCTTATGCCTTAAATTATACCACTTCATTTTTGAACTTCTGTAGAGGTGAAAAATGTTCCATTAAAACTCCCACCTGATCTGCTTGGGTATATCTTATGACCAGGCATTTAAAGAAGTTCAGCAGCAGACAACTAACTTATAGGTTTGATCTGTAGAAACAGGACTGAACTTGTGCTGGTAGCACTGAATCTGGCATGGGCTTGAAATGATCCATTGCTGCTTGATCTCCCAGGACTGCAGCTATTCACATATTCACAGTACTTTCCTACAGTTCACATTTCAGACAGCATTCAGGGTATAAGTAACGATCCATATTCTTAGTAGAAAAAGATAAGACTAAAAAGTGCAGTATCTCTCATCCTTCCTTAAACACTCACTTCTCATTGTGAAGAAAAGGAGGGAGGGAAAGTGGAGGGAGACAACTGCTGGGACTCACCTCCCAGTCTGAACAACTGCTCCTGCCTGCCACTTTTAGCATTTTTTTTTTTTCCTCTACGTGTTTTATTGGAAACAGATGGGGCCCCTGGCTAGCATATTATCAAGTCGCCCTACAGCTGCACAACTCTGAAATTTCAGAAATAGCGATCTCCTGAATAAATTTCTCCTGCCACTAACAACTGCTTTCTTTGCTGTAATGAAGACCATAGTGGGTCTGGAAAGCTTTCTCCCAGTATCAAGAGCCATGGATGGATTTATTTTGAGCCACAATGTATTTCGGTATTCCACAATGAAATTCTATGAATGTGTGCCAGATGACTCTCCCCTCCCCAGAAGTCACAGGGAAAAGCAGCTAGTACAGTCTGCAAGAAGCATGAAGACAACACAGACGAGAGAAGTAACATAATAAACATTTCTTATCCAAGAGTCATTTGATTGGCAAGAAAAACATGTTCAGTAATCCTAAATTGCTTCTGTTCTGCCTGGGTCAATCCAATAAAAAGCCCACACCCAAACAAGAAGTTTCCAAAGCAGGAAGTAAAGCTGCAGTGACTTTCACCACCAGCAAAGGTCACTCTTCAGATGGTACTCTCTGCATAGTGGCTTTATCTTGGACATGGTGACTCCAATAATGCCAGAGCGGAATTTTATCAAAAGCTGGAAACAGATCTACAGTTGCAATATCAGGGGGGGGAAAAAAAGGGGGGGGGGGGGGGGGGAAACCCCAAACCCAAATAAGGTGGAAAAACAAAAAAATATTT
>JAOQGH010000010.1:6263325-6273508 GCA_025769975.1 Gallinago jamesoni | reverse complement strand
CCCCCCCCCCCCCCCCCCCCCCCCCCCCCCCCCCCCCCCCCCCCCCCCCCCCCCCCCCCCCCCCCCCCCCCCCAAACCCCAAACCCAAATAAGGTGGAACTACAGAACTATATTTGGTGCTGTATCTGCCTATTAATTATTTGCTGTGATCATAAACATAGGTGAGGCCCTGTGTCTACTCTTGAGATACCATTAAGAAAGTCTAAGCACTCCTTTCTACCACCCCACAAACCAACATGATGCCCTCTAATTTCCTTATAGGAAAACCATCCCAATTATTCCAGACAAATAAAACTCAGTCACTAACTCCTTGTTAGCAAGAGATATTTTTTGTTTTGAAGCCTTCTTTTCTGTAACGATAGGGAAAGCATTAAAAATTTGCCCTACAATATGACACAAGGTCCTTCCTCCTTGAGCTTAGGAAGCAACAGACGTGATACTAACACAGATTCCTTGGTCCTTCAAAAATCAGACTGCACATTTCAAATTCTGCCCTGCTTAGCATCACTGCATATATGAAATTCACTGTTGCTCCTCAGTAGATGAGGCAACAATCAGGGAAATCACTGGTAAGTGAAAACTTTACAAGCACCTGCTTATGTGTGTAAACAGGAAAGGAAAATTTTAACACCAGCTTCAAGCTGTTGGCGAGCCACCTTGAGGTAGGTTTCAGTGTGACTGAAAACTAGAAGCTAAATATTAGGTGAATAAACCTGCAATCCCTAATTCCATCTTCCAGTGACTACTCTCCACACTAACCAGTAAAGCTAGGAAACCGATGACAGCTCTTTATTCAAACAAATCTGACCAGTGTGCTTTCGTGAACGCACAAGCAACCATCTACGTGTTACCTTTCATGGTTGGTAGTTCACTCGTGTCAATAGGTACAAAATGCTCATATGAAAGGAACCTGAAAGGAAGAGCTTAGCCAAGTTTCTGTAAAACTACCTATTCACCCGCAATAAGCTTTCAACTTGGAGCAAACCTTTTTAGCCAATAGCTCTTTGCTGTCCTGGGCACTTAAACAGTGCTAGGGACCAAAACTCATATAAATGCCTGATTCTCAACCAAATTTGCAGACTGCCAGCTCGCGACTGTCCAAAGTCCCAGTTTGAATGTACAGGTTCTCTTTTCCCAGCCTGTACTCATAGGGTTATTTATGATTACTTATTCAGCATCAGGGTTGCAAGCCTCCCTACAGATGACACACACTGGAAGACATCCTAAAGAATGAATGATCTGAAGTAGTAACACATGTAGTTGGCTTCTGACATCACAGATCAGCTCAGGGCCGTAGGCAGGGGCAGAAGCTGACTTTCAAATAATGCCCGTAGTGCTTTATACACTTAAACTAAGATCCCTAGAGACAGCTGCCAACTCAGATTTCCATACAGACACCTCCAGCACACTCAAGTGAGAACTAGGAGGAGCCAGATAATACCTGATCTACCTTTCGATGTCAGCAGGCTCTGTCTGGCAGCGCAGCCAGCTGGTGTCTAGGTAGACATGCTTAGCCATGAGCACAGCTAGTCTCTATCAGCAGGACATCCAATGCCAGCAGGGTCCCCGTTTCCCTGATAGGAGAACAGATTTTGATCCTAAGAATAAACTACACTTGCTTATCTCGGTGTGTAGTATGTTTTCCACATACGTAAATTACTAAAACTCCTAAACCTTAGGAGCCTACTCACAGTGTCTCCCCCTGCCCCAGTACTATTTCAGATTTAAAACAAAGCTTTGTTGGATCCCCCGGAAATTACCTGCATCAATGGCAGAAATCAGGAATGTGTAGCACACAATGCAATTATGTTCTGAAAGTTAACAGACTGTGCAAACTATATGTGTGCTGTGAAAGCTGAGCTGCCTTATTTTCACTGCAGATCTCTCCCCTCTAATCTAGAAGTGCTGTGCGGTCCCAGATTCAACCAGGTTACTTAAGTCCAGTCTTTTTTTAAAAATATCCACAGAATCATTTCTCTTTATTCTTTTCTCTCATGCGTGATCTATGCTTTTTCATCTCAAAGGAGAAAAGGTAGTGCAAAAAGATAGTAATCTCTAAATGGTTCCACAGTAATAACCAAACAACCTTAAAGAAGCAAACCAGCCTCTGTGAACAGCGAGTGAGGGGAGTGGAGGGAATTCTTATGAAGAACCAAAGACCATTTAGGAGCTTACAACAGGAAGTATGTCTGAAAACAATGAAACAAACCCTTCATGGAATCTTTTTAAGGATATTGCTAACAATCATTCTTAATATTATAACATTAAATGATTTATTCACCTGCGTGCATGACAGAAACATTAACGCAAACTGCAGCCACAGAAATGACTAACTGGTTCGCTTGCAGGGCCCTTCCCTTCCCAGCACACAACAAAGGCAGTAAAATAACCCATGCTTCATGCGAGCATGTATTAAGCCAGAGACTCAGGTAACTGAATGATTTGACCTATGAAGAAAAGCATGAAAAAGAAAAGAGGTCTCATTGGGATGTTAATGAATGCAGCATCATTAACACTAAATTACTTGCTGCAAGTTAAACACAGAATGTAAGCAGACTTTGAACCAAGCCAAGCAAGCTAATGGTTGCATCAAACAACAAGGTCAACTATTCTACTGCCCCAATTATTAAACCGGGAATCCTTGTTCTTATAGGATGGCATTAAAAGGAATTTACTGTTGCTTTTATGTTTTACATTCACTCTTGGAGTGCTACAATTATTCACAGTATTTGGCACACTAAGTTTACAGCCACAAAGGATGTTTGGTTTCTGGTAAAGTGAAGGACAAGACAGACAAAAGACAAAAAGAGAAAGAAAAAGAGAGAGAAGATGACAAAGCAATGCCAACTGTAATACTGCATCGAAGTATTACACTGAAGATTTGAGTGAAAAAACTTCTTAAAACAATGGCAAGTGCTGTAGACTACTAGGTAAAAGAATTACATTGCCAAGGGTAATTCCATTATTTTCCCATACATTTATACTGTACACCACGCATAATAACCAGGAACAAGCCAGAAAAACATTTTCAATCTAACCCTCTGTGTTGTCTCTGTGCTCTACTACCATACTATGTTTCACAACAATGTTATGCAAAAAAATCTGCATTTTCATCTTTTACTTTGAAGTTAATCCAGCTAAAGGCTGGATAAATTTTAGAGAAATAGTGTAACACTCAAGGTTGCGACCTGGATCAAACATAAACCTGACCATGATTAAAGAGAAAAAAAGGAACCTATTGCTTCTTCCCCACTCCAGTTTTGGGCTTTATTTTCAGGCAGCCCTTTTTTTATTGTGCAAGTTCCTTTCCTTTACTACAATGGATGTGTTCACTTTCTACAATAAAACAGCTTCCATGAAAGGCACCTATGCAATTTCATACAAACAGACTAATCAGTAAAGACAGTCACCAATCAGTAAAGACAGTCACCAATTAAAAAAGGTCTAACATTGCATTCTCACTGGAGACTGGTAGCCAGCCCATCCTTCTTCCACCACACATAATCACCACCTCAGAAAAAAGGCAGATCCCACAGAAGCAAAAAGGAAAATGAAGGAGTTAAAAAATAAAATAAAAAAGGAAGAAAGGAAACTTTCTACTCTCAGACTACTCACAGCAAGGAGTAGTCTATGAGATGTATTCTAGTCCTATCACCACCAACACCTAGGAGACCCTGCTAGCTACCTGTGTGACACGTTTTCAGCAGAGCTTACCATGAACAGGGACATCATTTCGGTAGCTTATGGTGACCAACACATGCCTCCAGAGGGAGTTAATGAGCAAGATCCTACTTCAGTCCACCTTGCGCTTTGGTCTTGAAATATTTCCAAGAGGGAAACCTCAGAGGAACAGGGAAGGTTGTGCAGCCCTAACTGCCTCCCTCTCCTTACAATAAGATATAATACCATGTTTCACGCAAAAAACCCCTGGGCTTTCCACAGTGACCACCTGTTGGAAGAAACATTCTGAGAGGAGGCAGCGGTGGCAGCAGAGGGAGTAATGAAAGTGTAAGAAGCCCCATATTGTTTGATATGCTACAAGTTCCTGCCAAATCCCCCTACAAAAAGATTTTCCTGCAAGAAGTCCTACAGGATCCAGTATGTGTTTTAGTTAGCAGCCTTACAGAATAAGCTAGATCTTGTGCTATACTCGGTGCTTTTCAACATCACCTGCATTGCAGGGTTTCTTCTGTAGTTAATCCAACAGTGTCCTCATGAAAAAATTTAGGTTTATGGGCTTTTGTGTGTTCAGCACAACAAGAAAAAAAAATAGCAGAGGCCCCTTGATTTAAACAGCATTCTCTACAGAACAGCACCCTGAACAATATCTTTAAAGAAAATTTAAAAATCTCTAGCTATGATGCAAAACTCTGAATGTCTATTTAAGTCCACCATCAAATGCCACAAGGATATGTACAAAATTACAGCAAAGAAACATGGACAGCAGGTGCATGTCAAAAATGCTACATTGAGAAGGATGGAGACATGCGATGGGGGAACTGAGCTGCATATCCCCTTGTCTTCTTAGATAAAGGTCTACTAAGTAGCTTTGTGCTCTTGAATATTTTTCCCATGGTAACAGAAATGGCTCGGACAACTCAGCTGGAACACACATTGAATTTTGTGAAGAAAAATTATTATTTCCTTGGAAGGCTGAGCAGTAATTTGTGACAGTCATCACATCAGAGGCTGTCCACAAGCCTCTAATGTTGACCAGGCCTTTCCACTCCACGGTCTCCACCATCACTTAAGATACGAAAATCTAAAATAAATCTATGTATCAGCCAATTAAAAAAAACAACAAACCTGTCCCCTTCCTCACTCAATGAAAAGCAAAAGACTTCAGCATCTAGGGGAAAGAAAACCAAACAGGCAAACCAAAACTACATAGTCCTTTAATTGCACCCAGTAACCCCACTGACCATCACTGTGAGCCATGCAATACCATCCCTCACATATACAGCACTACGTTAGCATAACTAAAGCACCCAGAGGAGGCACCAAAAAAAAAAAAAAAAATCACAACCAGAAAACCACTAGCTGTAAGAGAGAGCACTCGGGCACTCAGGTCACTGCAGTAAATCACAGCCCTTCATTTAATGTGAAAGAAGGGAATGTTAGACTACCATAGGACCCTCAAAGAGCCCTTTGTTAGGATGGAGGCCTGTGCATAAATGCGTTTCAGAAGCTTAGAGAAAGGAGGTTTAGAAAGGAAAATGCCTCAGGACTCTTTTTTACTTATTTTATCACCTCTCAGAAAATAAAGCAGCTGAAAAATCAAGCAGAGATAGAACTGACAATTAACCTATTAGCACACACAAGTAACCATTTTATATCATATAATCATATGGGGTTGGAAAGGACCTCTAGAGATCATCTAGTCCAACCCCCCCGCCGGAGCGGGTATGCCTATAGCAGATTGCACTAGAACATGTCCAAGCGGGTTTTGAATGTTTTCAAAGAAGGAGACTCCACCACATCTCTGGGCAGCCTCTGCCAGGGCTCTACCACTCTCACAGTAAAGAAGTTCCTCCTCATCTTTAGGTGGAACTTCTTATACTCAAGTTTGTGCCCATTTCCTCTTGTCCTGTCATTGGGCATCACTAAAAAGAGACCAGCCGCATCCTCCTGCCACCCTCCCTCTAAGTATTTGTATGCATTGATGAGATCCCCCCTAAGTCTTCTCTTCTCCAGACTAAAAAGACCCAAGTCCCTCAGCCTCTCCTCGTAGGAGAGATGCTCCAGGCCCTTAATCATCTTTGTGGCCCTTTTCTATACCCTCTCCAGCAGTTCCGTGTCCTTCTTGAACTGGGGGGCCCAGAACTGGACACAGTACTCCAGATGGGGTCTCACCAGGGCAGAGTAGAGGGGCAGGATGACCTCCCTCACCTGCTGGCCACACTCTTCTTGATGCACACCAGCATGCCATTGGCCTTCTTGGCCACAAGGGCCCATTGCTGGCTCATGGGCATCCTGTTGTCCACTAGGACTCCCAGAGCTGCTCTCCTCAGAGCTGCTCTCCAGAAGGTCAGCCCCCAACCTGTCCTGGTGCAGGGGGTTATTCCTCCCCAGGTGCAGCACCCTACACTTGCCCTTGTTAAATTTCAGTAGGTTTCTCTCTGCCCATCTCTCCAGTCTGTCCGGGGCTCTCTGGATGGCGGCACAGCCTTCTGGGGTGTCAGCCACCCCTCCTAGTTTTGTGTCACCAGCAAATTTGCTGAGGGTACATCCCAGTCCTTCGTCCCAGACATTGATGAATATATTGAAGAGGACTGGACCTAGTACTGATCCCTGGGAACACCACTTGTTACAGACTTCCAGCTGGATTCTGTGCCCCTAATCACAACCCTCTGGGCTCTGTCTTTTAGCCAGTTTTCAATCCGCTTAACTGTCCATTCATCTAACCCATTATTCCTAAGCTTAGCTGTGAGGATGCTGTGGGAGACGGTGTTGAAAGCCTTGATGAAGTCAAGGTAGACAACATCCACCGCCCTCTTCTCAACTATCCAACCAGTCATGCCATTATAGAAAGCTATCAGGTTAGTCTGACGTGACTTCCCCTTGTCAATCCATGTTGACTACTCCTGATAGCTTTCTTTTCCTCCATATGCTCTGAGATGGCACCCAGAATGAGCCATTCCATGACGTTTCCAGGGATGGAGGTAAGGCTGACCGGTCTGCAATTTCCCAGGTCCTCCTTCTTGCCCTTTCTGAAGGCTGGGATGACACTGGCTTTTCTCCAGTCCTGGGGCACCTCACCTGTTCTCCAGAACCTCTGAAAGATGATAGAGAGTGGTCTTGCAATGACTTCTGCTAAGTCCCTCAGCACTGTCGGGTGTATCCTGTCCGGACACATGGACTTGTGGATATCCCGCCTTCTTATCTCTAACCTGGTCCTCCTCCACCAAGGGAAGACCTTCCTTTGTCCAGACTTCCTCTGATTCCTCCAAAGTCCATGGCTCCTGGGGTCTGGCCTAAGCAGTAAAGACTGAGGGAAAGAAAGCATTCAGCAACTCAGCCTTCCCTGCATCCTCTATTACCATGGCACCTGACTCATCCAACAGTGGGCCCACATTTCCTTTAGTTTTCCTTTTGCCTCCAATATAATTGAAAAACCCTTTCTTGTTGTCTTTCACATCTCTTGACAATTTTAATTCCAAGGAGGCCTTGCCTTTCCTTGTTTCTACCCTACATAGTCTAACAGCATCCCTGTAACGCTCCCAAGTGGTCAGTCCCTTCTTCCACTCAGTGTAAATTTCCTTCTTCCACTTTAGTTTTTTCAGAAGGTCCCTGCTCAACCACATAGGTCTCCTGCTTCCCTTGCTCGATTTCTTGCTCTTGGGAACACACTGATCCTGAGCTTGGAGAAAGCAACGTTTGAATATTACCCAGCTCTCTTGAGCCCCCTTACCTTCCAGAGCCCCAGCCCACGGAATTTCACCTAGCAACTTCTATGCACCATTTCAGTAGGAAAGAGCTCCTCCCAGGAGTCTGGCTACACCTTTGAAGTCACAAGAACATAGGAGAAGCAGAATAAAAGTACAGAACAGAAGAAATCATGTCTTTATTAATACTGCAGATCATACAATCACCAGTGTTATGGATCAATACAGCTAAAACCTCCTGCCATGCTATTCTGCCAGATAAATCTCATAATCAGTCAAAGACAACAGTTTCATGCTGCACTTCTGTAATATCTTTGATCGCTGACTATTGCCTCCTCCCACCCCCATCTCAGAACTGATATTTTACTGGGTTTTTCATAGCACTATACTTGTCTTGCACGTGAACTGTTACTCTTAGTGACATTATGTCAGAAATATCCACATGGATGTCTGTGGTAAATTGGGGTATGCTACCAAAGATCCTCAGACAGCACTGTTGAGGAAAGTGACTTATCTCTTGACACTTGATCTTGAGCTTCCATTACTTAATTGAGAACATCCCTGAAGGTCATATATGACCAAAAGCTAAGCCAAGCATCACCACAGCTGGAATTTCCCCAAGATTAGTGTTGTATTCTCCATGGATCCAAACCCATTGAAATAGTCTTGAAAAAAGCTTTCAGATCATAACAGTCAAAAAGCTAGGGGCATTAGAATGGAGCTGAAAAACATTGTTTAAGACCCCACAGCAAAATGCCACATCAGAAATAAATGGATGGACCATTAAAATAAACAGTGTGTGTTTACAGCCAATGAATGTAAGCAGTTGAGAGGGGAAACCAGTCTCCTGCACAATGATTATGCTGCATGCAAATTGATATGCGCTTTACTTCTATCAAGATTTCTGACAAAGACAGCAATATGTGCTGTCTCCACTGCACTGTTCCAAAGTGCATTTCACATCTGACAGCTTTTTTCCCCTCTCTTTTTCCCTAAAAATGAGTATTTGTGTGGGAACGGGAACATTTCTAATATGAAATGAATTACCCTGTTCTCTGACACAACGTGCTGGGGTCTATAATTAAGGACCTTCAAAATGGATGCAGCAGCTTTCTAAAACTGAATCTCACATTAATTATATCCTCCCAAGATGATCCTGCATTGTTATGTGTATAAATGGAACGGTTATGAGCACATGATGTGACTGGTCATTAAATCACATGGGAATAAAGTAGTGAACTTGTATTCCATAGGAACATCCTCTGTGTTTCTTCCCAAAGGAAAAGAGCATGCTCAGACAGTAGTTGGCAAACATTTTATCATAATCTTAGACTGTTTGTTAGCAGACACATCAGACAGCAACTCAGATAATAAGAATATTCTCAGCTACCCTTCAGCCTTTATCAGATACACTGCTAAATGCTAGTATTAGCCATTTGAACACAGCAATGCTTTCCCAGCTGTGAACTGTTTGCCTCTAGGAAACCTTTAGCTTCAGGAACTAATTCCACTGTCAAGACCTAAGACTCATACCATAAAGTTAAACAAATGTTTGTTCCATTAAAAAGGGCAGCATCTGCAGATGACAAGTAGCACCCTTCTGAATTTCCACAATTTCCCTGCTTGCCCAAAGGTCAGAAACAACATGGTGCTGCAGGGGTAGAAGTGCATCTACACTTTTTTTAAATACCTCAGATGGACACAGGCACTTTTCTCATACTTCCCCCATTGGAATTCAATTTCTCTTCAACAAAAAAGACCAGCAATATGTGTTAGTGTATGAAGTATTAAAACATGATAGTTACCCCTATAGAATAAAGAGCTCCTTTTGCTTCAATGAAGACTACTGTCCTAAAAGACCATCACCAGTTCAGGATGAATTCCTCAGAGCAGGTGCCAGAAGCATCACAAGTGGGAGTTTCTTCTTGACATTTGGGGTTGGGAGTGAAATCTTCTAGCAGTGCAAGTTAAAAAACAAGACTGCAGTGACAGCAATGTAGAATTCTGAGGCAGAAAGCAAACAGAAATGCTAACCTGACTCAGACATCAAGTCCCAGCCAGCCTCTAGAATCCCCTTATCTGGAAAATGGATCTCAGCTGCAGAGATGCTGGATTGCATAGGAAGAAACCCACCCCAAAACCATCTGACAGATTTTCTTAGCCTAACGATAATCCAGCAAGAAACATGCAAGTAAACAGGTGACACTGGTCCAAGCTCCTTGTGTTTGCACGTTCATAATGTGTTAAACTCCAGATATTTACTGAAAATGGAAGTAGTTCTACAGCTAGACAGGTTTTGGGTACTGTTCGTAAGACATATTCCAAGAAAACTGGTAAACTACCCATTTTTAACAAGAAAAAAAAAAAACCAACCAAATTTGAGTTGAACCTTCTACGGCCTAGTTGTTCATTCACTGGTTAAAAAAGAACACCCCAAACAGGGAGAGGTCTTCTTCAGAGCTCCTCTGAGAACATGAGTTATGTGTAATGCAGGGAGAAATGTCCAGAGCCTAGGGACTTCACCCCAGATGAAGAGGAAAATCAGTGTATTCTCCCTTCACCAAGAAATTCAAGCACAAAACCTTATCACAGCAGGCTTTTTTGAGAAGTGAAACCTAAACCATTCCAGTGTAGATATAAGGAAATCTCCCTTCTCAACTTGCCAGTAAAATACAGTCTTGAAAGAAAACCAACGGATTCCTCCATTTCATGGCATAAATAAAAGAATGCAAGTCACGCTTGTAACTCCTTGTCGAGTGAAGGAACAGAGCAATATATACTCACTTAGGATATAGTTG
>JAOQGH010000010.1:6228516-6263225 GCA_025769975.1 Gallinago jamesoni | reverse complement strand
AAAGAATGCAAGTCACGCTTGTAACTCCTTGTCGAGTGAAGGAACAGAGCAATATATACTCACTTAGGATATAGTTGAGGGGAAGAAGAGAAAAAAAAACAGGTGCTTAAATTGAGAGCACCAGGTTAAAGATGCCAAGAAGTTTGTGAATATTCAACTCCAGGACTAAAGTCTAAATAGCAAGCTGCACATTTGAAGCTGTCTTCGCTTCCAGGTCCTCTATTTGATTAACAATTCTCTGTCTTCCAATCTCTCCACCACCAACAGCCCCGCTCCCCAGAACAGATCTCCCATTTCACCAGCTCTCTTTAAATGATTCTTAACCAGATTTCCTTCTTTATCTTCAGTGCAAGTCTTCAGATATGAAGGCAAAATTGCCCCCAAAAGTAGAGTACTTAATAGTATTACCATAGGTCAATGTTATGATCAAGCAGAATTGGCCCCATTCTGCTCTTCTCCAGAGGCATCACCATTGCACCATTTTTTTCCATTTCAAAAAGAAATTAAAAAGCTTCAGGGATCCAGGCAGAAGTACATTTCTAATCCCTACATGAACTGTTTACCACAGTATTAAAGTTGAAAGTCAAATTTGAAAATTCCACACAGAAGACAGTTAAGCCAAGACTTGCCTAGGAAAAAAATGCGAAGAGAGCTTCTTAAAATGAGACAGCTAAAGTAAATGGTTTTTCATAAGCGACTGAGAAGAGCAAACAGAACAAGGAAATTGCATAGCAGATTTCTTAACGGCCCTGGAGAACTTGTTAAACTGAAAAGGTCATACCATTCATTTGACTGGAAACAGACTGAAGCTCTGTTACACACATCTGTGCCATCCAGACTTAAAGAGTTAACATGAACCGAATACAGCAAATACATTAGCTGAAAACCCCATCATCAAGGTCCCCTATGCCTTCAGCTGGAAGGTGCAAATAATGGCTCCATAGGGCACCGTAACTGAATCACACTGGAGCCAAAAGATTCTCCGGAGACAAACCAGGCTGGAATCAGCAGTTTTTACAGATATCCAGGAGACACCAACATTCTGAACTGTGGTCTGAAAGATAGCACTACGTAGAAACATTACTGTAAGATTCTGTATGCCATTTCAGTTTCATTAAACGACAAGTGATGCCATCTCTGCCACTCAGAGATTAAGTGCTTGCCTTTAATGCAAGTAATTTTCACCACTGCCCATGATGTGCTCACTGGGAGCTCAGGAAGGTTTGCTGAAAGAACACCGTGCTATGGAACGTAGTGCTCTGCTGTGTAAAACAGGAGGGGAAAACCCCATATCCTGATGCCCTACTAATTTTCCTTATTTCCTAGTATTTCTCCTCACGCCTCATATAGCAAAGTTTTTTCTAAGGACCTGTTAGGTGATGGGGTGTGACAGACCATCTGCAGTGTGGAAAAAGGCTGAGTGAGAATCTTCACAGCAGCATGTGAGAGACTCCATTTCATTGCTTCCAAGATGTAGAGTCCATGAGGGTATCCTGAGGATCCAATCACTCCTTTAATAATTTCATATCAATTCTAGAAGACAGTAACTTTCATCACTGGTTGGAATCTTTCCAGGCTTCCAAAGTGTCTTGCAGAGAACCTAATTATCCTTGCACAGCATTAAAATCGACATAAATTTTCTAGAGAAAAAACGCTCTCACTTCATTTGCAGTTTAGTTTCTGAACAGAGAAGCCTGAAACACCCAAACTTGCAGACTTTACTCATAGTTATGAGTCTGATACTCCTCTATGCTTCAACTTAAAAAACACTTAATAATGTAACCACAATTAAAGATAGCTTAATGCTACTCAACTAATTATTAGAGGAACATTTTGGCTGGAGAAATCAATTCCTCTTTCTTGTGACTCCCCTAAATAAATGTTTTCTTTATTTCATCCAAAGCAATGCTCATATGCAACATACAGAGAATAAATATCAATATTGCACTTATTTGCTTAAAAATAAGCATTTCATCAGCTGCCAAGACTTCTGGTCACTTGATGTTTACTTACTGGTATGTTCCACCAGACAGCAAGTTTAAATCAATATGTTTGTTAGGAAACCAGTACAGGGTTGATAAAAAAAGAGAAGCAAATTAACTGATGGTTGTCCTTCTTTCAATCTGTCTTTTCCTTTTAGCCAGATACTCTAATGTAATACAGAGTTTGGATCAATATAAAGTAATTGAGACTGCATTACCTCCACCTAAACAATCACAGAGCAGGCCCCTTATTATGGAAGGGGACTTAATACCTGCTGCTGGTATTACTGAGCTTCATTCATACATTTAGCCAGTAAAATGATGAAAGCTAAGAGGCCTCATATCCCTAAATGGGGAACAAAGCATACTTCCTTACTGAATGTAAAAAAACATGCCCTCATGTCCCTTTGAATCCCAAGGAAAGGCCACCTCCATATTCATCATTATTCCCCCATTTATGATAAGCTATGTCAAAGTTAATCAAAGTTAGAGCCTAAGACATAATAAACAGTGAGTCATAACATTTGTGTTGAATTATCAACAACTACATTTCATAATAGGGTAATGACTAGATTTTCATGATCAAATTAGCTTTGAAGAAGTTAACCCAGAATGAAGAATCATGATTAAAAGCTTAATTTTGAAATATCAACAATATACATTAAATGCATTTACTATAAACTGCTCTCAGTTTATGGAATGTTATGCAACTGACTAGTCCCTATCTGAGGTTGCAAAGACTGTTAGTGGTTTTTACTTAGTATGGACAGATGAAGACTGCTTTGTATTCTAACACATTCAATCCATGCAGTTTTATTTTTTACGTGTACTACAAAATAACAGTCTGCTGCCATCCTAATAAGGCACTGCAAATTTTTGGAAGCCGTAACTGGTCAAATTCTCACCAGAAGCAAATTCAGTGCCACGACATCATGGGCTTATGTAGTCTGTGTGAACAAGTATAATAAAACCTTAGAACAAACAAGAATTAAAAAAGCAAGCATTAGCTTACCGTAAATGTAGTGACTTGGCAGAAATAGGAGAAAATGGGAAATGAAAGGCTGGCCTACATGAACAATAAAATCAGAGCAAAGAGCGTTATCAATAAGCAGTCAGAAGCAATCTGCAGAACACAGGTTCTTACTGTACAAACCCATCATGCTTGGCTCTAACAGTGGACAAACCATTAAACACATTTGTGTCTCAAAACTGTTAAACACCTACTTTCAATCACACAAAAACAATGAAGAAATCTACGTGTTAATGGCAGCCAACTCTTATAAACAAGAGAACTAGAACTGGCATAATTCCAGATCCAAAATTGTGCTCTAAGTAAGAGGCAAAATTGGAACTTAACTACTGAGCATGCTGAAGAGAGATCTGGAACAAGGTTATTATCATGGAATTAAAACAATGCTAATTTATTTTACAGAAAACACAAAAATCCTGCTTCCTGTAAACATTCAAAGGTATGAATAGATAGCCAGACAGACAGTTGGGAAAAAACATTTAAAACAGACATATGGTAGGGAACAGTCTTTCAGAAGTCCACAGGGAATGGATTATACATGGCTTAAACGGTCTAATCCACTTTACTTTCAACAGGTCCCATATAAACAAGGCTAGAATGCATGTTAAATAAAAGCCCCATGAAATTCTATTGAAAAGCAATATGCAGCTGCAGAAACTAATCTTCTAAATGAAATCATTTCACAAGTGGCAAATTTCACAAAGCCAGAGACAGTTTGAAATAGAAAACATGAAATAACCTTATTTAATGAACATGAGCAGAGACAGCAATTTCTGTACAAGCAAGCATTCAGACATGTAGTGATACTGCACTAAATTTTTAAGACTTGCATTACTAATTGTAAGTGCAAATGAACAAGACATGTTGGGAAGACTTGGACTTCCCACTGTAAGAAGAATTCATGATGAGTAGGTACACAGTTCCAAAAGAAACAAAAGGCGATTGACAATTTCAAACACACAGTCAAGACAGCACAGATTTCAAGGGAAATCAGAATTATAGTACACCTCCTCTAAGTTCTGATGTGTTTTGCCAAATTCTATCACATGACAGAAACAGGTCTTCCAACTACTTCAGCTAACTGGGAAGATCTGACTCAACAACACAAATCTGAAAGTGAAAAGAAAAGTGAACCATTACCACTTTACTCTGCCTGCATTCTCAAATCAACATAAGCAGTCTGTAGGAAGTTCATCAACTAAGTAAATGCTATACATTAAAGACAGATTTCTTTGGGATTACCTGATTCTTAAGAGCAAGAAAATCTGTCTTTAAAATAACAGGTAGTGAAGATAAACACCTGTTTAACTACAGAAAGTTGAAACACCTCTTTTCTAAATGCAGGAGCTCTGCCTGGAAATTCCACTATGAATATACTCCACCCTATGCAAAACACCACCACATGTTGAAAACATTTCCAGTGCTTTTTCTTTAATATGTTCTATTTATCTATACTGAACTGTAGTATTTTACATTTTAAGAACAGACATTGAATTTGACCATCCTTCTCAGATAACAGTATCTGACGATGGTATGAGGATTGTTTCTAGGGTAAAACAGTACAAAACAGATAGAGTATGTTTTTCTAGACTGGATTACTGAAACTATGAAGCTGTTCTAAACTCCACCACTGACATGCTTCCTTACCTTGGGCAAAACACTGAACATCTCTGCTTTCCTCCTATAATTCTTTAGCTTGACTTATTATTTTTATATATCCTTTAAGTTAGTGTCAAGTTCAATGGGGCACGGTCTTGCCAAGATATTGGCAATTCCTGTCATACAAATAATTGTATTTATTAACAAAACTGGAAACATACCACAGTGACACAAAGAATCCTATGTCCCTCAGCTTTCAAGTACATCTTTATACGCTGCCATTTCCTTCATTATGAAGATGAACACACAAAAACTAAATCTTCCTGCATTTTTGACAGGTCATCAATAAAAATAACATTTACTTGCATCAAAGTCACTCAGCATTTATAAAAATTTAGAAGCAGCTTTTCAAAGGGCTGTATGCCAGCCCTGTTAAAAACCAACAAATGCAAGAATAGATTTTGCCACAAGGTAAAACAGGATTAGGAAAAAAAACTTCAGTTTTATATTCAGGCCTCAGCTACTTCCTCTGACTGTATCCAACTCTGTACGTAGAAAGAAGAACCATGTAAACAGTACTAGTTGGGGTCAGACAATATGATATTGAGATATTGAGACAATATCTCAAGAGGCCCCTTCCAACCTAGATGATTCTGTATTAATGCTTTATACTTTCTCCCAGATTTTATTCTGGTCTATAGAGACAGGGTGTATAGGTGTATTTAGACATTAAGCTTGCTAATGCCTACTTTCCAGTATTTCACTGAATTTCACTCTACCCTTACCTGTATATAAACATAGTCAGAGCTTACTTCCACAAACATTGTATTTCTCAACCCTTAAAGGGAAAAAAGACTGTTTCTCAAGACAGCTGTACTTTGGTTCAGGCTGATAAAGGAACGCCAGGCCTCATGATCGAACATGAACCTGTGGGAGTTCATGAACCTGGACCATGGACACGACCAAGAAACTAGTTTAAACCAGATTAGCAGAGACTTGTCATGGTTTCACCCAGCTGGCTACTAAGCACCATACAGCCACTTGCTCACACCGCACCACCCACCATCCCCCCCATTCTCCCCAGGTGGGATGGAGGAGACTATCAGAAGGGTAAAAGTGAAAAAAACTCATGGGTTGAAATAAAGACAGCTTCACAGGAAAAGCAAAAGCCACACATGCAGGCAAAGCAAACAAGAAATTCAGTCACTACTTCCCATCAGCAGGCAAGTGTTCAGCCACCTCTAGCAAAGCAGGGCTCCATCAAGCATCACAGTTATTTGGAAAGACAAACTCTATCACTCTGAACTTCTACTCTTCCCCCTCCTTTCCTCAGCATTTACTGCTAAGTGTGACTTCATAATGTATGGAATATCCCTTTGGTCAGTTGGGATCAGCTGTTCCAGCTGTGTAGGACCGTCTAATGCCCCCCCAAGGCTACTCATCTGCTAAGTAGCCCCATAAAGACAAAGAAAATTAACTCTATCCAAGCCAAAACCAGTATACAAAAAGGATGCATATACTTGTGGTTTGACTAGAAGCCAGCTACTTCAAATTATAAACATTAGCAACTTTAATAAGACCTTGAGCGCTCGCTGCATAGATATACGGAGGCTACAAATACCAAAAGTCTTTCTCTATATGAAATGAGCAGTTTATTTGATAGAGGTACTCCTGTATTATTCTGAAAGCTGTCTTCACAGCAGGGAGAGGAAGACACAGTGTTTTCTGCCTTAATATGCAACCATAAATTGAAATGCCACTACAAAAAAAAACCACTCACAAATGCATCAAGCTAATTAGGAGTATTACAGGAATGAAAGAGAGAGGAAAAAATCAAAATGATAAATTAGATTAGTCCTTTGTTCAGTGTGTCACATCAGATTCTCTTGATAAGACTTTAAAAATGAATGTGTCATGAAATTGGTACTGTTTATCAGTTCAATAAACTGAAACACCAAAGAAATCAGACAAATAGTATAATTTTTTTCTCTCTAATGTGCAAGAAAATTACAGTAAATCATATGGGTTTTTCATTAATTATTTTGAATAGAGAACAAGTAACAAAGAATGAAATACTACAGAAAAAAAAAATGGGCTGCAATAAAATGAAGCAAGAAGGAAAAATGCTGCACACAAGCAATACTACACGGGCATTTGATTTCACTTGCTGACAGAATTTAATTGTCTGATTCTTCAAATGATCCATATCTAGACCTCCCAAGCAGACTCTCTAACATCTGCAAGACTAGCTTGCTACCTGTCACTTTCTAAACAAAAAAAAAGAATCAACAAAAGGAAACTGCATTCGATTGCCTTTATGTTGTGAGGGCCAACAGTGGAAGAGCTCATGCTTGACAATCACATGTTTTCATTTTATTTACCAGACAACAAACATAGTAGAGATCTTCATCTCCATCTATGACAAATAGGCAGCAACAGAGTGTGGTACAGCACACTTTGTTGCTTCTTTGGGGAAAAAAAAATTAAAACAAAAACCAATTAAAAAAATTAAAATCAGTTCTCCTTACACAAGCTGATACATGTTCCTACCAGAAGCATATTTTCTATGTGGGTTTAGAGCTGTTAATACCTAAAGCAGCTTTGGATTGCTTTTAGAGCACTTTTTGGTATTGTTTACCTTTTATAGCAAGTAATAGTGTAGAGTTATGTACGGTTTTCAGTTAGTGCCATTAAAAAATAATTTTCAAAAGCAGATTTTTCACAGAGAAGCTGGAATGTTACAGTTAAGCCAGCTATACATCAAGCCAGCTATTAGGCAAGACTGTTGTACTAACCAACTTGAGACAGAAAGCTGTATTCCTTTTTTGCTATGTCAATCGAAACACAATTAGCAAAAAAAGGGTAATTTCTAACACCTGTGCATACACTGCAAAACCTTCAGCTTCGTTCCTCATATGCCCGAAAGACCAGCCAACTATATCTTCACTGGGTGCATTTGTCAGAGCCTTTAACAACTTTCAATATTGATTCAATATTCAGCTGACAAGTACCTCTCTTTGCCACAAGAGTATTAAAAGTGCTATCAGCTTGAATACAAAACACATGCATCTGAATTATCGCAACAGCATAATACAAAGACTTGCTTTGTCAACCATACAAGACTTCCATTCACCAGCAAAACCGTTCTTGCTGCAATAGCAGGTCTGCTTGAGTTCCATGGGACAGACTGCTTCCCAGGCTTCTTTAAACATACAAAAGCCAACCAGATGTTATGCTTCTTTCAGGTACATAAAGAAGGCGATACGGTACTGCACACAGCATTCTGAGGGCACTGGCTTCTTATCATTTTGGGAAGCTATGCTCCTTTCAAAGACACAAAAAGACACTAGTGCCAGAGACCAGTAGCAACATAAGTTGTGACAAGTCCCGGGAAGAAACAAACAACCAAAACCCTGTTCACATAAACAAAAATATCCCTAACACCTTGATGTCCTCTGCTTCCCTAACCAGTGGTCAATGCAGAAGAGCTAATCCAACATAGCCACTGACCTCAATAACACAATTCCCATAATTTTTGCAACACCAGAGCATTTAATAGACAAAGAAATCATATTCATTAAATATACATAACTTGGTAGGGACCAAAAAAGAGAGAGTCTATATCATTTATAATCCAGGAGAAGGGAAATCAAAGAAAAGTCAAACATCTCAAATATATTTTGATACAAGGAGTGAAACCAATTTATTTATTTTCCACATTGTTTCTTTAAGAAAGACTTCTGTTGTTTCTGTAAGAAAATTCCAATTATGAATAGCTTTCTTGTTCATTCTGTGGCATCATGAAGCACAAGCTTCCAGCAAAATCCTTCACCAAGCTATGGACGCTTCAACTGAGGATGAAAAATAAGGAAATAGCATTTTTCTTTGTATTACACTGCCACTTTCATTAAAGTCACAGTCACAATACTGCCACTAATTACAAGTCTATGAACTCCACCCCCTCAAGTACTCAAATGAGTTTCCTGCCAAGCAGATGTGCAAGGAATTCACAACAACATTTTGTTGAACAACAATTATTAAAAAGACAAACTAGATACAGATTAGTATGAATGACTTGAGAATTATAATATGTTTTGTACATAAATAATAACATCTGTACTTCCTAAAGACCGAGACAGTGAGGTACTGATAGGTCTCAGTGACAATATCATCAATGCAGAGAACTCCCTTCAACATCTATGCCTGTGACATGTTGAACTAATGATACTATACTCATAAAAGAAAAAAAAATACCTTTTGCATGATGCTAAATTAAGTTACAGCAAAGAAATCAACTGGAAACTCACGTCCCATGGTAAGAAAGATATTTAAATACAATACAAACCCTATGGGTATTCCATACAGACACACAAGGCACCAACTACAACAATTACAAATAAATCAGACTATGGAGACTCCTCCACACCTTGCAACCAAGTAACTCCTTTCAGGACTGTGCTGTCCCCAGCACACTCCCTTAAGGCCACATACAACAAAGAGACAAAGAACAGAGAAAACCAGTGCTTCCAGTAATCAGCTTACATGACTGTCTAATCACTCAGGAATGTGCCTTTCAGCAGAGAAAACTGGATAAAATCAGCTGTTCCTCCAATTATAAGAATTTAAGTCTCGGTATTGTCACAAGAGACCTCTGCAATCTTCTTGGAAGCCAGCAATAAAACCAAAATGCTGCAGTGGTCCTTCCCAGAATCATAGGGAGACTGGAAGGGGTATCCCCAGCTCCTGCATGCTCACTTGCCTCCCCGTTACATTCATTAGAGCAAAGCCATCATCTTTTGTCAGTTATTTTAATATTAGTTATTTTGTCTTCCCAACCCCTTCAACTACACCATTTAGATTGATTTTCATTAAAGATATATGAAGACTAGGTTTCCCACCCATGGAAAAACCCAGTATCACCACATTGTTAGCAAAATTGTAGCACTGGCAAAATCTTACCCACAATTGAAAATTCACCTTTTTTTTAGTAGCTTCCATTAAATGGAAAAGATCTTGTGTGCATAGTTTTGACAAGTCTTGAAACAAGCCCTTGAAACAAGGGAATTTAGTCAAGAGGTTTCTACAGGAGATGATCATTTAAATGAATTTTAAAATAAAAATCAAGCAACTGCTGCCAAGTTAAGTCTTGGCTCTAAATTTTTCTGGAAGTGCTTTGGGGTAGAGAGCTGCATGGATCACTATACAGCTTGTGCTACTGGCATCTAATTATTTCCGTTTTTCTGTTCTTTGGCTGCATATGATAGTTTTGCTTGCACAAGAAATGTCAGTTCTGTTAAAAGGCATCTGTACTGAACAGTGTTTTAATGTTCATTTTATATCATCTCTGAACATTTAAGAAAATACCTCTTTTAGAAAAGCTTCCGCAATTGCAAGTTAGACAAGACAAAAACCTGGTCATGGGCTTTAGGTTCCATAGTGGGAAGGTTATTCACTAGGCTGCTGTGGCTTTCCAGATGACCAATCAATTTCACTAAAACTCAAATACTGTAAAACAAACTGTTCCAGGTTTGGCTTCCAGTCTGAGGGATAATTAGTGCTCCAAAGAGTTCTGAAGAAGTACCTGAAGGTGAAGCAATAAATATAAAAATGGTAATAGCTTCTCTATACAAACTTCATCCTTGAGGAGAAATGATGGAGTTCACAGATACGCAAAACCTTTGTCTGAATGCCAGCTATCTAGAGCTTCTGCTTGGATATGAATAGCAAATATTAAATAATGTGCAATTTAGACAACTTTTCATCTAAAGGAATGATTTACTATCAACACAGCTTTCTTAAAGTCTTCCACCTTGTCACATATGCTATGGAAGAGCGGACAAATACACAGATGACAGCCACCTATAGTCTTCAACTGTCCGTCCACAGACAAAGGCATAGAGAAGCACCAAATTAAAACACTCTTAATTCCCTTTTAAAGTGTGTGCATATGAAATATCTAGATGGTTGAAAGTTATGCAATTTGAGTACTTCTCAGCAAAGTACTGGCTTTATTAGAAACCAAGTGCTCTCTGAAAATGGAGGCAACTAACAAAGTTACATGTTTTTAAAGCTCTCCTGAATCAAAACTGTCTCAGGAAGCGGAATCTAATATTCAGGGGCTTAAGAGAGCTCTGGAGTTGAATTATTTTCATTTGGGAAAAGCACTAAACAATGTAGTGACACAGAGCCCAAGAGACATGGCTCACCATTTGCTCCCTACATTAAAAAAAATAAATAATGGTCATCTGTCTCTCCTGAAGATGACAATAGTTCTCTTCAAAGCAATGGAAGACCTCATACATCCTTTTGTCTTGCAAAATTTTAACTGTACTAGTAAAAAAGGACGTTCCTTTGATATTCCATTATTCAACTCAAATAGTAGTAGGAATGGTTAAAAAACAAAGAACCAAACCAAACCACCCCCCCCCTACCAAACCAATTGTGTTACATTGAGATTTACAGAGGAGTCTGACAAGAACCAAAGACAGAATTCTGCTTGAGAGTGTGCCATCAATTAAAGGCTGACGTTCAAATACTGTCATTATTTTATCTTGATCTTTATACACAGTGGGGGCATGCCTGCTTTAACTGTAACTGAACAAAACTTTCCAGTGTCTGATATAGCTTTTATTTTGTTTCTGTAAGTAGTTGAGTTTTTCTCTATCTTGTTTATCTAGTGAAATGAATTAAGCTACTTAATAGTCCTTGATCACATTTTCTGTCAAACATACAAGTAGGAAATAACAGGGTTTGGAAACGAAAATGACTAGAGCCTTAGAAAGATTCTGTCTCTCAAAACCTTGAAAAGACTAGGTAGGAGTAATTGTTTTATGCTTAAGATGAACAGAGCAATACAGAATAGCATATAATATAGACAAAATGTTATAAAAAGGTTAATAGCTGTGTCTAACATGGAAGATGTTAGACATCTTCCTAACATGGAAGAAGCAAAAAGATACCAAGGGATAGAGAAAGAGAACACATATATTGCTCATAAGAACACTGCTAGTATTCCAGCATCAGTCTTTGCAGAACGCATCATAAACGTCCAGAATGTACTAAGTTGCAGAACAGAATAGAATTCTGCTTCTACAGTGATACTGAAGACATTCTCTACAAGATGTTTCCAGTTGCAATTTTTTTTTTTTTTTAATCAGAGCATAAAATTCATCAAGAACCAGTGTAGACAAGAAACTGCCCCTACTAGAAAATCATGCTTTATCATTCAAGACAAAAGACCTGGAGCTAGCTGATGCGAGATACAAGAAAAGTAGACTGGCTGGTTAACAGATCTAGTTAGGCACAGCAATTTAGATGTGACAAAGTTACTGGTTTGTATCACACTAAATCAAAATAGTAGCAGTGTATTTTCACACCTATAAGAAATTATCTTGAAGAACTATTCTTTCACAAGCAGCCAATGTAAATTATTTAATACCTCTGACGCACAATAAGGACAGCGACAGTACAGGATGCTTAGCACCTTTCAGTATCAGATCATTCATACATTTACTGAAGATGCTCAGGAAAGCTACCTTAGGACTGAATAACACTGCAATAAGATACTTGTCATTTTCTCTTACCAGCAAGCGGGCTAGTAACTTTGTACCCTACGTAAAGCCCTGCCTATAGTATTGCTTGGTAAGACACAGGACAATATCATACCATTGACGTTTATAGGAATGGAGGACTCAGCTCCTAACTGCATTTCTCTGGTAAAATAAAAATAATTTTAAAAGGACTGCATGACAAAGCATGACCCTATTTATGTCTCTTTCAGTGTGCAGAGAAGAATATAAGAACTACAGTTACAAGAGGAACCTGATAGATAGTAAACATTAATATTTACAACACTTCTGCTTTCAGTCACGCACTGTAACATGCAATGCAGCTGCACAGTTATAAATACACACAGTAACCAAAGATAATGTAAACTCTGGAGTAATATGTACATAACTTCATGTCCAGTAAAACCTATGCCTAAAATCAGTACTGATTCATAAATGACAAGGTATTTGAGCTTTGTTGAGAAGCGTTTTCTTCTCTTGTGGGAAAAACACTAAGTTTGTTTATTCTTGTTTTGATTGAACTTCCTCAAAAGTTTGCTTCAAACATTGCCTGTATCAAACAATACAGTGGAAACTATATCACTAATACACAAATAATTAAAAGCGTATTTTAATTTTTTGTTCCTATTGTATATTTAAGGAAAAGCCAAAACCAAATGACAATTGCCACAGCAAGCAAAAAATTCTGTCCAGAGAGCTCCAAAATGGTACAAGCTGGCAATTGTTTGTGTAAAGAACAATGTCTCTTTCCGGTGTGTAAGCTCATTAAAAAATGTGCTCAGGAGGCCTGTTTCTGAATCAGAACCAACATGCAAAGTGATTTTGTTATCAGCCAGTATCTTCTGGGACATCCTAACCCTTTACTTCATCAGAACAGAGATAATGAGCTTCAATTACAGCAATAAACAATAAAATAAATAAATAAACAAAAAGAAGAGAGAAAGCTTAATGACAGGGTAAATACAGTGAGTGATCTGCAGTTTTTGTTGGAATCATTTTTCTGAGTAAAATCATCTTCTGTTCATCTTTATCTAGCTGACAAACATACTAAAAACCCAAATCAGATCTTTGGCCTTCTCTGATCATTACGCTAACAAGGAAGTGCATACAATACTTTACATCACTGAAGTGCCACTTGCGTTTTACTTTTTATCACCCTCTGTTTCCCCTACTCTTTCTAAAATTGCTACAAACTGGTAAAAACATATTCACAAAGTTCGGTAACAGATGGTAGGAGAAATGTGGTATCTGATATATGCATGAAAGCATGGATTTAGTCAGTTCTGTCATTTAGTTCAACAATAACAAAAACTCTATGAGAACATGACTCACCATGATTCTGAAAAAATTTATTACTGTTGAAAATATAAGTGATAAATGAGATAGGACATGTGGGAATGGTTCAAAGCTGCACGTGGGGAGGCTCAGACTCAACATAAAGAAGCACTTCTTTACCAAGAGGGTGGTCAAACATTCAAACAGGCTTTCTAGAGAGGTGGTTGATGCCCCAGCCTGTCAGTATTTAAGAGACATTTGGACAATGCATGTAATAACACGCTTTAACTTGGTCAGCCCTGAATTGGTCAGGCAGTTTGACTAGATGATTGTTGGAAGTCCCTTCCAACTAAGCTAGTTTATTCTACTCTGCTTTCAGGGAATAAAGTAACAGTACTTCAAATCTCCATGTAAGAAGATAACCAGTTTCCCTCTGAAGCTTCCAGTGGCTATCCATGTTTTACATCCTTTTTCAGAATTCAAACAGTCTATTTTACTACCTGCAGCACCTGAAGACCACTACCAGAACCACCACTTCTTCACATTACCAGCATGGGGAACATACAAACATAATAAAATAAAAGCAATCCTCAACTAGTATGTAGATATTCCACTATGCCTTTGCAACCACATAAGGGATATGAATCAGGACTTCACACCTCAAGTCACTGTTTCTGAAAGCTGACAGCCACTGTTACTTCTGTTTATACAGCCTATCTATACACCCAAGCAAGACACAGGTATCTTGATTTTGTTCAATCTTTTCTCTTTTAGGCACTCATAACTAACCAGGGCTTTTCAATCTCTCGTTGCCGAGTCCAGCTTTCAGCATACATCTGCCACAGTATTAGGCAGGTAAGATCATTTTGTGAGAACGGAAAAACAAAAATCTTCTACTGTTACTGTACACCAGCTCCAAACCTTAACCCAAACCACTGTGACTGGACTTCTGTTATCCCCTCCCTACTCCTCCCACCTGGAATTGGTTCCCCCTTCTTATAAACACATAATTATCTGGTAGATCTGTTATCTCTGGTCTTCTTCCTTCCTTCTGTTTTTTAAAGCACCTAACTTTGAGTGCAAGAAATAACAATTTTCTGCAGAAACATCCCCTTTACATGGACAGATCAGGAGTGCATTACCCTGTTCCCTCCATGCATTCTGTCCTGTCCATTTCATAAAATACCACAGAAAAGCATGTGTATATTCTCTGAAATACAAGAGAGGAATAGCTAAACTTTACCTATGCTCAAGTAATGTCACTCCAATTAGAACTTTTCCTGAAACCTAAACCTCAGCTCTCTCCATCTACACTAGAAAAATCTCCCCTCTTAAGTACACTTCCCTCAGAATTAAGATGGAATTTTTCCCTCTTCAAGGACAATTTTTCCTTCATTCTCATTTATTTGTTAGCATTAATAGTCTGCTGCTTTTAAAATGCATCTCTGCTAAAAATCTGACATAATACTGAAGTTTAAATGACAGAATTTCTAACGAATTTTCTGTCAAAATTTTAAATCAAGTGTTCTCCCTTGTGTCTCGTGCAATACCATAAACTTAACACTGAACAAAAAAAAACAACACAGAAAAGCAGTTTGAAGTTAGAACAGTGATCTCGCTATCTCTCCAAGACATCAAAGCACATGATGCAGCTGTTCATAATGGGCAAAGGTTCAAGGGAACATCTGAGCTTATGCCTGAATTTGATTAATTGGAAATGACATCATGATTTATAATACAATTTTCTAATTCTAAAGCAGCAATCTATAACGAATTAGACAAGGCTCATGTAAGACCTGTTTCGCTTTTAATGAGAAATAACTGCATTGTCACCTTTCACATTTTCTGCTTTTTCCATGCAAAAGAGGAAGACATGCAGGGAAGAAGAAAAAAGGGAATGTGACCTCACAATAGAAAATGGAAAGAACAAGTCATAGCTTCAGAGAATTAAAGTTAACACTCAAATGATGAAAATACACTATAATCAAGAATAAGAGAGTACAAATGGTTGATATTGAAGCCTTCCATTAAAATGGAAATGCACTGTAAATGCATGAAGACGTGACTTCTCTACTTCGACTATTGTGAACATCCATACTAGGCTTTTTTTTTTTAATTAGAAAGAAAAAACAAGCCCAAACACACATTAACCTGAGTTGCCTTCACAGTTGTGAACGGAAAACTCAAAGTCAAACAGGTTTCTGATGCAATTCCACATACCCAGGAATCAGGAGATTCTCAATATTCTCCCCTCCATAGTTACATGATCTTGTGAGCAGTTATTTCATCCCTTGAGGTGCTCCAATGGACTACTCTGCCAAGCTGTACGTTTACAAAAGCATTCACATGACCTAACACAGCAGCTCCAACTCTGAGCCAAGGGGCCCCAGGCTTCTAGGCAGTGGAATGGGATAGGTATCCTCACAGAGCATTCAGAGTATTTAGGCTAAATAACCAGCCATGTGGTTCCACACTTTAAATTGCCTTCTGAAGGCTTTTACCACTCATCCCTGATAGTGCAGTAGAAAAGACCACTAGCTGACACAGGCACAGTAACTACCTTCAATTATACAGTTGTTTCCATACAATCTATACATTTTGTAGCCTTTAGGAACTTTTGTAATGGCTGATCACCCAGAGGCGCCCATAAAGGCAGACACCCTGAGAACACACACTTGCTGCAAGAAACAAATTCATAAAGCACAAATACTCTTATCTACACTCTATCTATAGCTGGCCATATTGTTACACCAATGATGCTAAACCTAGTGTCAGAAAAAAAGAAAAAGCAGTAAGTAAAAGTACACACAAAAGTAAAAGTCAAGAATGGAAGTAACACAAGAATCAAGTCTAAATAGCCACCTTGAATAAAAGTCACAAACAAATAAAACCAAACCACAGTACAGTACACAAATGTGCCATTATTGCAGATGGGCACACGTACATTGCCTACTGATTCGCACGCCAGTTATTCAATTATTTATTTTTTTTAAATAAAATAGTAGGCATTATTAGCCTTAACAACTCCTCTTTCTTCATGAGGTATTATCTCCAGATAATTATCAAGGAACTCCAGAGTTCCTTGCTATTGCCTTGTGTCACATTAAGAAAAAAAATACAAATTGTACTATAAGAATTATGCATAGCCCTCAGAACTCATTGTACTTCTTGGACATTCTTATTCTATTCACACTTTTTCAATCTATTTAGCACATTCAGGTTGGATTTTTATACATGCTGTCCATCTCAACAGCAGGACTCAGCTCAACATCACACAAGTTTGCTTCCAATAACAAGGAAAGACTTAACTGTTCTGTTTTTCTAAGTGTGCAAAAAAAAGAAAAAGAGGGGGAAGGACATATGCAACGACTGCTTCCAAATTTCTTTCCCTTGCATATTTATAAGCATAGCATTTTCCGTCTGTTTTCAAAGAATGTCAGATAATAAATTACTATTCCACCTTCTGTTCTGGAAAACAGACCTTGTACTCATGTCGTGTCCTGTCATCCCCCCCAATGCTTCTACCCTTCTCTGTCATCAGTCCTGATTGATTATCCCAACAGAACAAATCAAAAGGACCTAGATACGCTCCAGTAAATATCCCCTTTTTAGGCTGATTTACAATTAGATTTGTGATATGTCCGCAGAATAACAGGCATCCGGTCCCCATTAGCCTCAGAGGACAGATAGAGACTATTCCCAAATACTTGACACAATAAAGCTATTAACAATGCATTTATACAATCATATCTAGAATGGTAATAATAAAACTTCAAAATGCTAAACAAGATACACAAATTGTATATGATTTATACAATCATATCTAAAATGGTAATATCAAAACTTCAAAATGCTAAACAAGATACAGAAATTATAAAGACAACAAAAAAAAATGGCAGCAGAAAAAAGTCATTGGAAATACACTGATTATAAGCCAGAACAGCAAGATTTTCACAAATCTGTAAAATCCTTATTCAGTAATGTATTCTTGAATAAGATCACAGTGTGCTGTGCCTGGTGAAAAATAACTGTGATTATGTATTAGAAGCCGGACTACAGTTTGAATTGAATCTACAGTTTAAGAGGAAAAAACCCCAAACAAACAACAAGCCCTAAACCAGACAAAGAATATCAGCACATAAATCAAACTGCTTCATAGTACTTAAAACATAAATGCCTGAAGGCAGATTGCCAACTAAACAAAAATGTATTTCAATTCCCTTGTGCCGTAGTGTCACTGTAGTGTCTTACCTGATTAAGCCACTGTCCATGCAAATAACTCAATACAAGTTTTGAAGAGTTACAACCTTGTCATTTGGGTTTTAAACCTGCCCTTGCCCTGTCTCACAAGTAACTTCAAGCAAAGAGCTGGCTGGCACTGAAGCAAGATTTGAGATCCTGAAAACTGGTTTCAGGTGTGAAATTCATTTTTCAGTACTATGGAAAAATCCCATGCCAGACAGGAAAGCCACCAGCAAAGCCACCAGCTGTTGGAAAAGTGCATTGACCAATCCCAACAGCACAGCAAGCCCCCAGGGAAATAAACAGTTCAGTGGGTAGCTGCCCTAAGTTCTATACACAACTCTAAATAAAAAGTACAACCGAACTATCAGATGCCTGACAGTATAAACCATTTAACATCTATGATACTGATAAATGGCTTAAGATTGACTAACATATTTTTTACTTCTCTGATTCCAGGTTCTCCTGAAGGACTTCATTCCTTCCAATACAAAACGGGGAGACTGTTGTCTTTAGAAGACCACTGGCTTGCAAATCACTTGCCAGGAAGACAGAGGAAATACACAGCCTTGACTTGATGGAGGGATGGAGACTGGAGATGGACCTGTACATACTCTGTAAGCATAAGAGTTCTTGAGTTCGGACAAAAATCCTAAGAGAAGCTCCATTTCCCCATCTCCAGATTAAAGCACCCACCAGTTCTGGATTCAAAGTCAGTAGAGACAAAACTGCAATACTGCTTATAGCTCCCCATCAACTTGATGGAAAACAAGATCAGGTGACGAAAATAATTTACTGTTTGGTAGAAAAAAGACTTACTAAAAACCTATTCTCATACAGCATCCTAAAAATCTCCCCTACTGGCTTGAAACCAACGTCCATATGAGACTCATGCTTTTACAACACCATCAAAGGAAGTACTTGATGGCACAGACAAAAGACAGGAGAGATTAAGTTACTGCTTGCCCCCCTCAAGCACTACCTCTATGGAGCTAACTAACTAATTTTCTACCCTGTCACAACTATAATCGATAGAAGACCTACAGCTTTTACAAAGTTCTCCAATATACAGCTATACAGTCTACCAACTGCAACTGGAAATTTCTTCCCAGCAAGCCAAAAATGGTCAAGTGTTAACTGAGGACATTTCCTTCTCAGAATAACATTTTCAAGGATGGCAATTGAACATACCAGTTTATGTCCTCTGATTAGGCTGTCATCTTTATATACTGTGTGCAGAGCTTGACTCAGCATGATACAGGGGATCTTTGTTGAAAACTCTTTGTGTTTCAACTTTACAAAAATATCTGTCACAGACATTTCTACCCTTAGTGCTGGAATAAAATATGCTGAAGTCATATCCAGCACCCTTCAGCACTATCATGTTGAAAAAATTTGGATGCTAATCAAAGCTAGTGTTTGTATGATCATAGTCCACCAGAAATACTCTTTCCGTCTCCTTACCAGAACAAGCTTCTGAACGCTGAGATGTTTTGAGACACAATTATGGAAAACCCAGCTATCCATCAAATGCTACCCGCACCAACCCATCAGATTGGGTTCTTGTCTTTAACATCAGCAGAGGATGTTTAAGCAAGGAAGAGACAAAAAAAACTAGGTAAGTATTTCTTCTGATATATCTTCCCAGATCTAAGTATTTCAAAAATATGCCTATGATTTGCCTATACCATCCAAAATATCACTTCATTACTCCACTTCAAAAGCACAGGGTCATGAAGGAAACCATATATGTATACGCAAGATAATCAGGCAAGTACTACTGATCTTCATCACCTTATTTATGCTTTCTATTCCAAAAGTAAAATCTCCCACAATAATTCACAAACTACATTTAGTGTTTTCTCCAGAGAAAGCAACTTTATCAACAGAACAATAAATCAGTGCCACCTAGTGGAGTTCAAAATGTTAACCTGGACCAGAGCTTTCAAATTGTACCTGTCTTTTACTGCACTGTCTTTAATTTATGACCTCTATAAACTTCTAAGTGAAATGAAAGCAGAAACAAGTTGATAGATCTTCCCCGTAGCACACACAGCTGATCAAATAAATCAGTATAACATGCACTTGAGTCTTCCTCATCTTCTAGAAATCTGCAGAAGCAACAAATGAAGACTAATACATGTCTTCAACATCAGCAGAAATTCACCTGTAGAGCCATTGAGAATGCAGCTGATAGTTCTGCAGTTACAATAAATATGGGCCAAAAATTAACAGAAACGTTCAGTATAATGGAAAAAAGTATTGCATCCATTCCTAACTATTTTTCCCAGTAGTTTTGAAAACAAGAATGCATAGGGAGGTTTAACAGAGTGACATCATCGCAACTTATTAAAAAAAAATATTACTATACCTGTGTGATTATGTATTCCTCTGTTTCAGCCCCCTCTGCAAGGGCATCAAGATCATTTGTCTGCTATATGAAAGTAAAAACTATTACCATTAATCCACTCATCTATGAGTTAATTCAAGCAATATTTACATGAGCTTCCCTACTTTTATTCAAATTTAGGATTGTTGCTGTATGCCCAATAGACTTAAAATTCTTAGCACTTATGTTCAGAATTGGCTTGAAACAGGTATAAAGAAATATCTTTACTGCATGTTCATAAGGCATGAGGAATACAAGGTGACCAGCCTCATGCAATGTTCTTCACACAGGACATGAAAGAAATGCAACGCAGAAGAAAACTCCAAACTATTCTAGATCTTATGTCCCTTAACAATCGACTCTTAAAAACCACATACATCTCAAACCATTATACAATTTCTAAGGCTAGCTGCACAAAGACATGCTATAGTATGCAAATGTCATGTCCCAAATGAGAATAAAGTAAATTAGATGGTGTAATGTAGTCTTCTAATGTCTAATATGATATATAAAGCAGCAGCATGACCAAAGCTACCCCCATTTCACTGGACTTACTTCCATTGCTTATAATTGTAAGCACGACAGAAATCTGGCATTAGATATGCTGTCCATAACATCCTGTAAGGATCTCAAGATCAGATCTCACCTATAAAAATGGAAGGCAATTACAATGGCATTTGTCTAGCAACGAAAGATGAAAGGGCTTTTCTGTGTCAGGACTAACACACACAGTCCAAACAAAATGGGAGCACATACTACAATTTGAATCAAAGGATCATCACTTGCAGTAATGAAATTCCAGGCATTTAGATAAGCACTAAATAGGATTATTTCACTTTTCATTGTTAAAATACCATTTCTGGGTTTTATGGGATTATAAGCAGGACTATACCTCAAGTCATAATGCAGTGTTAACACACCATCATTTAACAAGAATAGGAGCTATAGGTGAATTAGTTGGCACTACAATCGATGAGCAAGATAAAAATTATTTACAGCGGAATGCAATAATGGTAATTTCCTGGAGAAGAACCCATGTAATCAACTACACACTCCTTTTTATTGGTGTAAGACACACATTCTTTTCTCCTGTCCCCACGTTTTACTCATTTTGCAAAGGTACAGAAGACTAAGAACACAGAGCAGAAGTACATCAACGCAGTAAGAACAAAGCACAGCTACATGAGAAATAGTAATATATGGTGAACGTACTGAAAGATATCAAACCATTCCAAAGTTACAAAAGGAGGCTAATTCTTGTTATGGCTTCCACATATCTAAGAAGTGAATTATGCATCCTGTATATAACAAAGATCATGTTTTCTTTCTGAAATGCTTGTTCTATGGGCTACCATTTTAGCAAAATACATGTTAATTTTACAATTACATCCAATATTCAGACATTCCAATAAGAATACTGATTCCCAAAGAGCTTACATTTACAATGCTATCATTTAGTTCAAATGTCGACATCTTTTTAAATTTACATCAAATATGTAAATACAGATACTTTAAAACACTTCCAGATCTGATGCAATGTCAGGCAGAGATATTTTTAGTTCTAATCCATTTAAAGTGCTAAATTCCAAGGCAATCAGCAGCATTGCTTTCACTCACCACTTCAACTAAATTCTGGTCCCAACAACTCACTATAATCTTCAAGAAAAAGGAGATTAGATAAAACCGTTCACCTGATCAGAAAACATCTTTAACCTCTATTTTTTAATACTTGTAGGTACTTCTCTATGTCCCAATAAATAATAACTGCATTTGCACACAAAAGACATTGCAGAAATACATAAATAATGCAGTGTGTTAACACACGAAATAAGTTAGTGTGGGATTTGCTATTTTTGTCTCATGTTTTACTTGCATGTACCGATTTAGGTTCATGAGAAACAACTACTATGAATACACAAAAGCTTCTGAATATGGTACTAATCATTCTCTAGTCCTGACACAGTGACTGCAGCTAGCTACAAAGCCACAAGAAAATAAAACTTTGTGGATAAATAAATAAATAAATAAAAGTTCGTGGATAACTGCAACAAAACCAGTCAACAAGTTGGTAAACACTTGGTTTCCGATTTCATTTCAATCTAGATCCATTTTCATAAAACAAGTATTCTCCATAGACAGTTTCTTTTAACCAAAGTTTTGAAATCAAAATACACAAGGACTTTCATCTACAGGTAACAGGCATATTCAGTCTTTTCTCTGGGGATTAACATTTTCAAAAGGTAGACAGTAACTAAAACAGAGACAGGTTATCAGTAACTTAAGAGTACATATTAAGAAGAAAGTGACTGCTGTCATTTATCGCTATTATAAGAACAGCGTAGCACTTAGAGTCTTCTCATTTACTACAAGTTATTATTTTAGCAATAAAATGATGCAAGTTAAAAGACAACAAGCCTGTGTCTAACAAGTTTATTTCTATTGTTGTATATGCAGACACAAACCATTTTTATTGATAAGAGAAATGTTTGAAGTGCTTGCCCTGTGACTATGCACAGCCTATAGAAAAAAATACAAGGTAAACACACCAGATATGGTTTCAACAGCTTTTGCTCCAAGTGCAAAGGGTATCTTTTTAACTTGAATATTCAATGTCTATTGAGCAAAATAATGGAAACATAACTGCTTCAGAAAATATGTATTTTAAAGAAGATTCCAATTAAAACACCTCAGTATACTGCAAGTTATCTTCTGGCAGAGAGACTCAGTAAAAGAATAAATCAGACAGGTATGAGTTTGTTTAATGAATTACTTGATGATGTTCAGATTTGCTGATAAGAGAATTTTCGTTCTTACAACAGAACAGAAGTGTGAAATACTATGAAATGTCGACAGACTGTTTTAAATACTAACAGTACTACTATTTAAAAGAGCCGAGAGCGTCTAGCAAGGAAAAGATGACTATACATAAGTTTTCTGTATTTCTTCCTAACCACCCACAGCAAATCGTTACTGGAAACAGCAGGTCAAATACATTTTGCTGTAAGCAGCAAGACAGGACCTATGCAGAAAAAAACGCTTCCTCGTAAGGCTACTTTTTTCCTCTTTAAGTTAAATTCTTATTTTTTCCCAGCAGGTTTAAGAAAGATTACCACAACTCACAGGAATGCCCACTTATTTGAAAAGCACAGTCTTTGACCAGTCTGCATATTTACACTCATCTTTACTCAAGTAATCACTCAGAACCTTCTTCAGTAATGACACTGACAGGGTGCCCACTTGATGTGATCGCTCAGTAGAGTAGCTCAGAACAGGTGAGACAGGTTCCTTCCTGGCTATTACCTGAGACTACCACTGGTGTGGATAACAGCTTTGCACACATGCCTAAGTATGAGATTTACCTCCTAATGACTGATACCATGCAAAAGCAAACTGAAAAAGAGCATGACCACAAAAACACTTCTTTGCTAAGAATAAAAGCATTCTACCACAGAAAAACCCATTTTCAAGTACCTAGACAAAATAACTTCTTTTTCTATTAAACAGAAACATTTTGCAGTATAGCTTTAATCTAGAGCTAACATTCATGCTAGCCTGAAGCAGAAAATTACAGTCTTCTCCTAGATAAAAACACAAGCATACCCTGCAGCACTTCATTCTCTGCATTGTTTTTGTCCGCAAAAGCACAAACTATTGTCAATTTGCTTGTATAAATGAAGTATTTCATTAAATATTCATTTTATAGAGAAATGGAAAAGAATAATAGAACTGACTGGCCAAAGCCTATCCACAAAAAAATTCCAATGACAAGACCAGGAAGTGAATCCATATTAATTCTAATTTAATTAAAAATTTAAAATAATTTAATTAAAAACTAATTTAATTAATATTTAAATCTCTACTCCACATGCCCTTCTTCTTACAGGTCAATGAGTTCTCTTAAGCAAAACTCATCTTAAAGACCGAGGCTGAAAAAATTTTGCAGCCAATCAGCGTTTCACCTGTAGATACAAAATCCCTACAATAAAAAACAAGCAATTGCTAAAATGGAGAGATAAATTATATTCTTTCTTTTTCTTGTAGACATATCCAGCAGCAGAAAGACAGAGGCTAGAACAGAAAAAATGCTAGCAAGCTGACACAGGTAGAGAAGCTTTACAGATGTGAAACACGGTTGAGCTACAGTTCAATCATGATAAGGACAGAAAGGGACAGGAAAATGACCACCCAGAACTCTACTGATGACAATAGGGAGAAAAGCTAAATGGGATTCATACCTCTTCACAATATTCATTAAGATTTTCATTTATGACATCTTTCTTAGTATCTGTTAGCTCTTGCAAACTATGTGTCCATAACAAACACTTATACACATATTATCTTCTTAATAGTACTCCAGCTTTTTTCTAACAAATACCAACCACTAGGGAGTATATAAAAAAAGGCTTAATGCCTTCAAGTTGCATCTCACAGATCATGAATAGATTAAACCCCAAAAGGATTTAGGGGACTATAGAGTAATTTTGTATGTCTGTTTACAACCCCTAAAAGCACGTTATACTTCTAAGGGATTATCTTTTGAAAACACTACAACTGAAACATGTAGTCTGTTCTTCTCATTTTTGCAGGCTTATAATAATTTAACAAGTTACTTGGATAAGCCACTGTTGATTATATTTTTCTAAAATGGCATACACAAGTGTCTGATGAGTGTTTCAGCATTAACATATTCAAAAACACAAAACGAAGTTGTTGAAAAATTATAATTAACCAATGCTGTGAGCATACATTTTGCATGCTAGATCCTGAACCGTATAAAATGAACGTTTTAAGCACATTGCTAAGTATTATACCCACAGCAAGAGAGAATATTTTAAAAAGGTTATTTATATGGCTTTCAATGTACACACAGAAGCATACTGTGTAAGTGCATTGTTTTACCATAACAATGCCACAGCTTGCACAACAATTCAATGACTAAATATTAAGGCAGCTATCATTAAAATACATCACAGATGGAAATACATCATAAATATTAGTTGTATATATTATTTGCTACCACACTTCTAAATACTGGAAGTCCAATGTGCTTTACACAAACATACAATGAAAACCATGTAAAGTAATGGAAGGTGTATTGCATAGATGGCTGGGGTTTTTTTATCCCTTCTGACTGAAGACGCAGTACACCCGCAACAATATACAGGCAAAACTTTGATACATTATGAAAATCTTCTCATTTCAATCCTAAAATATACACACTTGCATATATACATTATAAACCCAACCATTCTCACTGAAATACAAAAAAAATTATAAAGTTATCAGAAGAATGCTCTTCCTGTCTTCTTGCATTAATAATGTTACCAAGTTTACACAAAAATCCCTCATTCACCACAAAAAACTCTGTTCATTTAAGAAGGTATCATTTTGTATTACAGATGGCAACAGTAAAAAACATCAGAGGCTCTGTTCCTGTGATTAATTTCTGGAAAGACTTTTCCCAGTTACAATCAACCTTACCCCAGCCAGAACATCAACATTCAAGATTTTTCTGCTGTCTTCAGTTCATAGGATAACTGTTTCTTTAAGTCCCTTTCAGGTTACTTCACTCAGAACCTTCTGAATTTCACATTAAAAAGGAAACTATATGATATTTTTCTAGCAGAACAAAATGAAGTTATTTCACTGCAAGAAAATATGCCCAAGTAGTTGATAATGCAAGGACAAGCAAAAGAAATAAGATACCAAGGACTTCAGCAAATAGTAGAGCTCTCAATACTATTGATTAAACACAAACATGATATCACCTTTGTATTTGGGAAGTACAGTGATTATATTAGTTGTCTGAGCTGTGGTTTGTCCAACAGATGTCTTTATTTCTCCATTGCCTTCAGCAGAAACAACATCACCACAGAAACACATTAAGTTTCACCTGTCCTTACAATAGAAGCTGTTGATAATGCTACTCATAACCACCACAATCACGGAGCCAATTTGCAGACCAATACTCTTATTCATTGTGCACACTGCGCTCCTTTCTGAATGGAATTCCTGCTGTAGTGTAGTGCGTATGTATATACACATACACAACATACACACACCCCTTTACATTTAGGATACCAAGCAAAATAGTCTTGATGAGGGATAGCTCTCAAACAGCTTTACCATTCCGTGGAGTCCATGTTTCAATATCTCAGGATAAAGAGCTCCAAGCGTTTTTTGAGACTGTCAGACACCAAAGCCCACCATTCCTGGATTTACAGCCAGAACAGAAACACCACAAAGGTAGCAAGACTCACGTCACCCCACATTGTTCCAAAGTAACAGCTGAAGTAACATAAAACCACATTACCAGAGGAGCGATGAAAGCCTAAGAAATTTTCTAATTCCAAAACTTAACGCAACCTGAAAATTCTCATAATCTTTACATCTTCCACATGTTTTTCAAAGGTATCTAGGCCTACACTTTTGGTGACTGTATTAATAAAAGGGAAACACTAGACATTTCACCAATATTTTAAATCCTAATTGTCCAATAATCCACAGAGTATTTGTACATTTAATTGAGAGTATCTTGCATCCTGTGGATTACATCATACAATGATGAGTCACTCTACTCTTAACCCTACCCGTGGTGTTCAGACTTCTTACAAGCCAGGACTGCTCCACATGAAATGCAATGACCAAATGGGACTGTTCTTCCACAAAACACTGCGCTAATTCTGCTGCATTCAGTCTTTCCACTTGAATGGAATAAAACCCCTTTTGAGAACAACAATTCCAATTCCCCTCCAACCCCCCTTTTTTTGCTCAGGCACACTATGGGACTCCTCAGTGCATGCACAATGCAAATAAGGCAAACTTCCTTTGAAAGAGTGATTAATATGCAAAGACAGCCTCCTTTTTAGTGGGATGTGAAGAACCACCAACAGCATTTCCAAATTCTGAGGTTTCTTCCATTATTTCCAGTGTTTATTTTAAACATAAGATTATGCAATAATACCGCACATTAAGACCAATTTGCCAATATTGTGTAAACAACATCAAATTGGCTGTTCATCCTTTGTATCATATTTAAATGCAGCCTTCAATATCCTAGATATGAAAGTACTGAAAAAAATAGTACTTAAATTTTTGAATCTTTAACGTGTATCAATCTTCAGGTTAAAAAGACTGCATTTTAAACTCACTGTAAATAACTGCACTTTTTTTTTAAGAAATGTTTAAGTTTTTTGAAATAATTTGTAATATTCTCAACTTTCTTGTTTTAATTCCAGTGCCAATTAAGTAACTTCTGTATGAATATATTGCAGTTCCAGTAAAATTTAAAGCATTTTTAAACATAGTCGCTTTTGCATAAGAGCTACAATACACAAAACAACAATTTTTCTATTTCCATTGTATAAAACTTTACTGAATTTCACTGAATTTCACTTTTTCATCATTTACCACTGGGTCAACTACACTTCCTATGTACAGCTCAGCCAGGACTCTCTTATGGAATGGACCTTTCAAGCGCCAACTCTGCCCAAAACAAGCCCAAAACGTAGTCTGAGTATGTTCACTGACTCATTTCTTAGTCTAACTCTTTATTTCACACACTTCACAATCTTTTCACACAGGTTTAAACACTCCCTTTTACATCTCTGGAAAGCCATTTCATGTTAACCAAAATTGTAAATTACTATTAAATGTAAACCAGTAATCAATAATTAACATTATTATATATCTTAAAGATTTCAAGGTTGATAAATATCACTAATACAAAAAAAAAAAAAAAAAGAAAAAGAAAAAGAAATATTTAAATAAGCATCTATTATAACTATTTTTATAGCAGTACGTTTAGTAAAATCATTGACTTACTGAGGTTGGAAGGGACCTCTCGAGATCTAGTCCGTCACAGGGAAGCAGCTACAGCAGGTTACCCAGGAGTCTGTCCAGATGAGTTTTGAGTGCCTCCATGGAGGCAATTCAATATCTTTGGGCAACCTGCTCCAGGATTCAACTACCACCCTCACAATAAAATTAAAAAAGGGAAAAAAAAAAGTGCAGGGTTTGTTCTGCTTTCTTGTTTGTCAGAATTTCCTGTATTCCAACTTCCAATGTGTCCATTGTGTCTTGTCCTGTCACTGGGCATCGCTGAGGAAGGCCTGGTTTCTGATTTCCTTCTCCGTTCCCTCCCATCGGGTATTTATACACCTTGATTAAGGTCCCTTCAAGTCTTCTCTTTCCCAGGCTAAACAGTCTCACCCTTTCCTCATACAAAATATGCTTCAAGTCCCTTCAACATCTTTGTGGCCCTTCACTGAGCTCACTCCAGTAAGTCCATATTCTTCTTGTACTGGACAGCCCAGAATTGGACACAGGACTCCAAATACGGCTACACCAGTGCTGATGTATGGATTCTAAGAAAACCAATCTGTCTTGCGTACTTTTAAAATCACTAACAAACTGTGAAAAATACCTATCCTGATTTACAAAGACCCAAATGTTGTAACAGTTCTAAAAACTTATTTATAAAGAAAACAAAAATATTTTTGTTCAAGACATTATGAAACTGTCAAGTCTTGAACGCTTAAAACAGTCAAGAGCTTCTTTATATGCCTTCTGTCCTGGCAAAGAATAACCTAATAAGGTGATGGAGATTTGTCCATATCAGTCTCTCTAGTCTAAGAAATTAACCACTTCAATGGATTTACAAATTATTTTCCACATGATTCTACCAAGTTTGTACTAAATCAGGCACAACACACCCTGCAGATCTCTCTATCTGTCTTGTCATGAGATCTAGGATGCAAATAGCTAAAGGATCAAGTACAAAACGTATCACATTACTGTCTCTAGCCTAAGTTAATTTTCTTTGCATCAGATTTACAGATATAAGGCTTCATCCCTGCCATTACAAATTGCTAGCAGACACAGTTGGTGGATCAGTTTCTGCCACTCCCTGGTTTTGGATCCCTCTACGACCTGGCTCTAAGCCAACTGATGCCAAGCATACTACTGACTTCTGTGGCCACAGAGACTTATAGACCTTCAGTGCCTTGGTTATCTGGACAGGGAAGAGACAGAATCTGCACTGTAAAAAAAAGTAAACAATTACAGACTTGAGCTGAACACATCTATCCTCTATTTTTAAATGTGAGGTATAATTTTGAATATACGGTAGGAAGTTGAGACATTAATCTTCAGGCGCATTTCATTTCCTTCAAACATAATATGGCTCCCTTGTTTCTGCTGCAAATATATAGGTCTAAGTGGTTACTTTAATAATTAATTCATATTAATTATTCACTTTTTAAGTGTGATGGCTTAAGAATTTGGGTAACTCGTCCAGCTATTAAGTACAGTACTGTGTAAATACACCCCACAGCTGATGCTTCTTCAGAGAAGAACTCTAGTATCTTAAAGCAATTTGCACTTGCTTAGCAGGATAAACCTTCCACTACTAGCTATTCCCCAAAAACCAGCTTTTCCATCAGCAGCTGCCTCAACATCTAAAGTTATAAGGACTAAGGCTACCGATGTTCTACATTTATCCAAACAATAGTTTTGCAAAAGGACCTGCAATACATATATTGCTTGTGATAAAACAAAAGCAGATGCTGTAAGTGAAGCTGTCAGGTAGCCTTGGTCATTTTCAAATACATCATCATCTATCCTGTAGAACCTCAACATGTTTTGGTAAAAGGTTTTCTTTCATTTATTCCTTGGAATGTCTAGAAGCTGAAGGTATGATTCACTGTATGGATAGCAATTATCTGCCTTCTCATCATCTTAGACAAATATAGGAAAAGCTGCTGGACTTGAACTGAAAGTTTGAGAATTATTTTAAACTGAAGTTTATCCTTGATTTTTATTTATTCCATTTTCTTTAGGTACCTACATCTTAAACTAAAAAACACAGAATAATCTCATTCTGGTACTTTGTGCTGATTGCCACAGACGCTTATAAATGCAACATATCAAAAGGCCCTGAAAGCTTGCCATTTGGCTCTCATGGTAACTTCAAAAGGCAACGTTCCTAATGAGCAGCTGCAGTGGGGAAGCTGCATTTCAAGACCATGAACTGAAAGGGCATAATGGCACTGCTGCCAAACCCACCTAATTTACATCCCTTTGCATCAGCAAGGGTTTTAAACGATAGTAATGTGTTTCCCTAAACAAAAGGAGCCAGAGCCAGCATAAATCTGAACTTCAAATTTGCTTCTGTGTTCTTTCTCTCTCTAAGTCTACTTGCCTGGTGGCTCTTCCCCTGCCACCTTCCCACTCCCCCCAGGACTTGAGGATGAAAACCAACACATCAAGTTCTATGAAAACATGCGCAAAGGAAAACATTCAGTAAAGTGGAGATGCCTGGGAGCTGTAGTTCTCTTTACAGACACACCCTCAGCCAAGTTACCCCCAGAAATTCTCCCTACCATAGAGAGCTACTGTAGGAAGACAAACAAAATTTTGTATCGTCATTGTTTTCAAACTTTTATATTTACAACTGAGTTGCTTTACTTATTTTATCTCATATTTCAGATATTCATGAGGGTACAGAATTGGGAAAACAAAGACACTCTCTTTCACCACACCTGAAAAAGACTTTGCCCCTGCTTGAATTTCTTCTGATAGCCCCCCGCCTAAATGCTATGATACACACTTCCAAAGAAGTCCACTTCTCCCAGTCTAGTTACACAGGCATTTTGGGAAGTTCTTAGTATCTTACAATTTGCAAGTTGTAGGTTAGAGTACAACAGAATTGTTATTGACAGATCAAGTCATACTGAACTATGCTGCCCTGCAAAACCAACACTTCAAAAGCCGCACATGAAAACTAACAAAACCCCTCTAGAATTGCGCATTCTCTACATAAACAGCATCACCAGGTGTGTTAAATAATGAGAAAAAATGCAGGGTAGCCTTTTAAATGAGAAAATAAAATGTGCTTTTGTTTCTCACCAAAGCTATTTTTCTGTTCCTTGCGGACTGATGGGAGCAGATGCAGTATCCCCTCCTCCTCCCCCATCAATTGGTTCTGCTTTCCTGCCAGTCAGTTAAGGCAAGCCCATGACATTGCCCCCAAAAAACCCCACCCCAAAACAAACAAACCAACCAACCCATCCCTCAAGCCCTCATGCCATTCTCTATCAACAAGAAACCAACCACTTGTACCCAATGCCAGGAAAGTCTATCGTATGTCTCTGGAGGTGAGCCAAGAAAAGTGAAAGCACTTTCAGTCTGGAGAGCAGCCACAATTTTAACGCTTAAAAACTGGGTATTTATTAAATTACTATTAAATATCCTATAAAAACAACAACCTGCCACACAACAAAAACAAACAAACAAAAAACAGCCCACAAAAAAAAAACCACCCCAAAAATATCCAACAGTCAAGTCAGGACTTTTCAAGTTCATACACGATGAGGATAAAGTTTATACAAAATATGCTCTATAATTTACGAAAGCATAGTTCTCCTGATACAAATGAAAGGAGGTGAGCCATCTTTTGTATCTATAAATCAGCTTTTAAATTGTAAGAGAATCTTCTATCACAGGCCACAGGATAATTCCACATACAAAATGTGGAATTATTCTAAAAGATGTAAAGGCATGCTTTGGTTGTGAAACTACCATAAAACCACTCAGACAAGTCTCTGGGGATTCTTCATTAATAAGCATCTATCTCTTTCCTCCTCTTACATGTAAGGCATTATAAAGATGCAGTTAGGGTTTCTTTATCAGCATCATCATAGCTGGTCCCCTTCTTTCACTGACATCTCCTTCAACATCATAGCTTCCAAAGCCTAAAACAATAGCCCTTCTTCCCCATCACTGACTGTGATTAGGTTAGTTGGGAAAAAAAGCTGACTGTTTTTAAAATAAGCTTTAGCAGACCAAAGCATCCTTTAGCATGGAAAGCCTAACTGATGTGCTGGGTGCTGCTTTTACCATAAACAGCGTTGCTGCTTTGTTCTAGCTTTTTAATATTTTATTTGGGGTTTTTTGTGTTCTCCATTTTATGCTGATTTAACAGTCCAATTCCAGCTGTGCAGCTCCCTAGGCACTCTACACATTCATAATTATTATTATTGGATAAGCATGTATTTGAGTGGGGCAACAGATGATATGCAGATAATTTTTTCTTTGCTTACTCCCATCTATTTCCCCTGAAAAAAAAAATGCTTTATTCCCCCCTCCCACAGCTGAGAAAGCCTACATGAATGTGTCAGAGGCGCGACAGCTATGGAATCACAGATAGTAGTCTGGCATCTTATAATGGCTGAGATCAAGAATGTATGCAGAGATGGTGATTAGAGGGCGTGGCTGAGCCAGATACAGAACTGGCTACAGAGAAGGACTGTACTGAAAAGACAACCCCCTTATTTGTTACTTATATATTCTAAAAGCAGCATTTTTTTTAAATTATAATAAAAAGAAGCTATATAGTAGTAACTTATGACATGGGAGAGCTGTGTATCATTAAGAATGGGTGTTGTGCTGATGTTAAACAGGTGGCTTGATTTGGCAACAGACTTGAGCACACTGGTGGCAATGGTCCACCATGACAGGAGCTGGAATTAAGCCACAGCAAGATAGCAGAGCCACAGCAGAAGTAATTGCTTAAGGAGATAAGGAATCATCAGTATGGGAATAAGGCAATGGAGGAGTCATGGTAGTTCAGGAGAGCACTGAAGCAAAGGGTGAAAGGAAGCTGTGCAGTCTATAATTGCAGTGATGGGAACGAGCACATTGCAAGGACACAGAAATGGGTATAGGAGCTACCCCAAGAGAGCAGGGATCTGCAGAGAGTGAGCTTTACTGAGCAGCAGCAACAAAACAATGATTTGAGAAGGGGCTGCAAGAAGTAAAGGCACGGACAGCTTTAAGGTAAAGACAGCAGGGACAATCAGTGCGGGTGCTTTAGGCCACGACGCTTGCGAGGGGGGCTGTGTGGGTGTAAGCGGTTGATGAGCTGTAGGACAGGACAGGACCCCGACATAGCCAAGAGCGGGCACGGAAGGCTCTGGGGAACTTCCCCGCGAGAGTATGGAAGGGCAGCGCAGAGACAGGGTTTTGGGGCGAGGAGGCTCGCTGAAGGATGGCGAGAGGAACCGCAGCACGGCGGAGCGGAGGGGGCGGTATCAGCACAGGCGTGGCCATAACCGCACCCAACCAACCTGCCGCCTCCCGCGGCCAGCAGTCCGGCCCCCGCCCGGGGCAGGCCGCCGGGCCGTTACGGACGTTGGCGACCCAGGCGGCTAACGGCCGCCCGCGCTCGGCGCCGCCCACTCCCCATTGGCGGCCGCCGACCCCTCCCGTCCCCTTCTCCCCCCGCCCCGGCCGCCGCGAGCAGGGGCGCTCGCGCCCGGCTGCTGCTCCCTCAACGGCAGCGGCGCGCGGCCCGCGCCCCTCCGCCTTTTTTATTTCGTTTCGTCTGCGTTTTTACAGCTGCTCTAAGCCCCACCGTTAATTGCCATCGCACCTCCTCCCGCCCCGCGCTCGCCGCAATCACTGTCCCGCACACCACCACTGGCAAGAAGGACGGCGGGGGCGGCGAGGGGAGCTTGGGGGCGGCCGCGGCAGCGTAGCACAGTGGCATCCTTAATATTCACAATGAAGCCGACGCGACAACGAAAATCCACCGCCTCCCCGCGCGGCGACACCGCGAACACAGCGCACGTAGCATCCTCTCGACTCCCCTTCCCCCCCCCGCCATCTCCATTGTCTGGGATTCACCGCACACCGAGACCCCCAGCCCGGGGGGGTACGGGCTCCCGCGGGGGGAGCGGTTCCTCCTGCCGCACCCGCGGACAGCAGCACCAGAGCGCAGAAGCAGCCGCTCGCTCACACCCTTCTCACCTATTCCCCCCTTCCGCTTTCTCCTGTCAAATTCGCGCCGCCCGAGCCATCTTTCCCCCTCCGGCTCCTACGACAGCGAACAATGTGCACGAACCAGCCAGCCACCCCATCACGGACACTTGGGCGCGGCTGAGAGGAGGGGGGGGGGGGGGTGAGGGGGGGGGAGGTGGACGGACCCCACCATGGGCTGTCTCCCTCCCCTCAAAGCCCGGCGACAGCGCAGCGGCGGCGGGGTCCGCCCGACCCCATTGTTCGCCCTACCAGGTCCAGGCACCACCCCGCCCCAGCCCCGAGCAGCGCCCCGCGGCCCCGGGCGTACCTGCGGATCCAAGCAAAAACAACGTCCAGGGCAGCACACTGGCTAGCAGCATCGCAGCCGGCTGAGGGAAGAGGGAGCCGCTCGTGAAATAGCCTTTTCCTGCCGTTCGAAAGAATCGCAGACCGCTTATTTTTTTTTTATAGAGATATATATATTTGTCGGGGTTTTTTTCCCCGCGTCTTCCTTCGCCGCTCCACCCCGCTACCGGCCGCACTCCGGATCCGTTACCGCGCGTATCCCCGCACCGCCTTCTGCCGGCTGCGCCCCGGCCGCGTCCCGCCGCCGCCGCGCTGATTGACAGACGGCCTCAGCACTGCGGCCCGGATCCCTGCGCGTCTCATGGCACCGCCGTGTCCTTCCACCCGCGCCCGCCTCAAATAGTACAGCGCGGGGGGACTGGAGGCGCCGAGGGGCGCGGCCGGCCGCCTGCGAAATGCGACGCGGAGACGACTCGGAGGCGGCCCCGGTGCTCGGCCCGCGGAGGAGCCATCCGGGG
>JAOQGH010000010.1:6203154-6228416 GCA_025769975.1 Gallinago jamesoni | reverse complement strand
CGGCCGCCTGCGAAATGCGACGCGGAGACGACTCGGAGGCGGCCCCGGTGCTCGGCCCGCGGAGGAGCCATCCGGGGTTTCGGCAGGCTCAGCCCCGGAGCAAGGCAGTGGCCCCTTCAGCCGTAGTTGATTGCCAAAAAATAAATTAACTAATTAACCGGTGCCCGGAATTTGGGAAGGGATTTCCTTGCCCGATTAGTTGGCACCTGCCCAAAGGGGTACCTGCGGGAAGGCAGGTGGGAAACAAAGAGGGCAAGGGGGGAGATGACTATTTCATCCATGCCCTACACTCCATGTAGGCTCTTGCTCCATTTCTGCAGGAGGGGGCCAGAACTTGCGCAGAGCCAGGAGTCTTTACAGGCATCATTTGACCATAGGTAATTCTTGTGGCAACAGCCAGGAGGAACTGCGAGTGAAGAGATGCTCCATGGAGACCCAGCTCTGAAGGAAGGAGGTTGCCTACTTTTTGAATTATTTCTGCCCAGGCCTCCCTTCACACAGCCCCACGCTGGCTCTCACTCACTTTGAGGCCATCGAAGCTCTTCTAATGCATTACACCTTTGTGTGCATATACAGGATATCTTGTCATTGAACTTTTCGTCTACACCAACACCTACAGCAGTGGCTCTTCTTCCTTCAAGATCTGAGAGGCAGTGGACACTCAGGCATAGTACCAAAGATAACATGGATTCAAGTGTACAGAAAAATGCTGAAAAGGCAGTTTTGAACTAGATATACATTACAATCACCAAAGCCTGGTTTTTCCAAGGTTAGCTTGTCTTATCAGTGCTCGTCCAGCACCTTCCCAAACTACAGGAGTTCTAAGAGCCCTAATTACTTGAGCACAGTAGTTGCTCACTTCAGGATCTGTACTTTAAGGGAGAAAAGGTTCTTAGGAAAATATTAACATTTAAGCATTTAATTTATTCAGGTGTAGTGTTTTCATTTCATTAGAAAAAGCACTTCAACTGAATTAGACCTTTGTCATAACATGCAAAATAATTTGGTTTAGCTGGCTAATTGTAGTTGCTGTTTTAAAATTAAATTTAAAATACCTAGAGTATGGACACATAAGGACTTCTAATGACACAGACTTTATTAGCAGAAAACTGCCAAGTAGAAACCATTTCGACAGAAGATAGCTTGCTTAGATAAAGAAACAATACCCTATTAATACAGTTTGACACCAGTATTTCAACAATATTTTAATATAGTAAATCCATTCCAGTATTCTGCTGTTAGTGGTCTAAAGGATCATTCCAGGCCAGATCATATTCTTTTATCCTTTTCTGTTTGAGAAATCCCTTCCCCCTTTCCATTTTATAAAAATCCTTCTCTAAAAGAAACAACAAAATTACTTATTGCACTGTGATTGAAAACATGCCTTCTCTGCTCCTTTGGCCTGCCTACCCCATGGCTCATATTGGATTGATTATCTGCAGAGAGCAACCTTGTTCAACCATGCCATATGCTATTACTCCACTCCTCCTTGCTCTCCCAGTTCCCACCAATCCCCACTATCCTGTAGACTTGCATTATTGGATTCTGGATGCCTCCCCCTGCCCCTTAACATAAGGTCACTCACCCCAGGAAGATGCCATATTCATTTAAAGTTTTTCAAGTTGTACAGATGCTCAGCTCAGACCATTTTGGAAAAGAAAGCCAACCCCTCACTAAGAGTATTTGGGCTAAAAACCCTCATAAGAAACAGTACTCTTTATCCTGAAAACAGTAAACCAATTTCTGGATATGTATTAGATACTTTTCCTCTTATCATAAAGAATATACTGATTTTACATTGATTATTACACAACTTTAGCAGATTAGATCAAATAGTGTCAGTTGAAGAGAGAGGCAGGATCTCTATCATCCATCAAACTAGAACATCTTGTAAGACTCCCACCTTGTTTCTCCATCCTTTCAACTACTGGTTGACAAATGTGGATAAACATAGTGGCAAGCCATCTGCTCCTCCTTGGGTCTCCCTTTCTCTCTGCCATCAGCTTTCTCAATGAACTTGCCCCATAAAAAGTAACCCCAAAGGATAATAAAACATGGTTTCATGAGATGTGGTCTTTTTTATACCAGCTGCACTAGCTGGATTTCTGGCACTAGGGAATTTCTGAGTCTCTACCCTGAGCAGTTAGGTAAACTCTTTTGCATTCAGCCAGATTATTGCCCAATCATTTCCTACAGAGGAAAATGACTGAATTGTCATACTGTTATTAGTACTGTCAGAAATAGTTTGTAGAATTAGTTCTGGTTCCCAGAGACCTTAACACAAGCATCTGGTTTTTTTTTTCCATTCCCTACAAAGTACATCTAAATAGACAGTTACCTTGTAAAAATTACATTTATAGCATTCATAATAAGAGATCCTGGGAGTGCACAGGTCATTATATATTGAATGAGAAAGCTATAACACTAACTTGTAAAATGCAACTGTCCATTTTTATAAACTACAACTGAGATTTTTTCTATGAAATTTCAGTCATCATCTCTACAAAAATCAGCAAGACAGCAAAATACTTGCAAAACAGTAGTATTTGCATGTGTTGAGCTATAGTTCTGTCCAGAACATTAAGCCAATTAAGGCAGGTTTTTTCCCCAAAAGCTAACATTGCATGAAATTGGAAAATAAAGATATGTAAAGAAAGACCGTTACATACAACAAACAGCATGAATTATCATATACCATAAGTAGTTGTATTACAGATAACTAGTGTATCTTTATTCCTATTAAGGAATAGTTCAATGACATAGTAGTAGTATTAATTCTTAGGGTAAAGGGACGTACTTGCATGGAAATCAACAGTGTAAGAAACATCCCAACCCCTCTGCAGCTCAGTAACAGAGCAGAATAAATGAGGTACAGGGGACACCATTTCATTTGTAGCAGACTTCCAGAACCATGAGGTTCCCCTCACCCCACTTCAAAGGATTTGACAGAACAAACACACCAAATGAGGAGTCTAAGTGTAAGCATCTAAGTAATTTAAAAACAAAACCGTGTATTTTATGATTAACGTCTAATAGATACCAGTCCCAAGCATATCCAAACTAAATGAGATGTTCTAAATACATTACCTGAAACATTTCCCCCTTTTCTGCTGTTAACAGATGTGTATGGCCATACCCATGCATGTCTTTCCCTTAATCTATAAAATAAAAAGGGAAAAATCACACAAATCAATATTCGAAACATAAGTTTCAGTTATTGACTTCATTGGATACTTCGCATAAAAGTGAACAGGAAATTTGGATCAAGTTTGCTCCAAGGCTTAAAAAGAGCAGCAATGGTATCTACCTAAATAATGCTACTTCTACTATGCAAATATCAGAACAAGTGAACTACAGTTTTAACTATACAGGCATTTCACAGAGTAAGTGCAACTTCAGCATCACAGAAAGATTGCAAAATAAGCCTCTCTATAGCCAGCATTCCCTTTTTCCTGACAGAACTGTTCACTGGTTGGTATTCGAGGCAGGATTATGACAGGATGCACTGGAAATTCTCTATGACATTAAAGCATCGTGTGGGGTCAAGGGAGAACTTCAGCTGTCAAACTAAAAAGAACTAACGTAGCATTCAGTTATGCTTTGTAGTCATTCTTAGAAAAGTTTACAATCTAAAATTGCTACTGAGGTCAAATCCCAAGATTCCAACCTGATGCAACAAAGCAGTAATAACCATTGCTATAATGACAGATGTTGTATGTTGCTGATCATGGAAAAGCAACAGAAATCATTTTCATCAATGTGTCCCTTATGCTAACATCAGTAAGGAGCGGTAGTCTGCAAGGAATTACTTGGGATTTTCTGTGGGAACCATTAAACCCAGATTTGTAAACCACAAAGTAGACGTACTGCTTATTTGTAGCCAACAGAAAATAGGCATACATTGGTGGCACACTGAGGGAATGCACTCCAATAGTCTCTCTGGTCAAAGTGTTATTCTATTCTGTCCAGCTATTTATTATGATATATAAGAAAACTATGCAATATGGACCTCAAATCAATATTCTTCTTCACAGATAAGCAACACGTGTAAAGATAGTCCCTTAAAATATCATTCTGTTACAGATTATTCTGTAAGGAAGTCTTCATAAAAAGAAAAATATTAGTATCTCCTCTTCCTCCTTTAGGCAATATGGTTTACAAAACTAACTATTTAAGGCTCTTCTGGTGATGTCACAAACCACAAGAATGAAGATGAAGTCATGAGAATTTGAGAGATAAAATTACAATCCAGAAATTCAGATTCTTGGCATTGAAAACACACATTTTACCCTCCATACCTGGAACAAACTCCAATGTTGATCTCAGCATTTATTGTGCTCTGGAATTTTGCTTGCAGCATCCGTTCCTTGCACAGAGCTAAGAAAATACACACATGGCTGCTGTTAATCTACTCATGAAAATATCCCGGGAAAGAAAGTTCGAAGATAGTCTGTCAGTCTGACACACAATGGAAATGTCATCAACAAACTAATGGTATTCCTAGAAGGTATCTGACAGTTACTTTCCATGTAGTTTTGGAAACAAATCTTCCACCTTTGAAGTTAAAACTTGAAGTTTAATGTGTACGCTTCCATGTATAAAACCATTACACTCACAGTGTGCAGTAAATGTCTCATTTTAATCTTTTTCATCTATCTAGTCAACTCTGATGTTTCAATTTAAAAGAGAGAAAGACCCTCAGCTGACCAGAATCACAGAAAATCAGGGGGCTGGTAAAGAGTACATCAGGATGAATTGCCTGTTCTTTTACACTCTTCCCATGGTATCACTAGCATTTGTTTTCATATGAAGCATTCTGATTAGCCAAGGCATTTAAAGCACATCCATCACCCAGTGCCTCTAAATAATAGCATAACCATCACAAATACGTAGCTATTTTAACTAGAACAGCTGCTCTAGTTCTGCTGTTATTTATACTAATGTCAATTAGAAGACTCACCATCATATTATGTGGAGTAATACACGTGTAAAACCAGTATATGCAAAATAAAAATAGAAGAGACTAAAACATCAGGGTGTCTCTGGCTAAATGCTTGGTAGCAAGTAACAAATGGTTATCTTAATTGGAAAAATCCATCCCTTAATCTGTTTTTACTTTAAAAACTATAAATATGCCTGACAGGAATGTTAAAGCACATATGAAAGTTATGAGGGACCATACTCTATCAACACAATCATAGAATTGTCTATATTAGACAGGACCTTTCAGATCATATAGTTCAACTGTTAGCCTAACATGGTGCTCCATTTCTCATTTAGATCCAAGTTAAACAGATAATTTTTTTCCACAGAAATTGATCTGAAGCATAAATGATCCAGTGGACTCCACCTAGCAATCCCATCCCCCAAGAGTAAACAATTTATCCAAGAGACCACATAAAAGGGTCTTTTACAACCCTTTGCTCCTCTTCTTCCTTAACACAAGAGTGGTACCTGCTCCTTTTGGAAAAGGGCAGAGGTAGCTCCTTTAAAGTCAAGGCTCCAGAAGATGAATCTTGCCTTCTCAATTTTTGCAGAATAAAATTGTATGAGTAGGAGACATAGTAGAGAGAGTAATTCAATAGGTGAAGGGGGTACTAGTTATAAACAAACTGCACGCATCTGTCTTCATCAGAGGCAGAAAGTAAAAGGATAGAGAATAAACAGAGATGTGAAAATATTGTAAAGGAAATACATTAAAGATGCAACAATAGCCCTGCAAACAGTTTTCATATTGTTTCATTACTGGTACAATGTGCATATTTTCTGTATTTTGGAGAAGACCCATCTGCACTGTAGCCTGAGAGATTTTTCCCCTTAGAAGACAGTGTTAAGAAGCTTCATTCCAAAAATCCCTTCCATCCAGCTAGAAAGAGGGTCTTCAGCTTCCTACAAGGAGTCTTCGCTGTTGCCCCTCATTTCTATTACTTACACTCTTCTGTTAAGCAGTACTCAGAAGGCTTTGTCCTCTGCTATTCTGCAAACTGTACAGTTGTATCAGCAGCTAAAGAATTGCAACCACCCTTGAAGTAAAGTTCTCTGAAACAATTCAAGCAGTACAGTGCTTTAAACTTTCCTCTAGCTGAAAGGCAACTAAATAGCATTATGTTTATTGCATAAAAAAACCCCACCACCAAACACAGGTAGACAGTCACTCAAACAGAAAAAGGAAGAATTACATTAAAAAACTAGCCCAAAGCATAATCTAAGGCAACATGCAGCATTTCCCCCTGCCTTTCAGGGTTATCTTTTGTTTCCTCAACATTTTCAGCTGCAACTAGATTTAAGGCATAGAACAATATGGCTAATAATAGAATCTCAGTCTCTAATTCTGTGTTATCTCAGGCTTACATTTCTCTCAAAATGTGGAGAGGATAAAACTGTGAGGAAAGTAGTGTTTCTATTCTTGCATAGTGGTCTTAAGATGGTGCTGAAATACAGTGAGAAATAAAAGAACCTAAAAAAAAATTCTTGCTATTGAGGCAGAATCATTGTTCTTGAACAGAATATGTCCTCTGCTTTATTACCAAGACTGGATCTAGGCTCTGGGATACATGATACATGGGATACATAATATCCTAGAACCATATCAGGTTGGTTTGAGGCATCTACCCAGGCACATGTGGGTAGTTGCCTCATTCAGGATGTTAAAGTTCAGCCATAAAATCTTTTGGCACCACATCGGTATTTTAATCTTTGCCATAACCAGTCTGGTAGCATACATAGGGGCCAAAGTCACTTATGAGAATCACAAGTGATGCCAATGCAGCTGTTGCCCATTCAATTCAGATTTTGATTTTTCAAAGGTTTGTCTGATAAATCCCTCCTTGATTTTTGAAGTCTTTTTTTGTCACTGGTGTTCTTGTACTATAACTCTGCAATCCAAAATAACCTAATATTAGCTAATCTCCTGAATGCTAAGTGGTAGAATGTAGACAGGCACTTCATACTAATAGATGTGGCAGTTTGTATCTACACGTACAGGCAAAAAGTCTTAGGCTAGCATAAATGCTAATCAAGCCATCAAAATAGGATTAGGGTAATGTCTTGGATGCGTGGTGTTAGCTCTCTTCACAGAAGGAACTTTCATCTCTTAACAAGGTAGCTGTTAGGTAACACATAAATGGCTCCATGCCTATGGTGATAACATGAGCAATACCAACTGAGGTAAGATGATGCATTTCTTTCGCAGATGTCTACTGTCTGTGCAGCAGCACCAGCTTGTTTTGGAGAAGGGCTGTGCTCATTATGGTAAGGGAAAAAAAGGGAAGACTTGCTATCAGGATCCTCTGAAGATTCTGAGATCCTAGTCAGGTAGGACAATCAGGGAAAGACACTGCATTTGGCAGTCAGTTTGTCCCTAGGGGATATAACTTATTTTGATAAATCTCATGAAGATGAACATATCATTACACCTAAATACAACTCATATTGTGTAGATTTCACTGCTCTCCATCAGCAGTATTGGCAAGACAGTGTAATTAAACATCCTCCCTTCTATTATTTCATGTTTCTAGCTTACTCTTGATGAGGACTGGGAAACCAAATTTTATATTGGCAAAGTCCTTATTATTTTAGTGGAGCACTTAGAAGAACCAAACTCAGTAATTTTTTAAAAGTACAGTAAGAACAGTCCTTGCTCAGGACAGCACACAGTCTAATTAAATGAAACAAAGTCAGTCACCTTAGCAGAACATACTGAGAAATTAGATTTTGTGATGGGCCTAGTGCTTCCCTATAGGAAATGTATGGCCAACAGGAAACTGAAAACAGATCTCTTGAGCCTCAGCTTAAACCATTAACCAAGAGGCCAATATTGAAAGCAGTAGGATGGAATTAAATGCAAGAACAACAAAAGATTATTTCCCCTCCCTCTCATCCACTTTGCAGAAAGCTCCATTGCAATAATGTGAGTAATTAACAGGCTGACAGCAGAGCAGTCTCGTAAGGGAATGTAGACTCACTCATTTCCCTACTACCCACTACCCTTTCCTGGTCTATGTGCTCACCCACTTTTGTAATAGGGATGATTAGTTTACAACAGTATCTGCTGCAGTCTGATCTAGATCAAGGAGGGGTTTTTTTTGGTTTTAAATATTTATGGGATCACCACTTCTAAGCATGACTACTTGTTTTCAGCAGCCTAGTTAAGACCATAAACAATCCAGCTGAATTCTCTGACAGTATCTGAGACAGTTTTCCATAATCCTTTATTTTCTTATGCAGAGAGTCAGAAGTTTTATTTTCATTGATAGAACAATTGGAACAGATTAGAACAGGGTCCGCATGACATTATATTTATCTGTGAAAAGTAATTCCTGAGGGGGAACGACAGCACAGAACACACTAGCAGTCCTGATGGTAGCAGATCAAGATGTATTAAAAGCCATTAAATATCATATTTCATGTGACAGCTAAATCTAAAACTTTTTTTTCTTTCAAGTATATTTAATGTTACAAAGCCTTTGGAAGTATGGTAATTTTGCTCTCTTTTGCCATTTTAAGTTTTGTTTCTTTTTATTCCAATTCCCTATTAGAAGGGATGTAAATCCTTTCCTTCTCAAAGCCAAGATATCCCGTAAAGTTGTTTTCTGAATGAAAGTCATTGTCATTCTACAGGGCACACTCCCTTTCTATTTCCATTTTTTAAAGCGTAAAACAGCCCCTTGGGCATCCTAACTTTCATTGGCACAAGCATTATATCAGAGGAAATGACTCATAATTGCAGTAGCAATCAATATCTACAATGCATTTCTTTCACAGTATTACTAAGAGTAGGTATGTCCATATAATCAGGCCATTAAATATAGCCATTTGTAATGTGCTTAAGTTTGATGTCAGCATTTACTTTATAAAAGGTAAAATGGTTATGAAAGTTGTTGCGCTGGGTAAGGAAATCACACTTCCAATTTTGCAAATTCCTGCCTTATATTTCTGACCAAGCTTCACTTCTAAAATAATCCTACCACAAAACAGTCCTCTGATCCTGAATACAGCCAAAGGACTAGGTGCCTGGGGTCAGGTTGATATTTCCTTACCAGTATTTGACTTTAAATGTACATGTGCATGCTTAAAGTATTAACAAATTGGTCGTGTATTAGCAAATACTAAAGGGTCACATTTACACAATCAAAATTCCAACTAAGCCAGAATTCTCTAGGGCACTTGCCCACTAAGTTTTCCTCTGAGTTGCTCCTTAAGCAGCAGCAGTTAACTGGAGACCTGCGTAAAATGAAAGAAAATACTGAATTCTACCTGAATTTACTGGTATTTGCTTTCAAAATATTGTAGTTACATCCCTGATATCATGCTATAGCGCACTGTGGATAACATGCGACACAAATAAGAAGTTCACACAATCTTTCCAGATGCATCTACCTGAGCCTGCAAATATTTAGTCAAACTCCAACTGCAGGTTTCAGTGCAATCATTCACTAACAGCTGAGTGATAGGCCCGTAACAGGGGTGGACAAGACCAGGATTTTTTTACAGTAGCCAGTGCTCCCCAAACTTTTTTGGTGCAATCCAGCAGTAAGCTGATTATTTTCTATGTCTTTGTTTTCCCCATGAGTTGGAGTAACTGTGCACATAATGAGAAAGTCTGAAGAATCCCACAAAATAGAAAACTTGAAATGTCTTATCTGGAGGAAGAAAATAACTGCCTCAATTCCATTCAGAGAAAAACTGAGGTGAAAGATAGCCAGTTGTTTCATAACACTATTGCCAGGGTCAGATCCTTGTGCCATTTTGGCAAACAAAAGAACCCAACTTAATAATGTTAGCAACATGGTGATTTCACCCTCATTCTTTCCTTCTTGTGTATTGCTCCATATTTCTGCTGTGTTATTTTTCTATTCAGATAGGAACCTAGACTTTCCCAGAACTCTTCTTCACTAGGCTCCTGTGCATTGCCTAAGGAATTTAGGGGGAGATGTGCTTTATTCTTCCAGACAGAGCAGGAGCCCTTTCCCATTGCTAAGCAACACTCCCTAACTTGTTCAAGCAGCAGCTCCTATTTTTGCTACAAAGTAAAGATCAAAATACTCAGCAGATGGGGTAAAATTGTTTATAGTACCTTTAACATTGCATATGGAACGTGCGTCTTCCTTGAGAATACTTGTTGCACATTTGAATTGTAATTAATATCTACCATTCTAGAGCTCTTCTTCCTCTCGCTCTTCTTTAAGTTCTGTGTAATGTGTGTGAAGTTATTTACACCATTATCACAGCCTCAAGATAGAAATATTAAAAAATCCAAAAGTGTAGATGCTCAAAACCATCTCTAAAGTCAGAAAGAGATTACCATTGCATTTCATCTCTCATAGTTTATAGTACACCTGTTTGCTTTGGGTCAACAGTTTGCCTGGCTGTCCAGCTTGACAAGTCTCAGGAGGATTTAAATTCATCCAAGCCCTTTCCTATTTTGCCTACCATACAAATGCTCCAGTAGTGGGATGCGTTCTATGCTTTTGGCACCTTTCTCAGCACAGCTTCAACAGTGCACTCAGGCTTAGAAGCCACCAGTGGAGCCTTGGCGTTGTTCCTGTGCTTGCTTTGCTGGCGTGAAGGGAACACTGCCAACTCCCAACCCAGCCTGCCTGTCTGTCCCTATAACCTCTCTACCCACCAGCACACCTTAAGAAGGGAACATATCTGAAACTACTGAGTCGCAGTGAGGAAGGATTAATCTGTCTAGAGCTATGCCATTAGGAAATTGCTTACCAACTGAGGTCAAGGGGTGTTAAATTTTTGCCTTTACTGTAGACAGCGATCCTGACAACTTCAACACTAAGATGAATTTTAAATCCTGCATGAGTCATTAAAGTACTGACTTGTACTCTACAGCTGCTGCTGAAAGCAGGAGGAACAGCTGCAGCATGACTGACTTCTCCAAGAAAACTCTTCCCTGCAGCCTGCAAGAAAATATCTTGTGGAGGTGCTCTAAGGCACAGTAGACAGTGGCAGTCTGTGACTACCAAAGATTTTCTACTGAGAATTTTCTAGAGTAGCAGCAGGAAACTTGACATTGCCTTGTTTCACTTTGCCTTAATCCCACTTTAAGGTGCTGGGCACAAGCTCAGGAGCCTGGTGGTCTTCTAAAACTATTCACAGTATTTGGCTTACCTCATGTTCTTGCTCTTGTAGTATCAGCATTGTTCTTGTCCCATCTTGATAGACACTTGTTGGTCAACTGCTGTTCTTCACATTTCTCCCAAGAGGAATCCCAAAGCAGTAGACGCAGGCTGAAACAGTTGTACCATTTTACCTAATATCTCTGTATAGAGAATAGCTTCCAGACATCATTAAGGAGAAGGCAAGGCTGAAAGCTGGTATTTAAATAGAGGAACATAACATCCTTAATGGAACATGCTAACGGTGGGATTCATTTCAGCTGGATTAATCTCATTCTAGAGCAGACATCAACAACAGGTCAAATAAAGACACCTGTCAGAGGAACTGTGGAGAAGTAGTATAGGTGTAAATATCTTCATTATAGAGTTTCAAGTTTTGGATCGCTTCACCCTGAGCTTTCAGATATAGCTTGGCTTTTACCACCATGCAGGTTAATCCAGAAGTTGTTATTTTAGAAAGCAGGTCATACCTTTACTCTATCCAGACATTTAACATCAATAGAAATATATTTTCAGCTTCCTTATACAATTAATTTCTGCTCTTAATCAAGGATAGTGGTATTTGATGAAGGTGAATACTGTTATGCGTGATCTGTGGCCTGGATTCAGCTCACCAAGGCTTATGTAATTTACTAAGGCAGTAAGGTCGGGCACTTAGCTCTGCCTCACTCTGCATGGAGGGAGAGCAATACTTCAGAAGAGAATCTGTACCACCAAAAATCTGAATATTTGTTTTCCTCAGAAATTATGTAAACTTACTGTTTTTTTCTAAAGTGCTTTCTATTATGTGATCCAAAATATTTCAAAATTTGTAAATCCACATTCATAATTTAATATCATGGATAAAGCTGCAAATTAATTCATCTTGGTGTAAGAGAGTCTAAAAACATTGTGTGGTGTTATTCCTAGCACAACAAAACAATCTTCCAAATTGTATTTGCCATATAAATCACTAAACAAATTGAGCAAATAAAAGAAAAACACAAGAGTAGAAGATTCTGTTTTGCATTCTGTGGTCTGTTTCAAGTGCACATCTATCTATTAGTGCACAGCTAAACAAGATGAAGGCCATACCTACAACCTGGCATATGTGTCCCCTCCGAGTCATCAAACTCTTGCTATTTGTGTATTTCTGATGCTTGTGGAATTTTCTTTACAGATGACATAATATTCTATACTGCTCATCACAAATGGCATTAACTTCAAAAACTAGACTCACAAGACAAAATGAAAGTTGACTATGCAGAAGTTCTAGTCCATGTCTTTAGCAAATCCATTGAGGATGAACAGCACAAAATAAGCAGCCTTTTCCTTCAAGATAAGCTTTGCTTTCTTGCCACATGAGATTCTCTTGTAGCCAGTGAGATGAACATTTATTAAAATTTCAATAAATAGTAATTCATAGAAGATAAGAATTTTTTACCTCTGAGCTACCATACCTTCCAAAAGTTTTTTGGACCAATGTTGCTGAACTACCGAGTTCTGTTTTTGAGGTACTGCTTTGTCCCCAGTGTCTTCTACACTCAGAGCATGAAATTACAACAGAATCTGTAAAACAATAATATTAAAGGAATGATACAAAAGAACTAATAGTGGGAAATTCAGAAGTGATGTCTAAGCCTCTGGGTTTGAGTGACTATTTTTTTTCATACTACGTATGATTATTGCTGTTGTGGTTTAGTGATTTGGTCTTATGATATACCTACACTGCAGGAACCGTATTTTGACTGGTATTTGGAGTATTTAATAAAATAGTTTAGTGACAGAAACCTTTAGATATTACAACAACACAGATATTAACTAATTAACACTGGCACCCATCTGTATCCTTAAATGGACAGAAGATCTTTAACCTATGTTGATTTGCACTGAGTTTAATTTGGCATTAAATATTTTGGTGATACACAGTTAGGTGCAGTGAACTGACATTTAGACACCTTTCTAGAACTGGAAAATAATCAAATTTCTGTTTAGCCAAATAACAAAATTGTTAGCTGAGACTATTTTTTCTCCTCTCTCTTTTCACACTTCATTAAAAATAAAAAATAGTTTTCAGCAATAATTTCTGGAGTTTGCCCCAGGACCTTATATTGAAGTTTTAGTTTGAAATCAGTTTCATGAGAAATTTGGGCTAAAAGTAAGACTCGCCATATTATTTTGTAGTGCAGCCATAAGCATTTGCCCTATTTTTTTTTTCTTTTTTTCACAGATTATGATCACTTATACATCTAGACTGAGTTTCACCTTCTTAATTGACCTCAGAAAAGAAATAATTTTGTATTTCTGGATGTCTCTGTAGATACGTGAGTAATATCCTAGTTTTAAATTGGTGCTCACATATGAATAGAGACAGGCATCACTTTCCATGCTGCCCTCCCCCCTCTCTAGCATTACAAAGAGCACTTGTCAGTCGTTTGGTCAGTGCTTGATGTAAACAATCACAGATGAGGGCTTCAGCACATTTCTCCCTTGAACACTGATCTTTAGGCAAAGATGTCATTTGAAATCAAACATGTTTTTATAAACAAGGAAAGAGAACAAACCTTAAAGGCATCGTGTTTGTCTTTGGGGTAGCTAGTGAGGATACCGATAGCTAACAGCTCCTAAGAGCGTTGCCACAGAAGATGCGTTCAAGCAGCTGCCCATGCCGAGCAAGTTGAGGGAGGCAGAGGATGATTACCTAGCTTGAGCCTTTGCCAAGAGAATTATATCAACACTTTACTTGTGGTGTATAACATTATAGGATCTTTAATGTTATTAATCTGTTATAGTCAGTAAGGTAAGAACACAGGGCTTCTACTTCATCTGTAGGCTAATACCTCTAGCCCCATCAGCGTAACGGCAGGTTAACATATGGCAGCAAAATATGCCATTCACATTACTACCATATACTTTGCACTGTCTGAGAAGGAGTCCCTCCTTCTGATAGGAGCTTCATATGACTGTTCAACCTGCAAGAGTGGACAGTCACAACTCAAACCACCCTGCTGTCAGTGGACAGGAGTGTGTTCAGACTGTCCTGCTCGTAGAGAGACAGTTTGTTCTGTAAACTGATTAACATATTATTCCCACCAGTTTACTGAAGGAAGAAGATTGCCATGTGGGCTGCCTGTCTGTCTCACTGTCTCACTGCCCATCTAGGATGTTGCCAGTAGCATTCACTGCTTCAGTGGCTGACTAGTATAAATTCTTCACAGTAAAATTGTGACATTCAGATCAGTAAAAAACAGAGCCCTTGAAGTGGTCTAGCTGTGGCATTTGCTTCCTGCATTATGTCTATTATATAAAGGAAAATAAAGTAGGATGCACTGTGAATAGCAATGGTAGCGCTCAGTGCTGCTGGAACTGGCTGTTCCATTCTGCAGTGCAGCATTCCAAGCTTACAGCTCAGGGATGTGCTGCTCTGAGAAAATAGTGGTTTGCTTTCTCCTCAGGAAGACACTATGTGAAGGTCACATGAACAGAAAGGAAACTCCAAGTCAGTCTTCTGCAATGATTTGTAGAATTACAAATGACATGATCACTGCAGGTGAGGCATGGAAGAAAATTACTGCATTTCTATATTACTTGCATTTCTATACTATGCAAACCATACTTGCATTTCTGAACAGTATTGTTCTGAGCCGGCTGCCCCAAGGTTTTTTATGAAACATGGTTTTGTTGTGTATTTACACAGAATCTAATGCAATTGGTTCTTAAGCATGACTGGTGGCCATGGAAGCCACTTCAGAAAGAAAAATTTTCATGGTCTTCATCATCATAATTAGAGTTTTCACTTTTATTTAAATATTTACAGGTAGAAAAAAAGGCATTAGGGAGCTCAGGAACCTCAAGTTTCTTGACTTTGGAAGCAACATGATCCTGTGGCTGAGCTGAAAAGACCTGCTGAGTTCTTGTGTTCACTAATCCATTGCTTGCCGCCTTCTGCTGTGTCCTTCTGCAGTACATCACAGTGCTTCATCCTGTGAAACTTTCCATTCTGATTAGCCAAAGTATTTAATAAGGAACAGGAATATTGCTAGTAATTTAGCACCTCATTATTGATGTATTACATTAATGCATGTACTCCTGAAATCAATCATTAATTCAGACAACAAATTTTGTGGTATTGAAAAGAAAATGGCTCCCAATTTTCATTGGTTTCGCCTCTTGCAAATCTGCAAGACTTTGTGTAAGACTAAGTTCCATTAGAGTGTATCCTACTATGTTGTCTGACTTCCCCCCCCCCCAAAAAAAAACCACAATGAAAAAAGAATAGAATTAAAATGAAAGGTTTCACTCTCTCTGCAGAAAGTTACTTAGGCCAACTTCGAAAAGTTCAGAATTTGTTACAAGCAGACTGCATTTTGGCAGGCTAGTAAAATGCAATTCCAAACTGCTGCCTGAGTCAGAATTTTGCTGTGTTATTACAGGGGTACTCAAAGCAAAACATTTGTTAGATTGACTATAGACAAACAGGAAGTTACTGAAACCATCTGCATCTGGTGTTTCTGCCATTCCAGTATTACATCAAGTAAAGCTGAGTGTTAGGATAGGGCAACCTCACGTCCGGCTTTTGGAGCAGTGTAAATCTGAGGTTCTTAACACTGCATCTAACATGAGGCTAGTCCCCTGTTCACTGAAGCAAACAAAAAGACTCCCACTGACTTACTGGAGTTCTGTGCTCCATCTAAAGATGCCAAGATGTCCTGCTGCAAGAGCAGTGGGGAATGCTGCTTCTGAAGACTTCTCATGAAGGTACTGAAATAATTACCCATCCTTCCTATTTGCTGCAGAGCCATTTTTCAGAGTCCCGTTTTGCCTTTTCTATACTGCTATTCCTGATTACTGCCCTGGCATTTCTATGCATCCCTGAACAGGTGCTTCCTCCTGCAAAATAGCTCGAAGCCCTTTGGAATAAGAAGCTCTGTGCAGATTAGCTTATGTCATTCCTCGGGAAGGACTAACCAGAGCATGACACTACAGTCTTTTCTGCTTGAGATCCTGCATACAATGCCAGGTGGTACTGCCTTCCAGCAGTTCACTATGCCATGCAGGCAGGAAAGCGTCTCAACCCTGAATGATCTGCAGGCTCTGAAGGTCCAAACCCATGGGAGTTTATAAGGTATTGACCTTGTTTTAAATGCATCAACAGAGAAATGGCAAGGAGCAAAATTGTAAACATGGTGTAAATTTTGCTACTACTTTTGAGTAATATTTGCTTTGATGATGAATGAGAACTGGAAGACTCGAGGTCTCTCCTGTGGCTGTGATTTTCCAGTTGAGCTCTCAACTGGTGAGAAATACTTGCCTGGTGTTTATACCTTTGCTTTCAAAAACATCTTACTGATATCTCTCTGCCACTAGCTGTAACATCTCAAAACTAAAATCATGATTCATCCTCTCAGTGACCCTACATATGAAATGGAATAGCCAGGGGCACTCTGGTGAAGGGGTCAGGGCTAGATCTTTGTCTGAGTTCATGATTTGAAACTGTGACTTGCAGGAAGGTCAATGACAAAACCATTTTAAGAAGCAGTTTGAAAACTGAAGGAAGGATGCTTGTCAGCTACAGACGCTGCATGTTTTAAGGGACCTGTTTGACTGAGGCATTAGTTATTAGTGCTCATAGTTGCTGTGAAAAGAGGTCACTGCTGAATATGCTGAGACTTAGCCAGGTTCTGCTGTTTTGCAGCCAGTCACATTGTTGTCCTCAGCTCTACTCATTGCCTGAAGCATGCTGACGGCTAGAATAAGCACAGAAATTGCTTTTGGAGACCGAATCTCTGGCCATGTCCTTGGCGAGTAATTGAGGAGCCGCTTTTCTTCCTTATTTTTGATTTAGTGTCCCTCTGCCCCTCATGTATGAGAGGAAGGTTTCTTATGACTCTGACAGATACCTCGTAACGATCTAGAGACGCTCTGGATTGTTTCATCTCAGCCTCATCTGAGGCATATTATGAAGCATGTTCTTAGTTGAATATGGACGGGTGTGCACATCGTGAATCTCTTCACTGTCACCTCTTGGTTTGGGCTAGATGTGGCAGCTATGGAAATTTTAGTAGATGAAGAAACGCTGCCAGCCCACGTGTAGAGCTTGGGGGGGGGGGGGGGGGGGGAGAGGGTGTGTGTGTGTTTAGCAGAGGAATGGCCCTTGATCCCTTACCAGCCTGTGCTAAGGACACAGTAGTGTTAGCCAGGGATCATTATAATGATCGCACATCAGGCCTCTCTCTGCCAGCTTGGCAAGGTGGTGACATTTTTGTTTCAGTGTTTGCCAAACATACTGGTGCTGCTCTTTGGGTTTTTTGGAGTGTTTCTGAGGATTGGTTGTTCCAGGCTTTTGGCTTCCTGGAGAGTCATAGCACCATCTTCTGCCTACTGCTCCTTTTAGTCCCCCCATCTTCTCTTGCTTTCTGATTCCAAACTTTTCTACACAAACTTATCAGTCATGTTTTCAGAGTACCCGAGTACATTCCTTGCATTTTCCCAGGAATTAATTACGCCATTGTACCACAGCTCTGCCTGGCCTGACAAACTCAAATTCACCCTAACACAAGCATAGGCTCATCCATCACTGTATGGATCCTGAGATGTGTATGATAATCTTTCTATGAGAAGACAGTACTCCAGTTATGGTGACAGTCACTCAAAAACTCCCTTCTCAACAGCTAGGCACCTGGGGAAAAAAACATGTGCTGAAACCTAGCTGCTACATAGCAGAAAGAAGAAAAAAGAAAAAGAAGACCATTCAATAGAAGAACTTTCTGAAACAAAATGAAAGAATAGTTAATTAATGCATTAAGAATAGGTATCTGGAGAGAAGCTGTTCTGGGTGATTCCTTGGTGTGTGAACAAATCCATTATTTTGGTGAAAGTAACAACGGAGGACCTTAAGTCCAGTTCTTAAACCTATTTTTCTGTACTCTAGCTGTTTTCATCTCTCATAGTACCTCTCAAACCATAAAGAGCTCTGTCTCTTTGCTACATTTTGCCTGTATGGAGTTTTGCCAAAGCAGATACCAAACAGCTGACAAGACACGAGCGCTGCTGGTTAGTCCAGTGACCCTCTGGATATTGATTGCTGGTGCTGACAACTGCTGTTACTGTGATCAAGCAAAACCCTTGGGAAATTCCATGCTTGGCAGGCAGCCCATATTTATACCTAGTGCATAGTCTGTAGTGTAACGTTAATGTATATCTAAAGCTCCCAAGAAGAAGCATTCTTTTGCGCAAAAAACCCAGACAGTACAGATTGTTTTTCAGCATCTGTCTAGGTTGCAATGCTGTTCAAAGGTCTTATTCTTCTGTATGCTGTCTGGCTATCATCTCTTCTTCTAATTTAAGGTCTTGCTAGAATTACTGAAAGACTACTTTTGCTTTAAAAACCACTTGCTAACAAGCTCAGATGTGATTGGTCAGTCACAACTTTCTTCACGTGCCAGGTAGTTTTAACTGAAAGCAGGATTCCTGGTTGCAATCTAACATATGTATTGTTTAGGGAATGGAGAATTAGCTCTGTTACTTTAGGACAGACAAGCGGGGCTCTTTTACTTTTCGGAAAAACACAAACAGGGAAGCCAGGCAAAGTCACCATTTTAAAGTAATTTCCTCTCCTAGGTGAAATATCAAGGGTTAGAAGATGACTTTACTAAACAAGTTCAATTCATTGTTCCTTCAAACAGAATTCCCCCAAGAACAAAGAACATTTTCAAAGCCTTTAACACAGCTTAAATCCCAGGTTCTCTCAAGAGCATGAGCTTTGTGTTAACCAAATCTATAGGGCTGAATTTTGTCTCCAGTTTCTGAGCAACTGAAGTCTTTCTGAAAGCCATAAGCTATTGGGCCTAGAAAGAGATGGGGAATACTGAATTTTGACAGAATAGTAAAATGTCTCAGAGAAGAGAAAAAGAAGAAATTACTTACCCTTTCTCTCCCATGTTTCCTTAATGAGAGCTGGGCATGGCAGATGAGAATTTTTCCTGAGAAAAAGCCTTAAATTTCTTTAAACAAAATAGTGCTTTCAAGTCAAGGGATGTCAATGAGAACCTTGCCTGCATTGTTGCAGTTGGCTTGTAGGAAGAAGAGGTTCTCCTGACTCAAGTGTAGCATGGTCTTTCCCTTTTGGTGTAAAAGCCTCTCTGCTCTGTGTTCAAAACCGGACAGAGCCCTTTCCAAAAGCAATGGACATCAATACAAAGCCATGAGGTGCTGTAGAAAATCTGGAGCTTTCAAGGCAGATCAACACAATCCTGATGCATTTTTTTTTCAGAGAGAAATCAAAACTGCCAAAAATAAAATGGTCAGGTTGGGATCTGTCTTCTGTTACTTCAGTCAATGTAGGTTTTTGACAGTGATTTTTTTTGAATCATGAGTAGACTCACCATGCATTATTAGAAAAACAGTCCAATGGCCAGATGTGACTGTATCTATGGCCCTTGTTATTATCTGCATTGAAAAAAATCTATTACAATTTGGAGTTAGAATATAAATAAGTGCAATTATATTTCTTGAAATGGGCAGCAAACTTGTTACAAAGTTTGGGGGCTTTTTCGTGCTGCGGATATTTGATACTGTTAAAAAAAATTAAAGGAACTGTAACTGACAAACACAGACTTTCACTTTTTGCTGCTACCACACATCTAGGAATAGAGTCTGTAAACTGTGACCAGAAGATAAAGTATTTGGTTCAGCAGAGGTTTGAAATTTTTAAAAGGCAACAGCTGAAAGCTGTTATGTTTGGGTGTGAGTGGTGATTGTGTCCTGGCTACTTTGTAACAACTATGTCAGTAAATACAGCCTTTCTTTTATTTGTGCCTGACAAAACACTGTACTTCCATGAAAATCAGATTTCTGAGATTTAAGATGGACTGGGCCAAATTTCCCATCCTGTTAATAATCTAGAAGCACGTGCAAACTGGAAAATGGATCTTTTCTTGAAGAAAACAGCCCAGTGCTGCCTGGGCCCTAGGTTCTCTCAGAATTTGTTTTAATGTTTGCTTTTCAGTTGTGGTTTCTTTTGATGAGTTCATTTGCCTTTGTGAGGTTTGTCTGATTGCAAGGCACTCCTCCACAGAAATAACAAAAATATTTACATAGTACCCTACATTAGAAATCTCTTTTAGTGAGATTTCATCATTTACAGTCTGCAGGTAAAACTTGCAATTTAATGCAATGGATTGCTGGCATTAACATCCAAGAAACATATCAAATTTCTAGGGTCTGATGTCACAATAATTGTAGGGGTTTTTTTTATGTGCATCTCAAGAAAACATGTAATCTCCCTATTATTAAAGGGCAATTTTAGGCCAAATTTCTAATTGAACACATCAGCTTCTGATCAGCCAGTGAAACAGTACAAAAATTGTCCCTTGTGTTAGCACTGGTTCATTTACAAATAAGTGTGGCAGCTGGTGGGACAAGGCACCCACCTGCATGAACTCATCCCTGGGGAATCTACACGCTTCTGAGGGAGACAGTGAGCTTCAAAGCTCACTAGCTCCAACTACTACACCTCCTTTCACAAGAAAAACACTTGTGCATGACGACAACGGTTTCATCCTTGCTCAGATGTCCTGAAGTGAATTGCAAGTTACACAAGGAATTTTAAAAAAGACAGTCCAAAGCTTAAAGTGAGCAAGGTACCACTATGCGAATGACATTTTAGGGCTAAGAGTGTGAAGGACTGCTGAGGACAGACACAGGTTACCTTCCTTAATACCTTCCAAGCACTGCCTCTCCAAATATCTTTCTTTCCCTGTCCCTATCCAACCTTACTTACCCAGAAACGTTCAGCTTCGTTGAAAAAGTGATGGTTTAAACCACCAAAGATGAAAGGTAGAAAGCAGTCAGCACCTTTTCTAGCACAGACCTTCCTGTTGCTATGGCAATGTGTCACAGGAGGCATTGGTCTCAGAGATAAAGTTGAGCTCAGCTGAGCTAAATCTGGGGGGTTTTTGTTCAGGTTGTTATCCACTCGTAACAAAGCCTGTTGAACCTCCTTGTGAGGGCTGTTCAGTGCTGGATGGCTGTTTGCCAAGGAATAGCAGGAAGGACACCCACAGCTAAAGACATCAACAGTTTCGCTGCATCCTTTCTCTACACAGGCTGATTCTGTAGTTAATGTATCTATAATTTATTATGCCAATCTTTATTAATCTTATTGTTATTCAAGCACACATTCTGGTAATTCAGTTGCTTTTTTTTTTTTTTTTATTTGATACACTAATAAGACTATGGGTACTGCTGGAACCTTTCCTGCTTTGCTTGAAACCTGCAGTATGCACATTTTGGAAAACTGTTGTCAGCTCTACTACCTCCTCCTTTTTGAGGTCTTTCTCTTCAGCTAGTGGTCTTGATGAGAGGTTTCCCTGCAGGCTCCTTACCCTGTTGGATTTCATTGAGTAGAGCAGAAGAATTCTGACGTAGATGAAAGATAGAGGTGAAGCTAAGACTTCCCAAACATGGAGATAAACCTGTCTACAGATGAAAGAAGGACCCAAGATTCCACTCCAGTGCTGAAACAAAGCTAATATATACATCTAGCTTCTGGCTACAGACAACGCCACTTTACATTGCCCTTTGGATCACAAAACTCCTAATTCCACAGGCACAGCTGCCCTTACAGGTGTGGTCATGGCACAGCTCTTGCAGAGTGCTCTCTTGCTGAACCGTGACTCCCTGAAACCAGACTTCCTCCTTCCCACAGTCTCTGACCAGTGAACTGTAGTGAAAGGATGGTTAGGCCCGGATTTCTTCCCTGCTTGCGGGAATAGATATTTGCCCTGGCAGTCTTGCAGGAGCTGCACAGCTGATACGTAAACCAGCCTTTACAGTTGCAAATCTAGAAGAGGTGAAGAAAACATAGTCTACATGCTATACCTTCAAAGGATTGACAGGAAACTAGACAGTATTTATTATTAAAAATATTTAATTATGACACTGAAAAGGTATTGACTCATAGAACTGCACGTTTAAGGGTCAAAGCTTCAAATACTTAAAAATCACAGTCACGCACTGCCTGCCTCACCCTTCCAGGCCCCCTCCCTGTGGGATACACCACAGTCTGCTCCTTGGGCTGGTCCTGTCACGTGCATCTGTCTTGTGAATGGAAGCAGCAGAGCTGTCACTCACTGAAGTTTATTGCCCTGCTTGGTTACTTCTGCTGCTTCCCTCTGGTGCAGTGTGGCTGTCCTCAGGCCTCTTGCTTTTAAAATACAATTTCCTCTGGCTGAAACCAGTTGTTTCTGGTCAGCTGTTCTCCTGAGCCTTCTGGCCCTGCAAGCTGCTGTGTCAAAGTAAAATACAATCCCCTCCATTCCCTCATGCTAGAGATAAAGGAAGCCTGTTTGCACAAGGTGCTGTATTTTCAAATAGAAAGTTCTGCTCAGAACCCACAGAGAGATGCAGGGAAGCTGTCAACTCATTTTTCACTAGAGTTGAAACCTGGGCCAAGAAATGACCGTGTGGGCATTTCCAGCACGCATCATGCTGAATTACAGTGACACGTAGATGCATCCTCATGCAGTGAAGAGAGTTTTATTCTCCTCCTTCCCTTCAGGACTCTGCACATTTCAGCCCCTCATCACTTTGTGTCTTCTTCAGACAGTGCACTAAATTTCCTGTCTGCCAGTTCAGGTTTAAAGTGCTCTGCATGTTTCCTCTCCCCTAGGACAAGACAGTGTTAGTGGAACAAGGAGTCAGAAAGTCTAGAAGCCCCCCTAAGAAATTCACAGTGCTGGAGTCAGGCAGGATTTCTAACTTGGAAAGGACTTGGGGAACTGATAAGTTTCTCCTTGCTATCCACCCACCTGCCCCACCAAGGCAAAGAGGATCCAATATCATGTGGGTGTGCTTTATGGGAGGAATGCACAACCATGAAAACAAACATGGTCTAGTGATTAAAGTACACACTGAAGAGATCTGCAGAGAGCAGGAAGAAGAGGGGTCTGAGAAGGGAAGTGGGAGCTGGCTTCTGTTCCTGGCCACTGATCAGCTGTGTGACCTGGAGCAAATCCCATCTCCTTTCTGTGCCTGCTTTTTTCTTTTAATGTCAAGTGGGATGATGTCCCTTACCTAGTTCCCAGGCAGGGGAGAAAGGCAGACTCATTACTATTTCCCATATTACAGTTACTCTTGGCAACCACACAGAGGTCAGACCCCTTTTACTGGAACATCTACATGGTGAGAGCCCGAACATTAGGCAGGCAGAGGAAGGAGCTATGCCATATTAGAAAAGGGGACAGAGTCTTAGAGGAACTGGATGCTTTACAGAAGACATATGCACCACCACCCAGTCTTCTGAAGAATTCTTCCCCTCAAAGGCAGTATCATTTGCTGCCAGCTGTGGATGTATGTTATTACCAGTTTATTGGTCACTTCAGGCTGTGGGACAGAGGCTAATCTGTAGAGAAAAAGCCGAAATTCTTAGAATGTCATGGCAGATTAAATGTCTTGATGTCCTTATATGAGGCCTTTAAAAAGTGTTTGAGAGCACCAGCAACGTGTTTTGACACAACAAGTACAAGATTATGACATGATTGTTCCTCTTTTGTGCCAGATCTAAGGTGCTTTCATGGTATGCTGGGAAAACATACCTGAAGTGCAGCAGGATCCCTTTGGAAGTACCAATTTGCAGTTGCTATCAGGGAACTGACAGCTTGCACAAAAATGTCTCTGTTTCTTACAGAGTTTCTTCTGACCTGACAGGGGATAAGAAACAGCCAGATGCCTTCTAAAGTGATCTGGCCACTGCAACAAGAATGGGTTGAATACATTTTAAAATGAAACACTAACAAGTAGGAGTGGAGAAAATAAAAAGTATTTGCTGCTTTGGAGAAAGAAAAATGGCAGGGCTTGGGTAAGAAGCACAACTTTCTGACATTAAGATACAGCTCCAAAGGGAACACTTCTGTTTACATACACGTGATAAGATGAGAGGTGGTGAAAATAGTCTCACCTCCACGCGCATCCTCGCTTGCAGGGTCACTTCGGTCAGGCTGTGGATTTAACTGTTCTTTGTGGTCTCAGATGATGAGTTCCTCACTCTAGGTATTGCAAGGATCAGTCCACTTGCCAAAATCTGCTGGTGCATTGAAATCCTGCCTGAGTCAGAGCTGAAATGCCACTTCAAGGTCTGCAACAGCTGCAGCAGCAGTGGGGGAGGTAGAAAGGTATCTGGGAGATTTATAATCGTGAGAATAATGCTGCTGGCAAACTAGATAGTTAGAAAATACTATTGGTTTAAAGAATCAAAGGAACGTGACTCTTTGTTAACAAGCAAATAAATATAGAATTAACTAGCAGAGCAGTACAGGGACTAGAGGAATATGTGTCCCACTTGTCCCCTCTCAGAGAATAACTTGTTGGACAATATCCCCAAAGCTGTAGATGCTGGAATGCATGTTATGGAACTGGAAGATGCTGACTAGTGCCAATCTTCATAAGAAACATCTGTGAAAGCAGGAGAAAGATCAGTGGAGAAGACAGAGAGGTGGGAGTGCTCAGCCTTGTGTTGATTAGCCAGTTATTCCTCCACACCTTAAACATTTCAAATATTTCATGAATGACTCCCCACACCTTTCAGGTTTGAGCTTTTTTTCATCTCTGCAGAGAGATACTGATTTGATAAAGCTTTATTTTCTTATGCCTGGTGAATAGTTACCATGGGAAATAATATAGCTGTCTTTTGCAAGCTGAGGTGGGTACAAGCATTTCAAAGCCACAACAGTGTTAGATAGTTCTGTGTACCCAGCTACCACCTACTGAATGATGCTTAGTGCTTTCTTCATTACCAGTCTTGGCAAAGAAACTACAGAGGACAGTTTCTTCTAGTTGTTTGAAGACAGTCTGGAGGACTCTAGTCCAGTCTCTTGCAAGGCTGGATGGGGCAAGACTCACATTACCAGAGCTAGACGGAAATTATCCTATTGCTAAGCAATTTGACTTCTGCCTTTACCAGAATGTACCTTTGGAGTTACAGTTGAGAACCCTTTTACACAAGGGAAGTGATAGAGTGGGTAGAACTCCTCTGCATGGACACAGTAGGACCTTTCCCTAATAGTATCTGGGAATTACTGAATTTTCACTGAATTTCACTGAATTTTTTTTTGGAGTTGGAAGGGACCATAGAGATCATCTAGTCCAACTCCC
>JAOQGH010000010.1:6154008-6203054 GCA_025769975.1 Gallinago jamesoni | reverse complement strand
CGTCGGCCTTTGTAGCTACAGAGCCCTCACCCAGCGCAGTCTTACCTGCTCTGGAGCCGGTCTCTGCCGCAATGACGGTCGTGATAAGTACATAGCACTTCAATTGTAATGAAACGGCACTTACTGAATGAAGAGCCAGTGTTTCCAGGTGGCTTGTGCAATTATAAATTCTCTTTAATCCATCCTCTAGCATAGATTTATGAAGCAAACACAGTTGTACAAGTGACTCAAAGCTCCATATCTCTCAATCTATGTGCTGTGTGCATGCTATCAGGCAGGCAGAAAGCTGTACCTTATCATGCTTTAATTTATCTCCATAATACAAGTGAAATCAGAAGGGACTTGGCAACAGTAGTTCATTGTTGTTTCCCTAGTTATTTCATGATGTGCCCTATTGCAGAGCTCATAAATTCATGAGTGGGGATCACAGGACACGATTCCCTGCTGTAGCAACACTTAATGACTGCAGAACACCCTTCCTGGCATATATGTGTAATTCAAACCATTTAAAATCCCATTGAGAAGGGGATTTAGCCAGAAGTTTTCTTCCCCAAAAATATATGTGGGTAGCAGTTACTTCTCTGTTGGGTTTTTTTTTGTTGTTGTTGTTCTGAGCTAAAAATAAGCTTTATAGAACATTGCTTCCATTTGGGAAGGGTCTGTTTTATTATACTAGATAATCTCATCTGTTACTTTTGTATTTGTATTGTGATATTTGAGAGTGAGCCTTTTCATACAGTTTATATGTGAGGGAACATATGCTCCAATACATTCTGTGTGTAGCTCTTCAACTAAACATTGTTCCACATGGACAAATAGGTAGAAATTACCCAGCACTATACTGGAGAGATCATGCTGTCCAGGCAGAGAGGGGCTGCGCTGAAATTTCTGAAAGAACTCTTTTTCTGCGTATCAACCAACTCCCTAAAGCCTTCAGTCCTGTTTTGTCTTTTGTATTTTTTAGTATTTAGGTTGGAGACTGTATATTCCATGAAGCCACGGCAATAAGCACAACAGACTTTAAACTTGGCTGGGACCTCTGTGGACTAATGAACACTGAATTTATTATGAACAGTAGGGCCTTTCCTCAGAAGCAGAGATGAGCCTGCAGAGTGCAATCTTTAACTGGAAATCATTTTTTCTGGACCCAAATCCTTGCTGTATACCTAGCCATTCATCTCCTGGTGGGCAGTGATATCCCATGGGGTGCCGGGTCCCTAGGACTCAATAGCCCTGTCTCTGCCTATATGAGTAGACCAAGAGCAGGAGTACAGAGCACCTCTCTTCTTTACTTTCCTGCCCAAGGAAGTAGCAGAGATATACATCTTGGCTTCTGCTTAGCTGTGTTTTATAGGGTGACTACTCACCTCTTCCTAGCTGTAATTTTATTGCCTCTAGAACTACATGAAAAATGCAAAGCGCAGAGAATCCATTCAGGGAGAAAAACAAAGGACTAGCAATAGAAATAGAATACGTATTCTTTCTAACAGAGACTTCTGGTAATATACTGGCCTACATGAACTCAACTTTCATTGCAGGGAATATTTGAAAGCGTTCAAATAATGCACACCTTATCTGTTATGCAAGTAATAAATAAATACATACATAAAAAATAATTGCAATTACCTCCTAATTCAATTTAGTTTTAAAAGCAGAGTTCAGAGCAACCTTCCTTTCTCATAAAGTGGCTATGATACAGGCCCCAACGGGGCTGATAAGGATTTAATTGTGGCACTAAGTAATTTATTTGATGTAGAACATTAGGAACTGAAGTAGAGTAGGTTAGCAGAGTGAGTATCACATTGTCTCAAGACCTTTGCTGACATTCAGCTGTTGTGAGAATAATTGTAAAACGGGAAGGTGACTTTTTGCATTTAGGTCTAACCTTCACTGGTTCGAACTCTGGATCTTGCAGGAGTTTCACCCTTAAGGTACCCATAGTGTTAAAAGCACAAAGCTTATGGATTTTCATGGCGACATAAGTTGATTTAAATTTAGAGGGAGTTAATGAATCTCTCCTCAGTAATTATGGCAGTATTTCAGAAGATTTCCATATTGCTATATTCTTCATGATCCCCAGTGAATGGACCAGATACCGCTTTGTTGCAGAGATGCAACACCATTAGCATAAATTGCATGGTAATACTTAAAATATTTAAATAAATTTTAAAATATTTAATATTTGAAATAATGGCCATGCTAATTCCCTTAAACTTTATCCTATAAAGCAAGATCCCTGTGGTACCTGCTGGACAGTGAAGGAAATTGTCTCATGTGATTCCCATGTGATGGATTGTTTCTGGTTTCTGCTTCACAGAACGCAAATGGTGGTCTAATTGTGCAGTTCCAGTTCTGCTAGCTTCATATGGTCAAATCCTATGGGTCACGCCTATGGATAGTGGCCTGAGGCTACCTTGATAACCTCAAGCAACACATTCAGGGACACAGCTGACATGACAAATCACTGAAACAAATGCACCAAAGCAGAAACAATGCCAGCTGCAAAGATGTGTGGTAGGGCAGTTTGTTCAACAGCCCTGGTGAAGTATTGTGTGCGTTTGAAGTTTGACAGATTAACTTGTGTCTGCATTTTTCAGTCCTAAGGACAAATCGTACAAACTGTAGAGTAAATAATTCTTTCTGCCTTCGTAGCCTCATAAAAGCTTCTGGCTGCCATCACATATTATCCCCCAGACAATGCAAAGATTCTGTTAATGTTAGACATCAGATTTTTTTGTATTCACGCTTACAAGATAGAAAGCTGGAAGAGCACCAGATAAACTGGACTACCAAAATTAGGGAGGGAACAACATAAAGAGTAAATTCTACAATAACATCTTTTATGAAAATATTCAGTCTTCAGGAGCATCACAGATCTTGATTGTTTATAAACTTGCTACACATACAGGCTTTCTTTGATAGATGATTACGGTTCAATTTCTGGACTGGCTGAGACTCTGCTGACCTACACACGTTGAAAATGTGAGCCAGCTGTTACTACTGCTGCTGACACTTCACACGCCAAAATGAAGGCTCTCCTCTCTGCTGTGTTAGTCTCTCAGCCCGGTCCAGGTCCTTATCAGCTACTTTGTTTCTTCAGTCTTCCCATGATTCTCCTTTCACTGCTTTGTGGCCCAGTTTGCAGAACTATTTTTGTTAGCAAACAGTCTTCCACTCCCACGTCGCAGTGGATTAAGAGCTTGTAATTGCTGTTGCTTTAAACTCCTAGTTTAAGAGCTGGTCAAAGCAGGTTTAATCAAGACAGCAGCAGCTGCCTGTCTACAGAAAGGCTCTCAGTGTTGGCAACAAGCAGTGGGAGTTTTTAAGAATAAATCCCTGGTACCTGCAGGGCCTAGGGCCTTTCAGGGCAGACTAGATGTGTGTAAACAAGCCACTGCTCTCCTTAAGCCTTCTTGTGGGATCGTGAGGTGGTAGGGTTTTCTTCATACACTTCACTCTCACCACTGAGATCTTCTTGCGAGTAGAAGCCAGCAGCTTGTCAGCGTTACACTATGAGCTCAGTCCAGGCTGCATCAACACCCAGCAGATCTGATTGCATGTGCTCAGACTCCACAGAAAAGGGATTTGGCCACAAACACTCCTTCAGACTTCTCTGGGGGAAAAAAAAAAAAAGAAAAAAAAAAGTCATCCTAAATATGCATCTGAGGGATTTTAAGATCTCCTATTTCCTACTTTTGCACTGAACTTCTCCTTCACACGGCTGCTTCCTTGCCCCTGCTGCCAAAGCAAGGAGAGGACGTGTAAAATTCCCCAGCAGCCTTGCTAGCAGCATTCAACAGATTCTTCCATGGAGACTCTTTAATAGCAATCGCCCACAGCTCCTCATTGTGCTTGTTCACTGCTCTCCCTGCTGCTGCCAACGCAGAGCCTGCTGACCCACTTCCTCTGGGAGCCTCTTTCATCTTGGGTTGATTCCCAATGCCTCACAAAAAGTGGGAAACCAAGCTATCCATAGCATTTGTGCATAGAAGGGAGCACATCCATGTGAATACGCGGCAGGAGCTGAGATTGATTGTTGATGCAACATAACTATGAGTGCAATGTAAACACTGAGGCAGCAGATGATTCGATGCTGAACAAGGCAGGTTGTTCAGTTAGAACTGAAATGCAATTCCTTAGTCATAATAGTTGCTGTAGCAAGTGCAAATGGAGAGAAAGGCAGGGGATGGGACAAGAGAAGGGAAAGCTATTTTATTTTCCTGATGATTACTGACAGGGGGATGCATGCTGGGTGTTCTTCAGCTCCCTCTCTTGCTTTCTCCTTTCCCTGCAAGGACATTTTTTGCAAGTCTTCATAAGGGCAAAGAGAGGTTCAGTTGCAATCAGGATTTGTAATTTTAGTCCTTGCCTGTATCTGCATAGTTATTGCTATTGAACGTCTGTCTCCAAAGTAACCCTCAGTTTCCATATGGCTCAAAATCAAGGCTGCTTGGCTGGCAATACAGTGCCTCAGCCTGAAGGTCGCAGGAATCTTTGTAAATTTCACTTTGGAAGAGCACAGTGAAGAAATTCAAAACTCTAAGCTTTAGATGGAAATATTGTTTTCACACAATATGCAAATAAACTGTGGAACTCCTCACAGCAAGTTCAGAATATGGCAAAATTAGGCAAGGGAGCAGAATCTGTATTTATCAGAAATAACCCCACATTTAAGGAGGAGTATTTAGTGCCCTGTTTAAAAACTTCTAGCAACTATGAACAGAGCTGACACGCAGCATCTGTTAGCTCACATCCTTCTAAAACGAGGATTCTTGTACTTGTGTTTGGAGCAGAGGACGTAGGCTGGGCTGGCTTCCGAGGTTCCTTTGTTTTACATCCCTTTCCCACTTTTTCCCTCAAACAAAAATTTACTATTGCTTCAAATTTTTTTTTTGATAGGAAAAAAATGCACTGATGGCATGGCCTGAAAGATCAGTGATGAATACTCTGCGCAGCCCTGTGGAAAGCTAATGTTTAGGGATCAATTAACCTGTCACACAAGAATCACCATCATTTTCAATGTAGTCATGCCTGATTTACCCCAGTATGAGAGAAGAATCCCATTTCCTAGTGGAGGGAAGCTGACATGATCCAAACACTACAGAAAAAGAACATCTGAGAAACAGATTCTAGGACTCCGAAGAAAAGCTGCATTTCTTCTATCCCTTTTGCATAAACTCACTGTTAAGATTTTAATCACAAACACATAAATATGATGTCATTCTTGCAAGGTCTGTGCTGAGATGTCCATGTCTCCTGAGTTTCTTGAGGCAGCCTGTCACCTGGGAAATTCTGGACAGGCTAGAGGAAACAGTCATAGTGGTACTCCCCCAGGCTTTAAAATCTGTCATCTGATGGTTTTGGAAAGAGCAAGGTGAGGACACAAGGCTCTAACAAGGTGATGAGACATGACTCAAAACTTCACATCAGTTTTTGTTATGGTTGATTTTCTTCCACAGTAGCTATGTATGCCAATAACAAACTTGTCAAAGCATTAAAAATAGCTCAATAATTGAGACTGCCATGAAAGAGTTTTGAGGAGAAAGGATAAATTTATTTGGAACAATAGGATCTTAACTTTAAGATTTTGAAGTCAGATTTCTTTAATTGGACAATCTTTATTATTAGATGTTGCACATTATTTTTCTTCTCTAGCCCTGTTTATTTTTCTTCCTCTCTCTTTCCCTTCCTGATCTCATTTGCTGATGCAGATCTCAAATCAGCACACATCAGAAGCTCCCTTGAAAGATAAAGCATATTTTCAGTGTCTGAATATATTCTGGTAAACAGCAAGGCATATCTTAAGCAGGGAATTAGGGAGCATCTCGTTGCTGAAGCTGCTTATGGGAGAAAATGCTGAAGGGCAAAAGAGAGAGACTTGAAGCAAATGAGAAATGCACGTAGACATCCAGAAAAATCCTACCTATACACCTTATCTAGATGGACTTTCAAGCTTCTGTGTTCAGGGATGGAAGAGATGCAGCGACAACCAGGTATGGTCAACTTCATGGGCTTTTTTCCACGCTAACTTCATTATTAAGTTTAAACAAATTGAGCTGACCTACTCATATGTTATACCTTCAAATGTGCCCATTGGAATAGCAAATCAACAAGGGAAAACTGCTCTCTCCAGTCTGAGACCTAGTGTCCAGTATTAGAATTGCAAGTAAACAAAAAAAAGTTATGTTACATCTAACAGCTGGTAATTTTCAAAGCAGGACGGAGACTTGAGGAATGCTGGTTGCCCATAGAATGAGTGAGGATTACATGACCAGATCCCAGCTGAGATTCTCCTTGACTCTCCTGGTATTACCCAAATATATTTAAGAGTTCTGGGGGAGGGTGTTTCTTTCCTGACAGATAACTCCATCACCTGAACTCATCTTGTGTTTTGCTGCAATGAACAAATTTTCTTACACTTTCAAGGTAAACATGCATTTTCACCAACCAGAGCAGCCTCACTGCAGAGCCTCAAGAGATTAAGAGGCATTCACAAGGAACTAACTGTTAATGGCAGATTTTTGGGTAAAAACAATGGATCCAAGAAACATCAAGAGAAGCAGGCAACATTTACTACAGCAATAATTCTGGCTCTCTGCTAGTCAAAACCTTTCTCATTCAGCAAAATACAGATCCAACACTTGGTTAATTTCTTACTAAAAAGCTGGTAGCTTCTCTCTGGCAGAAATCCTCTTTTAGCTGCAAGTTTTGTTTAGACTATGAACATAGTCTGACTTGGAAGCAGTTTACAGTCTTCTTGATTTGGAAGGATGAGGATCTAAATATTCTCTAATTAACCTATTAGTTTTAATTAGACACTACAGCCACTTATTTTCTAATCTGGAAAATGAGCATTCCAGATGCAAAGGAGAGGGTTTCTTTCTTTCTTCCTTCAATTTTTTTTTTTTCTGCTTAGCAAAATGTTTAAATGCCTTTTCAACACAGAAGAAACACAGAAAAAAAAAAAAGTGACACTTGATGAAAGATTAAGGAAAATGGGGAAGTTTAACAAAGCTTGATAGGCAGGCAATTAAAATAGAAGTGAAGGATCGTTAGTATTCATTACTAGAAAACACAGACAGGAAGGACTATGCAGCTGTTGGAAATCCCCAGTATCTGACTGCAGATAAGTCGTTCCAAAATGTAACTTGCTCTTTTCGCTAGTGAAGTTTCCACTGGCACTTAAGTGGATTAGCTGCTTTTTGTTGCCTTTTCACCCTTCAAGTCTTATCTGGACTAAAGGCTGTTTGAAAGACCTTTGAAATGTGGCACTAGTAGGTTCTTGTCAAGGAAACTCTTGCTTTCAGGAAGGTGAAATGGCTAATAACTCCCAGCAATAGTGACATGTCCTGATTAAATCAAAGCCCACTGAGGAACAAGCCGCAGCAGAGGTGCCAGACAGTACGTTTTAGAAAAGCAAGCAACCAGTAGGTAAACACGGGACTCAAGTCTCCCATTGTCTCAGCTTCTCCCTCTGTTTTCTCTAATGAAAAGTTATTACAAAAAAAAAAAAAAGGAAAGAAAAAGAAGGAATATACACAGTGGTAAGGGTCAAGCCTGCACTTGTGCAATTATTTCAGGCCTAAAGAAAGACAAGCTTACTGCAGTCTGCAGACAAAATTTGTAAGAGGGAAACCAGGACTGGATTGGAAGGTGATCTCTGCAGCAAGACTGCTCTGAAGCAATTTTAGACACCAGAGAAGAGTCAGATTGTTGCAGGCAGGGATAATATCCAGGAACACAACACATCAGTGGTAACCTGCTTCATTCTAGCATGGGAGAGGAACAATACTTTCCATTGCTAAGGTTCAGAAATGCTTGCACATAATTCAATGCTAGAGTGAAAATGAGACACCTTGAACATGGGCCTTGGGTGCCTAGAAAACTTTTCAGTATATCTTGAAAGCAGAGCAACATTGGTTTTGTGCAACATCTCCCAAGGTACCTTAAGATAGAAGAAGATTCAGAAAGTTTGAATTCCTTCTTTCTGAGGGAGGAAAACATATCTGATGTGTTCCTCAAATACAGCTGAAGTACATCAATTGATCCTTTGTGCTATTTATTTTTTTTGAGACACTAACGAAAAAGTATTCCTGTAGATTCCCAGAAGTCTCTGTATGACAAATGAGGAATTTTTAATTTTTATTTTTTCTGGAATGGCCATGGGTATGTCGAGAATAGACATTTCTACCTAGCATCACCTTTATCTCTAGAACACTAAGACTGGGTTTCCGGGCACACATTTAACTTAGGCAAACTTAGTAATAAAAAAAAAACCCTGATAATCACATACAGCACAGAGTGCTAAACACGCAGGTAGAAATGTGGGATAGAAAATGAGCCAGATAGCAGTGGGAAGTCTCTCCTGCTAGAGGATAGTTTGGAGCCCTGAACAAACAGCAAGATCCACAAGCAAACTTAAGGAATTGCACTGGTTGTATCTGGCCAGATACTCTGCAGGCAGAGATCAGCTTGGCTCCTTGAGTTACACCTGTTGTGAATTACACCTGATCTGCTTCACTGACTGTGCTGCTTTCTTCTCACTTCCAGTCTCTTTTAAGTCAGAACATTTCTGACAATGCTGTCAGTCCCAGCCTAACCCCAACATGCCTGAGCTTTCTCTGTCTTTAATCCTGGAGTCTTTCAGTGCAAGCATCGATTTGCTTCCGGATAGCTTCAGGTTTATCACTTTCATGTTTCATAATTTGTAATCTGACAGATTAGGGGGATTATTCAGTGCTAGAGCCCAAATTAATGATGTTACTGACAGGCAGAAAAGAAATTAAAACTGCACCTGGCTTTTCATCTTACTGTTGTAAACACAAACTTCGTACTAGAACGTATCTTGTACAGCATTTGAATGGAAACACAGCCAGAGCTTGTTGGACCAACTCCTGGAGCTGATAGTACAAAGCTAAGATCAAAACATATGTGCACGGGGGGGCCGTGAGCACACTGTGTGCATATATCAACAGACAGACGGAACTTTCTACGCACATGCTGTGCTATATGGCTCTGGGCACAGCCCAATTCAGTGGCTACAGCTTTCATTCCCTTTCTGTTCTTCCACTGAAATGAATCAGCTTTTCCCTGTTGGTAATAGGTCCAAGCTGATAACGGGCACTGAAGACCATTTGTGCTGGCTCAAGGAAGCTCTACAAGACTCTACTTCATACAAAGTGCAGTAGTTTCTACTCAGACCAGGCCAGAAATGTCCCCATTTGCAGAAAGGATTTTGCTTTGTGCTCACCTCATCTGGCAAGCCTAGGGGAGGATGGATGAACTTCCACAAAGGATGAAAAAACCTCTAAGTTCCTTGTAAACCCTGTAGTTTTCCAGTCACTTCCCCAACAAAAGTAAAGTAAGAACCACTAAACATTTTGCCAGACCACCAGCAGCACAGGTGCCAGGCAAACCAGCTATTTTGCTTTATATCCTGGAGAGATGAGAGGGCCAGGGGTCACCACTTACACACTGTGCAGTCTGTTACACTGGCAGTAGCTGCTCAGAGGCTCTCCTGATCTGGTCCTGCTGTATGAGCTGTCTTTTTATCAAGGTTCTGGGGCTCTGACATAGCTGCTGTGGAGAGATGCAAATACAGACGGGTGTTAGGAAAGGACATTATCAGGATATAACTGCAGGGAAAGATGTGTTGCTCAAGAATCTCTTTCCTATGCTTTGGAAACTTATAAAAGGCTCCTCTTCCTGAAACTCTAATCAGCTTAACACTTCTAGTTTGTGTCAGAGCAGAACTCTGTGCTGGTACCCGAGTCACGTTTTCTCTTTAGAGCTGGTCAGGCTTGTTTTTAAGGTTCAATAACATTTGTTCTTTTCCCCAGGTGAACAGAAAGACAGCTATTTCAGCAGCTCCCTTACACATCAGTTCAGCAGTCACCTTTGGTCTTTGTTTCACCCTGAAGTCACAGAATCACAGAATCTTAGTGGTTGGAAGGGACCTTTGAGATCATTGAGTCCAACCAAGTGTTCACGTAACAGTTGAACAATCAAGTATAAGTCGAGCTTCCCTCGCCTGTCATGTCCTGCAGACTTCTCAGGCATTCCTAATTTGGGTTTGGACCCTTCACTTAGCACACATCTCTAGAACAGGGCTTTAAGTGGAGTCCTGTCTTCCCGAATCTTCCCTGTGTTTCCCATTGCAAAGATCCAGTCAAATCAGGCAGGAGAGCCAGTCCCTGCCACCTGGTAGTGCTCGAACAAGGCAGCATTTGGTTTTGGTTTTGTGTGTGGGCCCTTTCATCATGAGAAAGGAAGGGGGGAAAGCTTGCTTTGTGGAGAGAGGTATATGTTGTACTTGACTGGATACTTTATTAGGAATGAGCTGAGCTGGTAAATGTCTGCTTTCTATTCCTTATTTTGTTCCAGTTTGCTGGAGACATCCAAAAATTCTCCACTTACATACTGTGCCTGCAGAATAGGCTAAATTTGAGGGCTGTTTCAGGGAGATATTAAGGTATTTTTGGCCAGGATGAGCTACTGTAGCTCACACACAGAATTTAAGACAACAACCTAGCTTCTAGTGAGGCTGATAAACCTTCATGATTTGTTCCACGCCCCATTGACCCTTCAAAGAAGCAGGAATATGTGGCAGCTGTGTGTATCTGTGAACTCTGCACTTTATAGGTTCATGGAAGAAACATTTATCAACTTATTTACTAATTCTGTTACAGTTTTGAAAGCAGAAATAAGGCTTAGTCTATCTATTTCTTTAGGGATACTTCTCTTTTTACGTGTACCTAGTTCCCTAAGGAGCCAGTATCCGACTTCCAGCCACACAACAATAACAAGAAATAAATCCTATGAAAAATATAATCTAAGTAATTCAGTCTGAAACAAGAGGCAGGACTTCACAGAAAACTTTTGGATACTTCCTAATCAATAACAGCAATGAACAGCCCTCCTAGCAATACAGAAAGAAGCACCTCATATTTGAAACAAAAGACCAGGATTCAAAACCAGCACACGTTATTTCCACCACAATGTTTCAGCAAACTTGCAGATCCGTGGATACAGCAGTTATCTCACTGTGCAAGGACAAAACGTGTACTCCAAAAGGGTGTTGGGAACCTTCATAGATACTTATGAACTGTAAGCATAAAATGGTAGGCTCTAGAAGAGTGGCAGGTTTCAGTATCACAAAGAACCAACGTTATTTTAGCTTACCGTTGATACTACTCTTCCACTGCTTCACTTCATTTCTAAGAATGCTGTTTGAAGCCAAGGTGAATGAGACTAAGACTCACCTTTTATTCAGGCATCCAGCTGTCTGTCAGGAAGGCTATAACAAAGAGCAAGGCATAAGCACAGCTTTTCTAGGTTAAGTTTTTTTGGCTTGGTGTGGGGTTTTTGGCTTCTAACATTTCAGAAGTCACATGAGAGTGTAAGTGTAACCCAGCTGCAGCTCGCCAGCAGCTGAGTAACCTTGCAGTGGCCTTGCTGTTAACTGCCTCTGCTGCAGATCCAGGTGGCTTCAGGTGACTCATGCTTCTAATTAATGTCCTTGCCTGTCTAAATGAAGCAGTGCTTTGAAGCTGAAGCCAAACAAATTGGTCCCCAGAGAAGAGAGTGATGTGTGGCAATGCTAGTTGCAGCATCCAAACAGCTAGACCACTCCACTTAGTACAGCATGGGAAACTGAAAATGAAGGGAGCCCCTGGGGACCAGGGACATAATACACCTGTGAGTGTTCATCATTAAAGCACTACCACTGTGCTGCTGGAGAGGTTTGCTAGGGCTTTTCTCTATGCATTTTGTGATTTAAAACCTTTTCTATTTCAAATCTGGTCAGGCTAAAATGATACTGAATAAGCTGCAACCCAAGTAAAGTTCAGGCAAGAAGGGAATGTGAAAATGTTCCAAAATCACAAAGCTGCCAAAAAGATTCCTTAAATACTTGAAGGCCAGTATTAAAGCAAATATCCTTCCCCTGCTGACTTTGGTGCCTGGTTGTCAGACACCTGTGGACAAAATTGGTTTCCCAAGCTTAGGGCTCACTGGAGTCTGTGCTGATATGCAATGTCAGTACAAACCTGTCTGGCATTCCCTGGCATCAGACCACATGTGTGCTGCTTCATTTCTGAGCGGAAGACAAAGTGCTGTAATTATTTTATTTGTTTGCAGTGGTATTAGTCATTTAGTGTGTCACTTCACAGCAAGCTGTTGTCACTTTTTTCCCCCCAGCTGAATCCTGCTGTCTTGTGGTTGAAAGACAATATTCAAAGACAAAAGACAAAATTCTCTCTTATTGGTCCTTAAAAACTCCAGCTAAATTCTGCTGACTTCAGTATAGTTTTCTTCTATGCTGGACTCAACTGAGAAAGAGAAGAATCAGTTCTGGCAAAACAATAGACTGTGAAGATCAAATGGAATTTCGCATTGAAAATACATTTATTGTGAAAGATCTCCAGTCATAACCAGGTGTTCAAAAGCAACACAGTCTGTTTGATTAAAAAAAAAAAAAAAAAGGAAAAAAGGTATCTTGTTTTGGAAGAACTGTCAGATTTCATTTCATAGAACAAATGCTGAAGTATGGGGGTTGTTGTCTGCAGCTGTACCTGTGCAGCTTCCCTTAGTGCTGATGGAAGTTGAACAGCAGAGATTCAGGACATGGAGCCATGCCTAGATTCCGTGCACTTTTATGTCACGACAAGGCAAAACTGCACTTATCATAGAATCATCTGGACCGGAAGGGACCCTCAAAGGTCATCTAGTCCGATCTCCCCGTAGTCAGCAGGGACACCCCCAACTAGACCAGGTTGCCCAGGACTTTGTTGAGCCTCACCTTGAATGTCTCCAGGGAAGGGGCCTCAACCACCTCCCTGGGCAACTTGTTCCAGTGCTCAACCACCCTCATTGTAAAGAACTTATTGAAAACACTGCAACCATTATATGGTTTCAATTGCTAAAACTGCCATTTTGCAAAATTACTGGCAGCTATAGGAAAAAAAACAGTTTTCTTGGAGCTGGAAGCAGGTGAGAAAGGAGGACAGCTATGACGGAGAACTTCAGAGCATGTGTTGAGGCCAAAACAAGATGAGGAGCTAAACAGGAGCTCATCAAAAGCCACCAGGGTCCCCTATGAACAAACTTTTCCAGTTTCTGTGTAGGATCCACATGCAGGAATATGAGTATGCCTTGGTCCCTAGAACAGCATCAGCATTCTTCACAGCCACTACTGTGTTGCTAATTACTTTTAATAAATGCATGCTCTTTATGCCCAAATTAAACCAAATAGTTTCTATTTTCTTCAGCAATTTCGTGTCTAAAGAAAAAGCTTATCAATAGCAAATAAATGAGATCAGCTTGTTTGTAGATTCACTTCCTGTGTAAAGCATGGGAGATTTTCAGGTAATTCCTTAGAAAAGGTTATGGTGTTTGAAGCTGGCTAACTGGAGATTTTTTTCTGTGAGGAGTAGTAGCTGCCTTACACCATGGTATCAAATATCTTCTTTATATGCATAGAAATCCTGTATGCAGCTGTGCTAAGATGTTTCTTGAGGTTTAAATCTGCAGTACTTTCAGTCTTTCCCTTGATTAATTATGGACTTTGCCACATAAGACCATGTACTTGATTATTCAAGAAACACATATCTGGATTATTACTTTTTTCATCCCAATATCTTACAGATAAAAAGTCAGAATTTGTTCACTTGACTGTAAAAGGTAATTGTCATGGTCCTCCACCAGGACGGTAATGAATTTCAAGGAGGAAAACTTGGAAATGTTACATTTTTTTGATGCAGAAGCTATGTTTTCCAAAACATCCTTTCTATTCTTTCTGAAGAGATGTACTCATGTTCATGAACAGTTTCTTTCTTAGATTTGTGGAGCAAGGCACAGAACCCATAATTCGGCCATGGTCTTCTCTGTCACACTCTGTAGATTACGTACATAGTTACATAGGTTTGTGAGCATTTATAACCACAATATTCTGGAAAGCAGCAGAGCGCTGCAGTCAGGCTAGTCAAACAAGTCATCAGATGACATTCAGAGATGTTTAAAGGAAAAACATGGACCCCTTTCTAAAAATTTCCAACTCAAAATTTATTCCTTTATCAGGGCAGCTATTCCAGACACTACACCAATTCCATCTGATTACTAATATAATGATTAAGCAAATTAATTGATTACTTTGATGGAACTTGCTGGTTTTTGCTACAACTGCCTGTACAAATGCTTCTGTTTCTACAGTATGTGGCTGTCTTCAGCAATGCTAATTACCGGTTAAAATGGTCACCTCTCCCACAACAGATCCATTTTTCACCTGAATACAGCTCAAAAAACTTAGTATGCCTCATAGTTTGTGTTACTTAATTCCCTGGAAGGCCTGAAAAACATGGAAATCAGAGTCCCAACATACCAAGCCGACAGCTTGGTTTTGATTGAATGGCAGGTTTAGGGTTAGCTGCTTTGCATTGGTAGAGAAAGAGTTCAGGAAAAGATATTAAATTCTCTAACAGCTGCTGCTGGCAGTGAAATCCTGAACACGGTTGTTTTCTGCTGTTCTGAAAGGAGGTCTGGTTACTTTGACAGACTTGTACTGTGCTCTGTTTACACACCATTCAGGGTCCCACAAATGCTCAGTAGAACACAGTTCCTCACTCCCACTCCTTCCTTGCCCAACAGAGCCTCCTTCATGATCCATTTCTGCAAGACTTCCCTGTGTAGACCTCCTATATGCCCTGCAGTCCTGAAGCTGGAAAAACCATGGATCTAATTCTCACTGAGGAAGAAGCGCAAGTGCATCCATTGTTTTCATTGCAGTGGAAGGAAGACATTGTCCTTTCTATTTACTCACCATTTCCAATCTTTACAAAGGCTCTATTCTATTTTCCTGCTCAAGAGTGAGAGGGGAATGCTACCTATACAGTAAATACAGAGGACAAGGTAGAATTTAGATTATCTGAATGTGGCCTCATGGATACCCCAAGTGTGGAATCGTGGTTGTATGCTCTATATCCTCTACACCTAAGTGTTTTTAAACCACCAACTGTCTGTCATGACCACCTGTTTTTCCTGTTCCTAAACTCGGCCTTACAGAAGGGCTTTGGAAAGAATGCATTTTAAATCACTTGGCCATTTGCTTCTGCTAGTATGACTTGCTAGCTCAGTGAAACCTAGCAGCCACTCACATACAACAAACCCCCTCTTTATCCTGAGAGAGATCATCTGTGCCAGCTTACCCACTTTTTGCCAGAAACATCATCTGATTCATGAGCAATTACTGCAGAATGAAGCAATGAACCAATTCTTGACTGCAAATCAGAAACTGGGACATCTCCCACAAAAGTTAAGCTCTTTGTAAGGGCTACCAACAGATGTAAGCACCTCATTCTTGCCTTCAGAATGGTATCTTCATCTGCTCTACAGTTGCACTACTCCCAAAAGTCATCCAACAACACATGCCTTAAGGACCAATGAGATCTCCAGCGGGTTGAATTCAAGCTATTTACATTGGAAACCTGAAATGTGTAGTTAGACCTTGCAAGCACTTTGATTCTGGACTGATCCTGAAACCAGCCATCTGAGGTCCAGGCTAACTCAGCCTTGATGATTTTTTTTTCATTTATGAATTGAGAAAAGTGGTTCAAAACAGAAACTTGGCAGCAATGGGGCAAAAGAAGTATCCTTTAAACTGAAAAGATGAGAACTGGAGTGTAAGCAGAGCTTAAGTTATAAAACGGATATCTTTCCCTTGCAATTGCGTGTGGTGTTTATTCCAAAGTTTTCCCTGCAATTGAAGATGGAAAGAGAAGAACAAGTTCTAATAGAGCACTTTTGTTGCGGAAGCAGTCTCTTCTGGTGCAATACTTGGCCATCTGTGAAATTAAGAACATTAGAGGTATTCTCAGTGGAATTTCCTGACTCTTCCTAAGCTTACAGGAATGCCAAGGTGGGAAATATTTCTTCCCAGAGCCTGTTGATTGAATCCATGTGGAAATCTCTACCTGACAATTAGGCTCACATGCCTGAAATGGAGCACAGTTTCTCAGGAAGTTGCTGCTCTGGAAATGTATCTCTTGGAAGAAGTGTTTGCTCTTTTCTTGGAGGTTCACTTCTTTCAAATATTCTCGATAAAATGAAACCTGTGTACCAATTACTGATCAAAGAAGTTACACAGGAGAAGATCAGAGGTGAAGATTACATTCACCATGGGTTACTCTTATTGTGTCGTTTCACCAGATGTCTCATGTAAGACATGGACATAGACTGTGCTCTTGCTGGTGCCAAGTAAGAAATAGATAGGTGTGTGCTTGAACAGCAGGCAATTTGCACTTTGATGGCACTGTGAATGAAGAATGGGCCCATCCAAGTCTCCAAGCAATACAAAACCAAATGAATGTCTCTTTGAGGCAATAAGAGGATTTGCCACTAAAACGTTTGAATGAGTGAGGACTAGGAAACCTAGCAATATTCTGTGACTGTGAGAAGATCCAGACCTAGTAAGAGACTTGGTCTGGATCCTCTGGTTTGAGTAACAAAGACAGCCCTGGGATCTATGCTTGAGCCTGGATTTTCAGCTGATGTAGATTGAGTGAACTTTAGTAATGTCATCAAGCTGTGGTAATTTACGTTGTCTCAGTTCTGACCAAACATGCACAGATGCAGTAACTTACAGTTCCATACCTGCTAGAGTGTTTTGTGGTCATCGCTTTGCATCCATTGCTCTTGTAAGGAAAAGACTGTGCTTTCAGCTAGTTACACTTTGGTTAAATTTCTGGTAGCATGACTGTTGTGTAATGGAGACATGCAGAGGTGAGTCACACCACAGCTATATTGCCCTGAAAACTGATCCTTGTGGCAAGACACACTCACTGATGCTGGCGGAGTCATTACTGGAGCAGGTGGTTTGGGTCTCTGCAGGATGACGCTGGAAGTTTTCAAAAGAGACCACTATCTTTATATGGGCAACCATTTCTGTACAGTGTTAGAGGAAACGATCCCCTTCTCTCCAGTTTCAAGCCTTGCCTCCAGAGAAGGTGCCATTCAAGCCTCTTTGGGAAGCATTAAGAGGGAGCTCCATGTCTGGAAAAGGGGGAGCTCTGATCCTGGCCTCCTGCTGCCCTCTTGATTTCTCAGTCCCAATTTTTTTGACCTTGAGATAATGGCCATTTCAAAGCTAAGCCTAGGTTCTTTGCCAAGTCATCTGTAAAATATTGGGGAAATGTTCAAAGTGAACAACATATTTATCCTTTCAAAGCAAATGATAGGTTTATTTCAAACCAAGCCCCATTCTGCTGTGATTTATTTTTGTAGTCTATATCTCTCTTTCCTTTTTAAAAAATGTATTGAATGCAGGTGATTATTTTTGACATGATTGATTTAGACTTGAATGTACCTGAGCTAAATGAATCAACGTTGCCGATTTCCTCTGCCTGTGACTAAAGAACAACCAGGTTGATAAGGGCATTCTTCTTTCAATTGAAATGTTATAGCAATAGGCCTTGTTTTCCAGCTGAGTCATCATCTGCATTATATCCAACTGCACTCTGTGAAACAGTGGAAATGTCATATAGCAAAACTAAAGATGTTGTATTTCCTTTGGATTTAGCTTTCACCTGTTCTAAGGCAGTTCAGTCCAGGCTAAAAGAGAAAGTCAGACGGATCGATACTGGCTACTTTCACCCCTTATAGCTGTCCCTGAGCATCTAGGAGGCACAGGCTGCTCATGAATATTTCCATCTGAGGTTGGAGGCACTGGACTTTTTGTGAGAAATTTTGTTGCCTTGCAACACTTTCACCTTTGTAGTGCAGCCTACAGGGGCTCAATTAAACAACTCAACTTACTGTTCCTTCTCTGAGCTCAGATCCCAGGGGATTTTGTTTCCTGCAAAGACTGCTGCACCTTGGAAATGCAAGGTTCCCAGATTAAGAGTAGGTGATTAGGACACAATCAGTGCTGTTTGCTCAGTTTTTAAGCAGGAGGGGAATGCTCTGGGACCGGTACCAGTATTGAGCAACATGAGAACTGCAAGCACTCTTCTACATATGGCCCAAATCTTTGCTAACGGGAGGAAGAGGTGTTTGAAGTCTGTGTCCCTCAGGCTCATGCAGAAGTGAAGAGTGCCTCCTTCCCCAGGCTTTGGGCTGTCCTGCTTTTCCCACCTCATTGCTGATAAAGATCCCTCTAGGGCTGAGATTTTAATCTTTTCCTTGCTGAATGGAGTCAAATCCAGTTGGCGGCCAGTCACAAGTGGTGTCCCACAGGGCTTGGTACTGGGACCCGTTCTCTTTAATGTCTTTATCAATGATCTGGATGAGGGGATCGAGTGCACCTCAGTAAGTTTGCAGATGACACCAAGATGGGTAGCAGTGTCAACCTGCTGGAGGGTAGAGAGGCTTTGCAGTGGGATCTGGACAGGCTGGATGGATGGGCTGAAACTAACAGGATGAGTTTCAATAAGGCCAAGTGCTGGGTCCTGCGCTTGGATCTCAACAACCCCATGCAGCGCTACAGGCTTGGGGAAGAATGGCTGGAGAACTGCCTGGCAGAAAAGGACCTGGGGGTGTTGGTTAACTGTCAGCTCAACATGAGCCAGCAATGTGCCCAGGTGGCCAAGAAGGCCAACAGCATCCTGGCCTATATCAGGAACAGTGTGGTGAGTAGGACCCGAGAGGTGATCATCCCCCTGTACTCGGAACTGGTGAGGCCTCACCTTGTGGGCTGTGTCCAGTTTTGGGCTCCTTACCACAAAAAAAATAATAATGAGGTGCTTAGAGCGGGTCCAGAGAAGGGCAATGAAGCTGATGAGGAGTCTGGAGAGTAAGTCTTCTGAGGAAAGGCTGAGGGAGCTGGGATTGTTCAGTCTGGAGAAGAGGAGGCTGAGGGGAAACCTTATCGCGCTCTATAACTACCTGAAGGGAGGGTGTAGAGAGGTGGGGGTTGGCCAGGTTGGTCTCGTCTCCCAGGTCACAGGAGATAGGACAAGGGGAAAAGGCCTCAAGTTGCTCCAGGGGAGGTTTAGATTGGATATTAGGAAACATTTCTTCCCTGAAAGGTTTATCAAGCACTGGAATAGGCTGCCCAGGGAAGTGGTTGAGGCACCCTCCGTGGAGGTGTTCAAAAGACGGGTTGACGTGGTTCTCAGGAATATAGTTTAGTGATTTTTATTTCTTTTTTTTTTTTTTTTGTCAGATTTAGGTTGATGGTTGGACTAGGTGATCTTTAAGGTCCTTTCCAACCTAGACTATTCTATGAAGCCATATTGCAATTGCAGCATCCCTTGTTACCACATAGACTTGTGGATCTTTCATTTCCCAGCTGCTACCTACTTTTCTTCCATTTTTTGCCTCTTCTTCAAGTATACGAATCACTTCCTCTCTCCCAGTAGCTCTTGTTGGTGATGTGGAGGATGTAAAGGAGCACATCTGCTCTTGGATCTTATCACTCCTTGCTTGTTTTACTTCTGTGCAAATTTTATATGTTGGCTCCCAACACCACTTGGTAAAGTCTTTTCTGCTCTGCAGAGTGAACACTGTGCTGCTTGCCTCTGTGTCGTGTGACTTGAGTACACAAGGGAAACCAACAGCACGTTTCTATAAAAGAGTTTATCAAGCAATTATTAACTGAGGTTCCCGAAGATGAGTTTTCTGCAGGAGAACAGCTTCTGGAGCCAGCCACTGGAGGGAGCCACTGGAAGGAGGCTGGACTTGGGCAATACCAGTTAAAACACAAGTTAAACCACCTTGAGACTCACAGTCGCACCTTTCTGCAAACAGGCAGGTCCAGGAGTTGAAGAGGGATATAAATAAGGAAGGAGAGAGAATTTTAAAACCTGCAGGTTTCTCACAGAGAAAGCCCAGGTAATGAAAGTTATCTTCTTAGATGTCTAAGGATGAAAAGCAACTCCGGTCTAGTTCAATCTTAGAATTTGCTCCTAATATGGAAACACACAGTGGCTTTGATAAAACCAAGGGGATAAAAGAGGCCATAAGCATTCAGGTAAAGAAGTACTGCAAAGCAAGTGAAGACTAAGTGTTAGTGGCTGGAGAAAACTCTGTGGAGAATCTGTGTCAGCAAGGTACCAGACATACCCTTGCATGGGTTTATAAGGGGTTAATAATCCATAATGGTTTTAAGGGAAGGCTATTCAGTTCTTCATATTGTCATCAGATGATTTGAAGAGAAACTACAACACAGTGGAACATGGGGAGCAATAGAAGGAGATCCAAGTATGCAATTTTGCAGAAGGAAGGGACCCTCTCAAGAACATGCAACTCCCTGGAGCAGGTTAGGGCAGATTAGGAGCAGCACCTGCACAGTCCCTTTCACTTTATCCATGTCCCCCACCTGCCACATTCTACCAGAGGGTGCTTTCATCTTTGCCAGAAATCCTGGAGGTGCATTTCTATCAACAGTAATAATAATAGTGGCCCAAGTTACTCACTTGTGCCTTATTCTAGGAAAAGTCAATGATAGCAATGCAACTGTATTTTCTACTCTGTTGTTTCTCAGTCAGGATATTTATATTTCTGAAAAGTTTCTTGCTTCCTATTTCAGATATTGCTACTGAAGTCCAGTCAGATTAATTTACGCGTAATGAGACAGAAATGTTAAAATGTAAATGCAGGTCAAAAGCATAAATGATTCTTTAACATCCTTTCACTTGTGTGGTGCACTCTGGTGCCTTGGAACTCACCCATCCCTGGGTTTCATTTTGCAAAACCAAACTCCAGAAGGCATGGCTTTGCAAATGTTTTAAAAAGCAGCACTCATTTTTGCCTCTTGACTGTATCCATGACTGGCAGATGGAAATGTCTCTTTCCCCCTTTCCATGTATCTCTTCTCATTGAGCTAGAGATGAGCCCCTGCAGGGATTCAATATTGCTTTAGCACCCGCCATAAATAAAATCTGCTTTCAAGGAGAACAAAGGCAGCTGTGTAAGGTGGAAGAGCAGCCCAGGCGAGGCTAAGTGACAGGCTGGACAACGGGGCAGACACAGCTACATCTGGCAAGTGGCTGGACAGCTCAGGGTGGGCCCCACAGGGTTGGCAGAGGGACACCTGGCTCAGACAAGGCCTGCCCAGTATTGATTTCACACCAGGGACACAGAGATGCACATTTGCTTGAACTAATTAACAGGGTAGAAGCTACCTCCTCCTCTGGCTTTCCTGATAGCTGACACAAGCTCATTTCTGTATTGGTTTATTAGCTCTGATAACTGATCTTATCTAATTGAATTCTCTCCTAATGCTGACTGCACTTTGTATATGCATTAGGCAAAAAGCAACTAGAAACCCACATCACTTAGCTTTTCTCTTCCCGAAAGAAAACAAATTAAGAGGGGAAAAAAAAAAAGCTTAATTCTACTAACTTCGGCAATATGTTTATTAGGGAATGTGAGGACCTGGGCTGAGGGTAACTGATATAGAGAAAGAAAGGATTAATGGGAATTCAGGCCAGGATGCAAGAGGCAACTCATACCGAGAGCCAAGTTATCTTCTCAAATGGATGAAGAAAGGAATGATTGAGAAATGGTGACAATAATGACAATAGACCTAAAGAAACAGGCCTCAAGATCCCCATCAGGGAAGTGTCTGGGCAGACACGTGGCTGTACCGTGCTTAGTGAGGAAGTGGAACTGCAGCCCACTGGAACACGGTTCTGGCAACTGATGCTCTCAGTTGGCTGCAGACTGGAAACTGATAGGTGTTGAACCCAGCTTGAAAATGAGAGCAAGAACTCAGGCAGAAATGAATTTCAAAGGCCTGTGTTATTTAATGCGTGTATGTGAACGCATTTCTCCAAAGCATTGCAGTTTGTTCTCTAGTATGCTTCTGCAAGAAGTACATCCTGAGGGTCTTGGTGGTTCTTTCCCAGTTTTGTGCATCTCAGAAGCAGAGGTGTGCCCCATCAGGCCATCCTTGAGTTCCTGTTTTATTCTTTATCATGTTTAAGAATGTTTATATTTAGCACAGTGCCGGACAGAAAGATACTTTTGAAGAATTTGCTTCATGCACATCTTCTCTCATTTTCTTCTCATTTTATGAGAGTTCCTCGATAGAGGATGATAATGTTCAAAAAAATGCCTACAAAACACAGCAAAATCACTACAGCTTGTAAATAAGCTGAAACCACTTGGAGTTGCTACAAAGAATGAACTTTTCAGACAAAGGCCTGCAAAGCCAGGGTAGTTGCAATGGGATGGCACTGAGTTGTTGATGTTTACAGTAGTTTCTCCACCTGAACTAGTTGTCTGGACTCTTTTTCCAGTTGAGAGAAACAGTTGTTTCTAGATGCATTTCATCTAATTCAAAAGCCTTTAAATTAGGCACTAAGGAATGTTTTTGGCCTATTTCTTTCTGTTGGCTGTAAAGGGAATCTTGTTAAACAGCTTGGGTGCAGATTTGTTAGGGTGGGATTGATTCATACTGAAGAAGGGTTTGGTTCTGTGGAGAAGGTCTCCATGTCCTTTCCGATTAAAAACAAGGTGTCTTTTGTCTCAACCATGTTGTAAGACCAGCTAGGCTGAACTCACATTCTTAATGGTTTTACAGCTAGGTGGTCAAAGTGCTGATAAGTTTGTTACTTTGACTGCACAGTATATAAAACAAAGAAAACTGACATCCCCAAGAAGACAGCCTGATAAGGAAAAATGCTGGCATCTAAACCCTGGAGAACAAAAAAAGCTGTCAGATGTCATGCTTGGAGGACTTTAAGAGGGGTGAGAAAGAGAACCTGCTGCAGTGTTGCCCCATAAATATTTGTTATTTTCACATGGGTGGAACTTGTCTATATTGCTAGACATATGATGGGTAGCATTTGGTGCAAGACAAGGTAACTACTCAAACCTTTTTCTTCCTCATATGTCATGCACACTAGGTATCACCTGCATCTTCCTGTGTTGCTCCTGTTAAGCAGCTTGTCCCATGGTTGCCTCACAAGTGCTCTGCTTTTGATGCCCTGGGAAATGGTGGAAGGTTCTTCCAGCATCAGCCAACTTTCCTGTACAATCATCTAAAGTGCTTGATGTTTACAAGCAAATGAAACAGGAAAGCAGTGCTGAAGGCAAAATTAAAATGGGAATCAGCTGGGAATGGGGAATAATGCTATGTTTAGCTTTGCTAGGCATGGAAAAATATTTATTTCAAGCCTTGGGGATATAACAGGGGGCACATAATTAACCAGCATCAGCAATGAAGGCCACTGTTTTCATGCGTTTCTGATCCCAGGGACCAGCTGCAGCAACTGAGGAGGCAGAAGCTGGAAACACTCGCTATGCTCTCAATTTTTTGGTGTGTAATTGTACAAATACAGAATCATAGAATGGTAGGAGTTGTAAGGGACCTTCAGAGATCATCTAGTCCAATCCTACCTGCCAACGCAGGTTCACCTACCAGGGAACCTGCGTGCAGGCAGGTTTTGAATATCTCCAGGGAAGGAGACTCCACAGCCTGTCTGAGCAGCCTGTTCCAGTGCTCTGGCACCCTCAAAGTAGTTTTTCCTCATGTTGAGGTGGAATTTCCCTTGTTCCAGTTAGTGCCTATTGTTCCTTGTCCTGTTGCTGGGCTCCACTGAAGAGTCTGGCCTCATCCTCTTGACACCTGCCTTTTAGATACTAATCAGCATTGATGAGATCTTCTCTCAGTCTTCTCCTCTCCAGGCTAGACAGACCCAAGTCTCTCAGCAGGCCTGGTTTGAGACCAACACTGCTAGCCTAAAGCAGAACATTTGTCACTATTCAAGATTTCTTGAGGACTATCTCTGTGTGTAGCCTCAAGGATAGGAGGATACTAGTTAGAAACTAGAGTGATCAGTCTAGTGGTGAATGTATATCTAAGCCAGACCTTTAGATAAATTTATCTTTGATTTCTAAGGTTCTGAGGTGTGTGGATATGTTCAAACTTGAAGGCTGAACTACTGAGAAGTGACAAAACAATGTGACACTACACGATAGGAGGGAGAGGAGGAAACAAGAGAGGGGTGACAAGAAAGCCATGTGAGAACAGAGACTGCAGTATTGACAGGCTGGGAAAACAGTGTCAGTTCCCCTACTGAATGGGAAATAACCATTGGGACCAGAAAAAACCCAAACCCAACCCACGAAAAAAACCACAAATTCTCCATCTGACTTTCAAGTAAGCCCCAAGGCTTTCATTTAATTCCTACTTAGTGCTTCCTTGGCATTAGCTGCTCGAACTGACTGATAACTCAGACATCACTTTGCTTTAGGAAGGGAATGCTACCGTACCAAAAAACACAGTGCACAGGAGCTGCAACTTGCAGAAGGTAGCTCAAATAGGCTGGAGGGGGGGGGACACTCAGGAAACCGGGGGCCCTATTCCCCTGATTCTGGGGAATGGGAGTGTGCTTTTAAGGATTATGTGGCATGTCTATAGCATGCTTTAATCCCCATATATCTCAGTTCCTCAGCTGCAAAAGCAGAGACAGCAGCTCTTCCTTCCAGCCAGTCTTGCTTGATTTTCTGAATTGCATGCTATGTTCTTTTAGGAGCAGAGACTGTGTCTTATTATGTAAATGCACAGCACCCAGCACAGTTTGAATTTTCTGTCAAAACAGAATGGACTTTTCGGTCTGTACATATCTAAGGAAATGTCAGCTTTCCTGATTTCTTTTAAAGCTTCCTGAAAGATGCTCGGGTTCCAAGATATTATGCAGTTGCTGAGTCATGCCAGAAAACGAACCAAAAACAGGGAGAGGGGAGGAGAGCATGGAAGAGAAAACAAAGATGTTTCCTGGGGATACTGTAGCTGCTTTTCTATGGGCCATTCGGACCATCCTATAAAATTATTCTGAGAATGAGTTCCTTAGCATCAAATTCATCAATATCTTTTTTAAAAGCCACTAGAAGTGATTGTATTATTTCTAGTTAACATTTTTATTTCCATTCTGGGACCCTTCCTGGTTTTCCTTCCTGCTTTCTCCTATTCACACTACAGCATTTTTCCTGTAATGTGGCAAGTAGGTGATTGAAGAATTTTTCTTTACTCAGTACAGCTCTCTGCATCAAGCATTTAGCATAGAATGTGCAGTGTCTTCCCAAGACTTTCCCACACCCCAGGACAGGTAATCTGGAGCAATGATACTCATATTTCTAAGGGGCTATGTTTTCATTTACTGTCTGAGTCCCTGCACAGCCTAGCCCCAATATTGCTATAGAAACAAGGCGGCAGCAAGAGATGTGCTGGAATCTCTGTATATGATTGAAAATAGCCCCTACCTACTCGGTGTGCTAGAGCCTTTAACAGCCTGACCTTTCCACTGGAGCCTCCTGTGCTTTGTACCAGAGGCACAATTAGGTCTCATTTGGCCCCATTAAAACTTGCTTCTGCAGCCAGCCATTGTGCTGCCAGCTGGATTCCTGAGATGGCTGCTTGGAGGGGTAGTAAATGAGGAGAATGTGCTGGACCATATCCCAAGAGACACTATCCTCACTGAGTGCCTCTGACCTCAGCCCAGGAATGCAAAGATATGCCTCAGCCAGAGGATATCAGAAGAAAGAGAAAAGGACCAATCCTGAGTACGAGCACCTCTCTGCACCCCTCTCCAGTAACAGGATAGGAGGAATCCCACCTCCTCTTAAGGTGCCTGGATATGCCTGTGTATCTGCATACCTCAGATTGTTAACGCTGCAATCTGTACAGCAGAGAGCTGCCCATTCTCAGGGCTCCAGGGTCATTGATTGAATGCAGCTGGGCTTACATTGCTGCCCATCACCATGGCATCAGGCATCACCCAAATGTAAGAGCAGCATCCCTGCTGGATGCTCTGTAACCATAAGGAAAGAGGTCTGTCATTGAAGCCCCTGGGGAAACAGCCCTTCCAAGGAAGCCTGTGTATTCTGGGCCTTGGCAGGATTAAGGTCTCCCAGGCTTTGAATTGTGGCTCTCTGGGAATTGCAGCACTGTACCACTGGTGAAAAATACCTCGGTGTTTCTGAGACATATGTCAGACAACTGTGGGATCTGAGAGCACCCTGTGCTAGTTTCTATTCCTGGGACAGCCTGAGTCATGGAACCCATGAGACAGAGCCACATTATGCATCCCACCAGGGGCTTTGCTTTGGTCTACATTGGGATGACAAGCTCAGACTCTCTAAGAAAAGAGAGATAAAACTTCATTGTTTCTTGTCTATTCACTAGTTGCTGCCTTCCATGATGGACAAGACTGGAACCATGAGAGTGCGCCCTCTTTCTCCCATGCTCCCACGGTAGAGAAACACTGCTCAAAAATGCACTCTCCAACCCTGCATTCTCCCCTCTATCACCTTAGACACTCGTCTCAGTGCTCTCATGGCTCCTCTCAAACTCTTCCAGCTTCTCCCCAAGAGCACCTGGACCTCTGCCTTCACAGCAGACTCATTGATCCTCCATCCCCATAGCACCTCTGGTAGACCTAGGCACAGCCCTGTGTTGCTTCAGAACCTGCTTCCCTGCATGGCCCAGGCCAGCTGTGAGGCAAGTGCCTCACATAGCAGTGACAGCAGTAGCAGCTCAGGCAGTCTAGGTTTAAATGTCTCCCTGAAGCTGAAAAATAAAGAAGATTTGGAGAAATAATTTATAAACAGATACCAGATTTAAGTCTGAAACCCCATAAAGCTGTTTTTTCTTTTCCTCCGGCTTTCAGAATCAGATGGATTTCTTCATCCATCAACAAAAAGACAGAGGAATATTCATACATGCCTCCAGTGTAATTTCTTTAGGGCCCAGTAACATCAGATCTCACAGGACTGCTTTCCCTTGCATAGGCAGGCACCAACACACAGAAGGACAGATCATGTGTTTACAGAAGCTTTGCTGCTCGAAGAAGGCAGGTCGAACATTTCATTAAAAGAGGATGGCCACCTCTGTTTTGACATAATTTTTCCTGCCATGATCCTCACTGAAAGAGCTGGAAAACTGCTGCAAGTTGTGGTGTTTGTTTGTTTTGGGGTGGGTTTTTTTGTGGTTTTTTTTTGTTTTGTTTTTAAGAGTTAATTTAAAAGCTTCTCAGCAGTGGAGACAAAACATACTTTCCCTCTCTTGCCCACCTGTAATCGCAATAGTCTGCAAGTGGACAATGCCTAGGGAGCCACAGCAAATGGCCACAACAATCAGCATTAATCAGTAACTGACAGTAAAAATAGGGCAGTGTTTATGACAGGCTTTATTCTGTGGGAATAGCGCTTTGACTTGTTATCTCCTGAAAATCCTCACTGCCAAATCCTACCCTGCATATTGTGAATCCTACCTTCTTTTTAAGCCAAATACTCACTGGACACGTTAGAGCAAGTTGATGAGAGCTAATGAGGCCGGGCTAATTTATTGAAACCAGCTTGCTTGTCTTTTCTCTCTCTACAGCTGCTATAAATAAGGGATAAATGCACTGACATCACTGGTGTGAGTCTGATGTAAAGCCAGGGAAAGGAGTGGCAAGCACACAGTGTTTAATCAAATGCTCTGGCTGCAGACCTGCTTGGCATCCCCTATTTGTTTTGCTTGTCTCAAAATAGGAATTGCCAGCACTTTGCTGAATGCAGTGGAAATTCCTCTTCTTCCAGTATTGGGGCTGTAAAACCTCCTTGAGCTTCCTCTGTTACACTGCTCCAAAACATCCCCCAAAGTACTCCTGGGAAGAGTGCATCAGCCAGCTTTTCCCCCTCTCCAGCAGCAGTGTGCTAGAGGGACCATTTCTCTTTCTGTCATGGAGATTCCCCAGGCTGTGCCCAGAGCCCTGTGCCTCCTTGCACTCTTGCTGCTTTGCCCAAGGTCTGCAAACACTTCCAATTGGACCAGGGGCTGCAGTCCCTCTCTTAGACTTCTAGTCAGAACTTTAAGCAAGCAAAAATGGGCTTTGCAGCTACAGCTATTTTAAGTGCTTCCAAGTTGGCAGGCTGGTGGCTTGTGTAATTTATACTGCATGTGCAGCAGTAGTCCTCCTGGGAATCTTATGACTTTAAGTCCCTGATAGAGCCATTCTGACACATGCTTTGTGTAGGTGTTTTCTTTCACCACTTAATCTGCAAATGGTTGATCTCTTGTTCATATTTCAGCCAAAGCGTGATTCAGTTGGACCTAGACAGACAGGGTCATCTTGGTGACTCAGTCCAGCAGAAACAGAAATGCATTATAAATTCTCCACTACTTAGTACTGCAGCCCTTTTTACACTGTTCATGTTTGGTACATTGCACAACAGGAACCCATATCTGATTTTGGCTTTCAAGGTCTTTGGTAATATAAATAAGTCATCTCATAAATTAGAAAAAAGGACAGAGAAAGAGAGTTTTCCTATAATGAAGACTCCAGTGGAATACTTAATCGTGAAACCTGCTCACTGTCAGTCTGTGGCAGCCATCACAGAACTTCAATGGGAAAACAAATTATTTCTATTGGATCAGTGCATCTGTCATTAAAAAGCAGCAATAAAAAAGTGGATTTCCAAATTAGTTGCTTAAAGAGCTTTACAAAGCACTTAGATAGGAAGCAATTCACAGGAGGTAACAGCTTGTTTTACGTCTCTGAAGTTCCCTATACATTCCTGGTGGCCTATAAATAATAAATAATTATAAATATACATATACAGAGATGCAAAGGGCCTTAATCCAAAACATGTATGCATATTTGTAGTACAATACACAGGGTCCCTTCTTGAAAACCTGCCCCAAATCTGCAGCATTAAAAATGAGCACCAGGATTTTTATAGCCATCATACCTCTTCAGGTTTTTAAACACTGATTTGTCTCCCACCTCTTTAGCCTCAAGAAGAGAAGACTGAGGGGAGACCTAATCTATGTTTACAGGTTCCTAAAGGGTGGGTTGAAGGAGGATGGAGCCAGGCTCTTTTCAGTGGTTTCCAGTGATAGGACAAGGGGCAACAGACACAAGCTGGAACATAGGAAGTTTCACTCAAATATGAAGAAGAATTTCTTTCCAGTGAGGGTGACAGAGCACTGGAACAGGCTGCCCAGAGAGGTCGTGGAGTTCCCTTGTCTCGAAATCTTAAAGACCCGTCTGGATGCAGTCCTGAGAGATGTGCTGTAGGCAATCCTGTTTTGGCAGGACTAGAGGATCTCCAGAGGTCCCTTCCAACTCTGCCAAATCCGTGAATCCATGAATCCTTTCCATCTGAGCCAAGACCTGCTTCTGGTGGCTCCCGATGTGACACATTTCCAATTGTAAAATGGTGAGCAAGCATTGCATCTTGTGCCTGTGCACACACAAATAGTTTTATAGACTCCTTTATAATAGAAATAATACCAGCATCTGCCCTACCCAGGTTATAAACCTATAGCATAGACTTTCATCAGACTTTCAGCCCTAAAGCAAAGGCCCAGGCTATCCCAGTCTGCATGAGAAGGGGAAGTGCAGCTGCCTGCACTGGTAGTCTGCCATGCCCTGTATATCACCCACAAGAGGGACGAAAGAGTCTCACAGAGAAAGGGCTCATACATTTCCTTCCCCTCAAAGCTGCCATTACCTCTCTTTCCAACAGTACTGTCCCCGAGACCAAACTGCATTGTTAGTAAAAAGTTTTAATAAATGACATATTGTGTGCAAGCTAATTTTTGTGCTTTCCAAATAATGGAGATTGGAGCTTAACAAAAAAGTTTTCAATGCCTCATACATTCTTTCTTCATAGGAATTAGGCTCTTATTTAAATGGGGTTTTATTTGCTGATTATAAGTACTGTATTCATGCACTTAAAGAGGTTATGCCTTGATTCTCAGCAGACGCAAATCAACATGGGTTCCCATACTCAAGAGAGCTATAGTGATTTATGCCTGCTGAAGATATGACCACATGACCCCATGCAACTCTGCCTTTCCCAAAGCAGTTTCTAAATTACAACTCTACCTGAAGAAAGAAGTTGGTATATCTCATGATTAACTCTACAGAAAACAAGTAATTTTGGGCTTGCAAAGGTACTTTAATTTCCTTGGCTTGATGACTAGCTCATAGAGGCTCCTTCTGTCTTAAACTAGAACCTTGGTAAGAAAAATTAAGTATGCTCTGCTCCAACTGGGGCATGGAAGTGAGAAAGCAGACATCCTGTTGTCTGGGCAAGTTCTGGGACAGTTGAACAAGAATTCAGCCAGGATCCTTGAGACAACAGTACATTTCATATAAATCATTGCAGGCTTCTGTCCTCCCCTTTTTCCAATGACATCTTGTTAGGACCAGCTCTACTACTAAACCTGTCCTATTTACAGGGATGATATTAGGGCACATCCATTTAAGAATTTGAAAAACCTCACATATTCAAGAGTTGTGGAGGCTCCTCCTGAGAGAGAGCAAGATTCACCATGGAATTGAGGACCCTCAACTCCCTTTGGCTTTAGTGGCTACAGGAAAATACAACTGAGAGACAAAATTGTCAAGGAAAGGGACTATACAGCTCTTCTCGTGCAAAGGTATTTTCAGAAACTACAGGTGGAAAAAGCAGAATCAAGAGATCGTATTAAGCAGGCTGGCTTTATTATTTATTAACAGCAGCAACTGAGTCATAAGCTAATTAATAAAAGCCCTTAGATGTTGCAGTTTCACGTTTAGCAAAGTCATCTGCATTTCTTTTGCCATTCTGCATCAAAGCCAAGGGACCCCTGGGGCTGATCTACAACCAGCTTCTTATGTCTGCATCCAAAATCTGATCCTTTGAAGTGGGACTTTCTAAGCGGGCTCCCTTAACTGATGAGAGAACCGTTTCAATGTGATACTCTTCCTACCCAGTATGCTAATACTAATTTTGTGTAGAAATTTTTAAATTTTTTTTGCAAGGAAGCACCCATCATTTTGTGGCTGTTCGTGCTTCATGGGCATTATGACTATTTGTCCATCTGTTTGTTGTTTTATGCTTCATTTTCTCTCCTCTCTTGGTTTTAAAATGCCCTTTGGTGAGTTCAGCTACTGTTCAACTTCATTTATTCCTACAATTACAAAACTTAACTTTGAAGCCAGGCAGGAATACTTTCACTTCATGGTCCAATAACAAAGTCTATCCAAGTTATGTTGCTATCCAAATACGTTGACGGTATACTTTTTAAGGAAAGACACACAGCATCTGAATTGATCAGGTGTTTTAAAGTTTGATGGATTCAGGTCTTAGCTTCTGGAAATTTAATCTTCTGTTAAATTCTCATTTTGATTGAGCCCTGTAATGTCACATGCTGGAGAGTGATTTCTTACTTCCTAGAAAATATGTAGCAGAATTTGTTCCTTTCACACTTTCCTGACCTATGCTGTGACTAAACATCAAAGATTTGGGCACGTGTCCGGGAACAACTTGTATTCCAGGCCTCATCAGACGTACTGCTTCATATTTTGATCTGCACAGATAATCCACTCTGAATTCAGCCATGACATAAACTGGAGCTGCCAATTGCAATTTTTGGCTGGGGCAATCAGGCAACTTTCAGCCATATGTAAAATTAAATTTGAAAATTAGTATTATTGGTCCCAACATAAACAGGAGGAAAGAGAACAGGCTTTGCATTTTCTGCTTCATGGGATTTAAGGTAGTAGGAAAATATTCCAATATGTGATTGTTTACCAGAGTAGCAGTCCCAACATCTAACATACTCCTGATTTTTTAAAGCATTTGTAAAAACAATAGGCCAGATCTGTATCTTAGAGAAGTCAAAGAGGTTTTTTCAGTTGGATCCTACTGAGCCAAATCCTTAGCAGGCATAAAGTGGCCAAGGTCCAAAAAAAAATTATCAGAGCTACAAGCATTAACACCAACTAAGGATATGGCCATATGTGGATTTGGATTAATTCTTTGATTTTATATTTTCCAGGCATAGTGAAAAACATTGGCTAATTGGCAACATTTGTATTTAAAAGGCAGTTAAAATAATAACTGTATTTATATATCTGTGTATAGAAAAATAGATGTAGTGTGGGATGAGAGAGACTAATGTATGTAATTTTTAGGAATGGGAAAGCAAAAATCCAGTTTTAGGGCAACAACAGATTCCCTTTGCAACCTCCTGTAGTTAAACTCCAGCCCATTTCTTTGCAGACCTCAGATTCTCTAGAAACTTGTTTTTTCATACAGAACAAATAATACAGTGATCCTTAAAGAAAGGCCAGTTGGCTTTTAAGCTATGTATTTTTTTTTCTTAACATGTTGGACCATGCATTTTAGTAAGTTGGTACATTAAGACAGTTATAGAACTGTTTTGCTGCTGTTTTGCACAAGGAACCCAAACAAAGTTTAAGTCAACAGACAATGTCAGGAAGAGTGACATTTCTCTCTACAAAACAAGCGAGTACCTCAGTTAAAAAAAAAGTAGTAGTAGAGGAAAAGCAAAGTCATCTTTGTCCTAGCTCAAAGAGGAACTAGAGTATTTTGGAAACACACAATGTCAGGCAGCTGAGAGGTGATTTCAGCCTGTGTTCTATTTTTGTTCCTTGATATAGCACAGCAATTCACTGTATACTTTACTTGCCTCAGACTCTGCTGCTATCCATGCCTGCCCAAGGACACAAACTTGCAAGGTAAAGACCACAACAGTTGGCTTGATGTGTCTCATTTCAAGAGTTACTGCAGAAGCAGGCAAAATCACAACGGAAACGGGCAAATATTTACTTTAGCTTTGTTTGTATAGAGCCTAATATGAATCTCCACACAAACCCAGCTATTTATCAAGTAAAAAGCTATCACATTATGAGTCCCTACTCTAGAACCAATATTTGATTTGAATATTATGTACACAAGCACTTGTAAAATAAACAGGCCTGTTTGCATTGGTAACTAGGCTCTTGGACACAGTAAATCCGATACACCATTTTCCAAATTTTCCCCTTTCCAGAACAAGAACATACAAAACTTTTGAGAAGAAAATAAGACTTGAACCAGTAAGTACAAAGCCATATTTCAGGGATGAGAAAGACGGAAAGCTGTACATTTAGGAAGAGGCCTCTGACTTACAAGTGATACAGGCACAGCAGTTGCCATTGCTTCTACCAGAGAAGACCATCAATTTAAGCTGCATTTACATCAGCTGTCACCCCTGCGTAAAGAATGCTCTTATCAATAAGATCTCCTCTTTTAGGACTGCAGTGCCTTTACCCAAAGAAATAAGTATAGAATAGAATACAGGATTTCAGTTGGAAGGGACCTACAACAATCATCTAGTCCGACTGCCTGATCACTTCGGTGCTGACCAAGTTAAAGCATATTATGCAGGGCATTGTCTAAATGCCTCTTAAACACTAACAGGCTTTGAGCATCGACCACCTCTCCAGGAAGCCTGTTCTAGTGTTTGACCATCCTCTCGTGAAAAGATGCTTCCCAGTGTCCAGTTTGTTGATAGCTCCTTCCCCCGTTGCTTCTAGCTTAAAGCTCTCACAATCTCCCTCTAGCTTACATCCAAAGACATGCTTTCCCCACCTCATCAGGCCCCAGCATACCTTGTGTTTTGATGGATCTTCCATGGTGTAAAACCCCAAGGTTTTACACCCCAAAGCCAACCACGAGGGTTCAAGGAGGCAATTTCTCCATCGAACTTGCTTTTCACGTCAACGTCACCTCCATGGCACATAGCTGAAGGCAGCGTCCGTTGGTTGCTTTCTACTGCATGTACACTACTCTTCCCAGTACCCCAGGTAGACAGTATTTTTCCTCTGCTAGGTTCCCGTGTGTTGCTTGCTGCGTGACTGGAGGAACTACAGATGCCCTGGAACGCGTTACTGGGCATCATCAGTACTGAAGCTTTAAAGGTCATATATATACATGTTTCCAAAAAGCCTTTCCAAACAGGTGCTTTGAACAAGGAAGCTCTGATGTTGCGAGCTTTTGCCTCTGTAAATGACCACGATCCAGTATTATTTTGCTTCTACGATTTTCTTCCGAGTTCTGTTACAGCTTCATGAATCTGAAATAATCCTTTCAGGATGATGGGTTTGGCCTTGTGCTCATCAGGGTCCCAGGGAGAATCTAGCTTGTAATTTTCATTTCTTCCACAGACTTCACTTGCAGTTTATCATTTGCGTCTGTAGGCTACAAGGCTCACTACAGTCTGGACAGATGTTTTAAAAAATATAAAGGGTATGAGAGGAATAATACAGCCGTATCCTGCTGGACTTAGCGTTTCCTCTGTCATTCCTGGTTTACTCCCTGGGTCCCTCAGGGAAACTAATCAAATTCTGTTTGCTTTGACCAGACAAATGTTTCTTTCCCAGTAGTTTGAATTGCACTATTAGGAAGCCTGTTTAGAGCCCTAATTAAGGTTCCTGCCACTTAAATCAAGTTGAACACCATGCACAGTACTGAGCAATAGGACTGTGCTCTCTACAGCAGATATTTTTTTCTACATGAAGGAAAATAAATTACATTCATGCAGTTCTCCAATCTGCTGTGTGTTTTCCAGCAGTGGTCCCTGATGCAAACTCTCAGGGTTTGACCTCTTGCTTTTTCTGTGCTAGGGGACACAAAAAGGGAAGGGAGAGAGACATCTTGCCTCCCGCATGCTGAGATGAGACATTTGAAAGTCCTCATTTACATGTCAGAAAGGCTGTAGCAAATGTGACCTGGTAAAGTTCTCCTTGCTCCCTAAAACTCCCATTCAACCTGCAAAACTCAACACATCATCTGTATGCCAAACCATACTTTGGATGCTCCTGCTTCAGGGATGTCCTTGCTATCTTCTGGCTGAGATGCAAGGTGGTCCTCAGAATATGCTGTTGACATGATGGAGGTGTATTTTTCAATTGACTTCTTTGTAATTTCATTTCTCCTTTTTGTGACTTGTGAGGAATTATCTTCTCTTGGCTTTTATCTTTCTGAAAAGCAGCAGGTATTTTCAGTGTCTCTAATTCTTTAGGATAAACACATTTGTTGTTTCACCTATAGCTACTGCTTAGTAGTACTCCTGTTTATATATTATTGCTGGGATGTGCTGATCTCCATCTGTTTTTATTTCCAGATTTCATTCCTCTTCTGTATGTAAAAAAGAGCCAGTAAATCTCATTTCCTCAGAATATATTGATAATGAATCCACATCCAAGCCTTTTTAAAGACTTTTGGGTTTAGTTGTTATGTTAACATCTCCAAATAAGTGAATTCTTTTCTTCTTGAACAAGAATAATGTTTTTTTCAAAGGATGTTAAAGCTCAATAGGATAACTATAATAGTGTCTAGAAGAACTATTCAGTGAACCAAAGCCAGCTTGTGGATTCCCATCTGTAGGCTGTCCTGTGCCTTGCGTATGAAACTACTCTCTTTCTTCAGCATGCCTATATTTCTTTAGTGTCATGGTATTGTAACTGAAATATTCTTTCTTCCTGTGCCCTAGTAAGTAAACCTTTTTTTTGTGAAGCATTTCCCAGGTTGCCAGTATTCAGCCCATGGTACTGACTTTTCATTTTTCCTATTGATTTATTTGCAAACTTCAGTATCTCTTTAGGTCTTCTCTGAACAATGTAAGTGGGCCGATGAGAACTAAACTCTCCAAACACCAGTGCCCTAATTAATGTTCAAAATTAAAGTGCTAATTGTGAAATGGCATGTGATTCACCCATCTCTATTCAAAAGTCCTTTATCAGTGTGCTTAAGGCATGTTTTTGCTTTGATTTGAGGCTGAAAAGGTGGGTTCCATGAACTTCATAAAATACAGAACTATGTACCAACACGTGCTATGACAACGCAGATCTTACTAGATCAAACTGTACAAACTGTAACAGTGTTATGTGCTAGGGAAAATTATGCTTTTCACTGGCTCAGCTGCAGACTGACCAGCACCTCTGCTCCAGTCTTGGCCCACTGAGGCACAACCAAATAGCACCAGTCCAAGGTGCCTTCGGCTGCTGATTTCTAGAACAATGACTGACACTGGTAGACTTTGAAACTGAAACACCAAGCAATGAAGTCCTAGCTGCTCAATTGCGTGACTTGGGAATAGTGGGAGAGCAACTCTCCTTTCATTCACTGGATGAGAGCAATGCGATTGCTTTCAAGTCTTGGAAACACTGAGGCCAGGGAATTTATGGTCCTTTCTTCTTGCACCAGCTAGACTTGAAAACTGTTTTTCCCAATGACTCATCAAGTGTTTTGTATCATTTAATGCCTTTACAGATAAATAATCCATGACATCATCTAACAAAGAAAGCAACTGTAAAAGAAAATCAATTGTGCCTGGCACCTATTGGGAAGAGAAAACCTTTGGTGGCACATATTGAATTACTTTGGTGTATTAGACCTTTTTTGGCTGATACTTGGTGCCAGAGCATGAAATAATTTCTTCATGTGGTGTGTTAGTCAGGGATATCAGAGACTTCTGCATCAGCAGGACAATATACTGCACTTCCCTGTGAGTCATCAAGCCTTTTCCCAGCTTTGTGCTGTGACTGTGTGACCTTGAGGAAATCATTCTGCCTTTCTCTGCTATCCTATTCCTCATGCTGCTATTTTGCCCTTCTGGCTGTTTGTGGCAGGGCCTCTTCTTACACTTTACCCATAAATCATCTAGCGCCACAGGACTAACCCTTGTTTGGCTCTAGACCTCTTTTATAGGCTTCTAGAGAATACGAACAATAACATCAAGGTATCAGATATCAGCACAGACACAATAACAATGAGATCTGATTGAAAACACAGATAACCTCCTCTGCAAAGCCCTGCTTTGTGAGGTGTTAAATTAGATTAGGCTTTGGAGAATAATGAAGGAAATCCAAAGTATCATGGGTCCTTTTCAGCACCTTACACTGAACTTCCAATATGCTGCTCTCTCCTCACAAAGGATCTTTGGATTGTCCTGGTTTAGAATACTCCCTCTCCTATCACAATTTCCAGGAACTCAGAGAGACAGCTTGCTGCTTATAAATCAGAAATATTTGGCATGAAACTATGTTCCTAAAGATAAGAACCGTACCTGGGATCTGAAATAACTGAATAGAACTGTCCCGGGCTCCTGAGAGCCTCTCTGCCCCAGCCCATCACTGATTCCTTTGAACAAAGCAACAGCCGCTTCCTAGGAGTTTTGGCACAAGCCTGCCTTGTCCTGGCACTGTAGGTCTTTGCTTACATTCATTAGTGCTGTATTGCATTTGCATAGGCAATGCCTCAACAAGCATGGCCCTTTATCACTGTGATTCATGGAGATGACACAGTGGATGGTTGTGCTAACTTTGCCTTGAAATTAGGATGATTTATTTATTAGGGGGGTTTGCCATGAAGTCATTGCTGTTGCTGTTGTGTCTACATACAGTTAGAAACAAGGGCTGTATAGGAGAGGTACAGAGCAGGATGAAAAGCTCCTGGGGTCCTCCCTTGTCTGTACTCTTCAAAGTGTGCAAGTAGAGGGCAGGAGAAGAGCAGAGCATCAGATGCACTGACAAAAGTTTCGGGGCAGAGTAGATCATTATGAATTCTTGTGGTATCCACACTAATCTCATTAGTTGTGATGGATTCTGGTGATGTCCATGTTGTAATTTCCACTGCTGTTCAGCATTAGTCCACTTAACATCCACTTTCTGTGAAGTGTTTCCAAGCAATTAGTATTCTCATCTTTTATCCAAGGGGTCATAGGCTACAGTGCATTACTAAGAAGGATGGGCTGGAAGGAGAGAGAAGGGGCCAGCACCTCTTCTGCAGAGAAAGATGATAAAACACAACTCAGCTGCAGAGAAAGTAGCATGCTGATGTCCCACCTGTTGAGCTCTACAAGGGTGACCTGCAGATTCATACCAGATCTTTTTTTGGATTAAATCCTAACTCCTTCTTCTAGTTTCTCTGAAAGACTTCTGTGGGAGAAAGGCCTCAAAGCAATGTAGTGCAAGAGATTTATTTCCATGTCTTTAGCTGAAATTCAAATTGTACCTTCTGGAACTGAGCTTTGAAGATGTAAACCAGGGTGGCAGTGGAATGCATAACAGAACCCTAGATGATCCCAAACCAGATGAAACTGCGTTTAATAGTGACACGGTTCCCTGAGCTATGTGTGCTTTGGTCTTCCTATCCCCAGAGACCATATTGGACACAGAAATGCCCACTGACCTTCTGTAGCCCCTCTGCTTCTGAAACAGGCCTTGGATGAGCTCCCAAAGGCATGATATTGGCAGAAAGCAGCAACAGTTTCTGGCTCAGGGAGGCTGCAGGATTATTGCCACTCACACACTAAAGCAGTCTGGAAATGCCTTCTACCCATCTGCAAAGAGCAGATATGTCACCCTCTTCAACACTGTGGGATCTGTGGTGGTGTTGAAGCAGCAAAGACGTCTGGCTGCATGAGCCTCTCTTGGATGACACTTCCAATCTGATGACTGACTCACTTCTAGGGAGCTTTGGGGTGATGCACACACTTCTTTTTATAGTCCAGTGACATTAGAAATATGTCACAGTCTGCACCTAAAAAACCTAGGGGAGAAGAGAGTGAGCAGGCGTCCACCTTGCCCTCAGCAATGCCTGAAAATGTGAAGCTTTTTTTTCACAGCTCAGTAATTAGCAAGCCCATGTTTTTCCTTACTTCTGGAGTTTGATCTGATGTGCTGTTTACTCCCCAAACTGTGCAGGGTGGTGGAGGAGAAGACAAGTTTCCTGAGGACAACCTGGGTGTATTAAAGGAAGGTGATAAAAAAAAGAGAGCGGGAGACTTCAGCATGCTTTCTCTGCTCACTGCTTTTCCTTGAGTAAAGCCAATTGAGCACAGTTCCACATGGAGTATATTAGCTTTGTGGAACATGGTGCAAGTGCTTCCATGCTGAGTAGGGAAGAATGTTGAACAGGGCTCCCACCAGACTCCACCCACTCCTGCATCTGTGTACAGACAAAAATCTCTGTTTTCGGTAACATGGATGGCATGGAGGGGAAGGCTGGGAGGGGGACAAGGAGAAGCCTGTTTTCAGGTCACTGGTGGGCACCCAGGAGCTTCATACAAGCATCAGTAACTCACCTGCACACTGCTGGCAGGGGTTGATGCCAGGGCTGGAAAAGAGCGTACTGCAATTCCCCATGCCACCTCACTGGGCAGGGGGTTAATGATGATTTGCAGTGTGTATAATCATATTGTGGGACACGTTACCTGAAACATCAGGTACTGTCTCCTATCAAGGGATGTCAGCCTAGCCTGATCTTTGCTCTGACCTACTACAGTGACTAGATCCTGGGAAGAGCAGTGTACCACCCACTTCTGATAGTATTTTGCTACCAGAAAGGAACAGCTTGTCAGGAGTATTTTAAAACATCTGTTGGTGGAGAGGTTAAACCCAAATGTTCTTTGCATCCTCTCATTCAGGAATAAATTGTGTTGCTCTACAAATGCTCAGTCTGTTTCAGGGACAAAGTATGAACTGTGCCATCGAAATGCAGCCTGACCTCTTTGTGTGCCAAAACACACTTAATTCTCTCCCAAGATCAGGTTGCAATTTTACAGGAGAAAGCAAACCACCTCTTTCTGAAAAGAGTTTTACAAAAGGCTTAAAATAATTTTTTGCTCATGTGCTAACTGGCAGAGCTCCAGAAGCTGGCCTGAGTCTGGCAGCAGGCAACTCCACAGAAGTGGAGGAGTGAGAGCCTCTCCCTACACTTGCAAAAAGCACAGATTGAAAATAATTTCCATGCTCTCTCCTCTCCCTTTGGCAAAACACTTTGCTTATTTCTCCCTCACGTGAATCCTTCTGGCATTGAAGAGGGAGGCACACTGCTTCCTTGATCTGTGAAGCTTTCTCACAGGAAGGGTCAGAGAAATGAGCATGCCAGAAGACAAGCTTTGGGAAGTGCCCACTAATCTCAGCTCCTGCTGTGCTGGGACAGCACGAGCAATTTCTGGCCACGTGTTCCAGGCTTGCAGTGAAGACATCAGACTGCGGATGCTACGCAGATTTGTCACATGGCCACGTGGTGGAGTTTCCTTGGGAACCCATCTTTCAACCTGGGGAAGCCCTCACAGCTTTCCTTGTACTAATTCCTCTTTCACTGCCAGACCACTCCGCCTCTCTCTGGCAGAGTACATCGTACTTCTCCCAGCAGCTCACGCAGCCTGTGAATAGAGCCAATTCTTGCATCCATGATCTCAGCCTAGTCCTCAGGAAAACTAGTCCAGCCATATCTCCCTGCAAAGAGTTCCTCACCCAACAACCCATTCTGCAACAATCTTTGTAAACTGCAATCTATTTTCTTTCTCCTGGCAAACTCTGCTGCTGTTTAATGCCAGCATGTGCCTTAACAGAATTAAGCAATGTTTCTAGGCACCTATCAGATGATGTTGCCAGCAGGTATTGCAAATATTTTAGACATAAAGCAACCACACAAGGAACAAGGTTACCTAAAATTGCCATTAAACCATAAGAAAGCAAACACAGCCCTTGAAATTGCATGCAATCCACAGAATAGCAAACTAATCACTGTCACTTGAATGTGACTGAACTGTATGAATCCCTTTATAATATTTGGTTTGTATACAGGATGGTAATGAAAATTGATTCAGTTTCTTCACACAAACAGGCTTTGTGTATTTTAATAAGATGGATTCTTTTGTACATCCCTCCCCCGTTCTGAGATGAAAGCATAGATATGAAAGTCTGACTTTCCTCAAAGCTACTGAAAAACTCCTCCAGTAAACCCATTATTAGGGAAAAACAGGATCTGTAAATGACACCTCAAGTGTTTGGTCTGACTGCAGAATTCAAGATTTTGGAATGGTTATTTAAAACTATTTCAGTACCTAAGAATTCAGGCAAGTCTTAGGTGAGTTTTTCACATGCAACTCTGAGAATTATATATGTAACCATACCTAAATGTGTTTACAAAAATTTGACCCCTCAGGCCCAATTAATTTTGACTAAACTTAAGCACAGGATGGAAAGTCTCTTTAAAGGCACTGACTCCGGTTATGTCTGAACTGCCTTTGAGGTTCTGATACTTGGGTGATCAGACACCATGGAAGGAAATTATTTTTCTGGCAGGGGATGAGGTGGTGAGAAGGCTTAATGCTGACACCTTATGATGAGCCTACAATAGCTATGAGACCCTGTTGTTCACTGTGGCTCCCTATCCAAAACTTATTGATAGCCTGGATAGAAATGTCTGGCTCTGAGCCTGAAATTGAGAGTGAAGTTACCGCATGCCCGGATGGACTGCTTTGCTTGAAGCAATGCAGATACATGGTAAATTGCATTTTTAGTTCCCCTTTCTTTTCTCTGGGCCAAAAAAAAAAAGACAAAAATGGATTTGTGCCCCCTCAAGCAGTTGACAGCATGCCGTCTGTGAGCCACTGAAATGCTAGCTGCTGATGTGCTCTCTTTTCCATCTTTCCTGGGATGTTGTGCCAAGGCATCCCATGAAGAATTGCACCTTAAGAAAAAGATCACATCCAGATCATTTTATGGTCTCTTTACAGTGCGCTTTAGTGTAAAAGGAGGCTTAGGAGATAATCAGGGCCAGGATAATCAAAGTGGGTCACTCCTCAGTGTTGGGAAATCCCAAGGGGATATTTTATAGAGTGCCTCTGGAAGAAGGGGTTGTGGGGCTTTTTCCACCTACTTCCAGCCCCTTCTGTGCCCTACATGAACAGCACAGCCTAATCAGCACTTTGAGGCCACAAAAAAACTGTGTTGAGGGAAACCTCTGAACTTCTTATTTCTCAGGCCAAGGAAAGCCACTCACCCAAAGGTGTAAGCAGGATGGGTGACCTGATTTTTGCAGCTAAAGCAGCCCTTTCGCTACCTTTGGAGAGTGTGTGGGGAGAACCAACCATTTACCCTCTAGATAGACATGCCGGCTTGATTCTTATCATGCAGTCGCTGTTTATGGTTGTATCTGTATAGCACTGCTGCTGGGGAGAGGCAAATATGACAATCCTCAGGTTCTAAGATTAAACCTTTGCTCCATCCTTTCTTTGACATCACTCAGAAACAACTCCAGTGGCAGATGCTATTTGGTGGCCTGAGTCAGGCAGATGCTTCTCTTACTGCACTGAATCGGGCTTGTTCATCCAGATCTGTGGCTGCCTCCATCAACTCAGGAACAGATGACGATGGGGGCAGGGAGGGCACATATCTCCTGTCTGAAGCCTTGGCATGAAGTTGGTTTTCTGTGTGCTCTGTTTCTTGCTAGTGACCCAAAAATCCTGGTGTATTAACCCAAGTTTGACACACAGTAAAGGCTCAGTGTTGCTCCTGCATTAGTGGAGATGTGACCACTGGGGCAGGGACCAGCAAAAGCTTCAGCATGTGCTCATCTCATCGGCAATTCTTGATGAGTTCAGAAAGTAACTCCTGGTGAAGCACCTTATTGTATCATCTTGGCAGCTGTCTAATCTATAGATGTCAGAAGAGATTAAATAAACTTGCTTACTACAGATTGGCCTGTCTGTCTTTACTGTATCTCCAGGTGATGGACGAGTGCTACCTGTGATCTTTGAGTAGCACCATATCTTTCAGAGGTCTAACTACAGCCAGGAACTGTAAATGCTGCATTGCTTCACTGACAGAGCAGCCAAGAAGCAATAATCTTTGCCTCCTGCAAAGGTTAACCCCTTTTTATCTTCACAGGACAAAAGAGAGTGAGAAACAAAACAGTACCCAGGTCCACCAGCTGGTTTGCATTATGAGTGGATGGAACTTGTAGCAAGGGATTTCACTGAATTGAATTTCACTGAATTTTTTTTAGAGTTGGAAGGGACCAGAGAGATCATCTAGTCCGACTCTCCTGCTGAAGCAGGAACGCCTAGAGCACATTACTCAGGACTGCATCCAGGCGGGTCTTGAAAATCTCCAAAGAAGGGGACTCCATGACCTCCCTGGGCAGCCTCTTCCAGGGCTCTGGGATCCTCACCATGAAGAAGTTTTTCCTTCTATTTGAGTGAAACCTCCCACGTTCTAACTTGTGCCCATTGCCCCTCGTCCTCTCACTGGAAACCACTGAAAAGAGTCTGGCTCCCTCCTCCTTCAACCCACCCTTTAGATACTTATAAGTATTGATAAGGTCTCCCCTCAGCCTTCTCTTCTCCAGGCTGAAGAGTCCCAGCCCTCTCAGCCTTTCTTCATAAGGGAGATGCTCCAATCCTTGAATCATCTTCATTGCCCTTCACTGGACTCTTTCCAGTAGTCCTCTGTCCCTCTTGAACTGGGAAGCCCAGAACTGGATGCAGTATTCCAGTTGTGGCCTCACCAGTGCAGAGTAGAAGGGAAGAAAGACTTCCCTCAACCTACTAGCCACACTCTTCCCTATGCAGCCCAGGATTCCGTTAGCCTTCCTGGCCACAAGAGCACACTGCTTGCTCATTGCCATTTTGCTGTCTACCAGGACCCCCAGATCTTTCTCTTTGGAACTTGAATTCAGCAAGTCCACGCCTAACATGTATTGGTGCCTGACATTCTTCTTCCCCAGGTGCAGGACCCTACACTTTTCCCTGTTGAATCTCATGAAGTTCTTCCTTGCCCAGCTCTCCAGCCTGTCCAGGTATTGCTGGATGGCAACAAACTTGCTGAGGATACACTCTGTCCCCTCGTCCAGGTCACTGATGAATATATTGAATAGGACTGGACCAAGTATTGATCCCTGGGGGACACCACTTGTTACAGGCCTCCAGCTTGAACCTGTTCCATTAATCATTACCCTTTGGGTCCTGTCACACAGCCAGTTCTCAATCCATCTCACTGTCCCCTCATCCAGCCCACACTTCCTTAGTTTCTCAATGAGAATGTTATGGGAGACAGTGTCAAAAGCCTTGCTGAAGTCAAGGTAGATGTCATCTACTGCCCTCCCCTCATCCAACCAACCAGTTATAGCATCATAGAAAGCTATCAGATTGGTCAAACAGGATTTACCCTTGGTAAAACCATGTTGCCTGCTTTCAATAACCCCCTGCTCTTCAACTTGTTTGAAGATGACATCTAGAATAAGTCTCTCCCTTACCTTCCCAGGGACAGAGTTGAGACTAACTGTACTGTAGTTCCCAGGGTCCTGTTTCTTGCCCGTTTGAAAGACTGGAGTGATGTTGGCCTTCCTCCAGTCTTCAGGCACCTCTCCTGTTCTCCATGACTTTTCAAAGATGATAGAGAGTGGCCCAGCGATAACATCTGCCAGCTCTCTCAGCACTCACGGGTGCAGCCCATCAGGGCCCATAGACTTATGAATGTCCAGTTTGGCCAAATAGTCCTGAACCTGGTCCCCCTCTACTGGAGGAAAAACCTCTTCTCTCTACCCCTCCCCCTTGCCTCCAAGGCCAGAGATTTATGAGGGGCAGCCTTAGCAGTGAAGACTGAAGAAAAGAAGGCATTCAGCAACTCTGCTTTCTCCATGTCTTCCACCACTAGGGTGCCCATCTCATTCATCAGTGGGCCACATTATCCCTAATGATGATGTCTTCAGAGCTAGAAAGGGTAGACTGATGCCCCATTCCAGAACTGGGTGCCTAATCCTCTTGCAGGATGGCTCTATAAATAAGGTAGCAGAACCTGCAGCTGTCCTGCCAACTGACTTTCCTGGAGTTCTCACTTACTAGACAGGCTGCTGAATAGAGGGAAGTCCTCGCTCAGTCCTCTCAGTCCTCGCTTGTTGCTTTAAAAGATGCCATTCTCTCTTGCATTTTATTCTGTGTAAAACGCCACTATTCTGATTTTGTAGCATGTTAGATTGACTCAGTGCTAGAAGAAACACTAATGCAAACATTCTTTTGGAAGGTATGCATGTGTGCACACTGCCAGGTTGATTGTATGTCTGACAGATGATGGCTATAAGGGGGATGTTTGTGTATGTGTGGAGGAGAAAAGGAAATGGCATTTCACAAAATGGTGGCATTAAGGGTAAAAATAGTTCAGCATAACTATTTATCCTGAGGAAAGACTATTATAAAGTGTCACCAAATTGTTGGGATCCAAATTGCCCTGAATGCATGTGACTGGAGGGTCACATTTGGACTATTGGCCAGACACAATCACTCCTTTCTTAAGAGCTTCCTCAACAGTACTCTTCCAAAAATAACATATACATACGCCCAGACTAGAACAGGCATGGGCTGTGACCAGGCAACTAATGAAAAAAGTACTCGTTTTTGTTTTAAGAAAAATAAATCATTTGGATCAGGTAACTGAATGGTTGTGTACTGCTGATTTCTATAGCCACAGGTAGCAAAACACAGACAAAGCAATGCAAAAGTAATTGAAATTCTGGTTTTGGCATCAAAGAAAATATCAAGATAAAAGCGATTCCAAAAATGGGGCAGAAAAACTGGAAGAGTAAGAAAACCCTGGCCTCTCCTTTTTCTCTGTTGGCCTTCTGATTGGGAAAAGCACCGGTACTAGGTGGGAATCATAGCCCATGAGACATATTTTCCATATTTCCTAATGCTACAAAGAGAAATGAGGGCTTTTTGTACTGCAGGCTGTGTGTATGCATGAATCTAGATAGCTTCCACAGTCTCAACACATAGGACAAAAAAAAAGGAAAGAGCATGATCCTCACTTTATAAATGAAATTATAAAGACACAGAGGTTTTAAAGTAATAGGTCTTAAATGGAGCCTGCAACAGATCTATGGTTCACTCCATGACTTCCTCAGCAATAGCCCAAGGCTTTCTCAGACATTCTCTCCCTCCATGCTCAAGTGTATATCTGACACCTGTTGCAATGTGTCACAGGCTTGTGTTGAGGCGAAGGGGGGAGTCCAACAGCAGCAGACCCTCCCAAATACCATCCAAAAGGACCTGAAGGAAACAGGAATACTTGCCAGATTTCAGCTTAGTCATGCAGCGCATGAACTCCGCAGTTGCTGTTTCCAAGTTGCACGACATATCTCGGAACACATCCTGAAGCCCAGGGACATACAAAATTTGTTTTCACACATGGGTGAACGCACAAGGTGCAGAAGCCAGCTAGCTCCAAATAGCTCTTCTCACATGTGCTCTGCGTCTTGTGCCATCATTTGCTGCAGTGTAAGGCACAATTTGTAACACCTTTGGCATTTCTCCATTGATATTCTTATTAATGACGTGTACTATGTCTGTGTCTGTTGGTTCTGACTGATGTAAAAGCAATACAGTTAGCCTAAGCTCCAGACTGATCTCATAATTTGACAGCAATACAAAGGCATGGCTGGATCAAGCAATGTGCAGATGTCAGAGCAGTGACCCAAGTGCCTTCATTAGGAATGTGCTTACTTGAATTTCCCTCTCTTGTCAGTAGAAAGACAAAAGAACTCTCCAGATAGAATCTCTTTTTTGTGAGTCTAGAGCAAGCTCAGTTCAATGCCTAAGGAAAAAAAAATCCTCTAACACAGGAATCCAAGAATTATGGCAGACAGAGTCACTGGATCTTCTTAAAAAGCATAGCCCTTGGCTCTGATCCATAAACTGAAGCCTTGTTTCTTTCTATTCAGAGCACAAGTGTTCATTTGCTACAATTCCCTTTTGCTGTGATTTAATTGCTTGTTTCTCTTCAAAATTCAACAAAACACTTGGATAAACAAAACATCCACACCTAATCCTCCAATAAACAAACAGCTTCTTGCTTCTGCTACATAGAAGCATGGCTAAAACCCAACAAAATTGCAGGTAAAAAATATGAACTGCTATTTAATCTTGGTTCACCATGTTGAAAACTTCTACACAATGAATTATGAAGTGATCTTGAGCTCCTGTAATTGCAGATAATATACCAGAAGTGAGCATCATCTCTAACACTGCCTTGTTGTAATGTCTGTTGGCCCTGGGGTGTCAACCCCTGGGTTTAACGTTTGGTTTGGGGAGATGAGATTCCCATGGGAATGCAAATGTACCATTGAAGGCTTCTGGCTATTATTTTTAGGTTAACTCCAGCCTTCTGACACTCAAGAACAGAATCAGGCATCGTTCTCTTCTCTTCAGCTTCTCTACTGGAGCCTCTGCCTCTCTACAGATGCTTATGGCCCTCCACATCTTAACATTACTGAACCAAAAGCAGAAAGGAGAAGCAAAGTCATGTTTGACTCTAGAACTGTCTCCATTGAGGCATGAGGTGTGATAACATCATGAATGACAGTGGTAGCTGCAGTCATAATTTTTATGCCATCTTTCAGGTCTGCTTACAGGAACTTGGTTTCTCTGAAGACTACTCAACTGCTCTGGACAACAGAGCACTGGTTCTGTATTTTATCTCCATATTAAAGGAAAGGAGTATTAACCTCTTTATCTTCAAATTTCTGATCCAGACCCTCACTAGCATAGTTCAGTGTAACTCCATTGATTTTTAACTACACAGTGCTGATTTACACCCTTGATTTGTGGTTCTTTTTTGCTATGATCGGAAATTGTTTCGATTGTTCCATTTTCCCGCTGACAGATAGTCATATCCAAGTGATCCAAATGCAAGTGGTGTGACTGTCAGCTGTACTAGCTGCTGCTCCACCACCTACCTCATCTGTTCAGACCCTCAAGGTAAGCTTGTATCAGTAGGAGTACTACATAGACTATAATTTAAAATCTATTAACTCTGAACATCAGTACAGCACATAAACTTAACTGGCCCTTACAATACTGCAGTAAGTTCCTGTCTCCAGTTATTTCTATAAATCATCCCAGATAGGCTAGAACCCAATCGATGGGGCGAAATTATATCACAACATTAGATTTCATCATATATGACTTGAACGATTACTTTTCTATCTTGTGATATGAAGAATCATGAAAGTTAATAGTCTCTCTCTGCCCAAACAAAGTGTTTATATGTCAGTATTAACTATCCTGTATTTTTACTTAAAGCTATACATTAATTTCTTTGCACTTATAACCAATTAATCATTTTATAAATTTACTGCTGTATTAAAAATACTGAAATTTTACAGGATTTTTTTTTATTGTTTCACAGTCTCCTTCTCCAGAAATCTTTTAATGCCCTTTCCATAAAAATATTATATCCCATTAGAATTTGTCTTGTGCATCTGCACCAAACAGTAAGGACGTAGCTCTGGCCAACAACCCTTACTTAACACGTAGTCAGCCTTGGGCGAACTGGTTGCTGCTCAGAGCCAGGGGTAGGATGGGCATAGGTTGTAACAATGAATCTGTTCTTGGCACAAATGAATGTCTCCGTGCTTCAGAGCTGTTGGTTTAGCATGTCTTAATGTGGACCATCCAGACAATACAGAGTGCTAGCCACAAAAAGGTGACTGGGCTTAACTAGATTTTAATAAACATTGAATTGTCTCTGCTTTGGTGATAAAACAAGTTAAGGATTCAAGCTGTGATTTTTATATTGCAAATATTTATGTGTGTCATAAAATGCCTTTAACAATTTTTTTCAAGTAACTAGGTATTTGAAACCTTGTGAAAGAGGAACCAGACATCCTGGTTTTGTTCTTTGGTCTCCTTACTCAACTGCTGGCCGGCATGCTTAAAATTAACCCACCTGTGCAATTGTATGGGTGAAATGTATTATGCAGCTGCAATAAGTAGATACTATGTCACCTCTGAGGATTTTTTAAATGCCTTTCTTCGAAGCCAAATCAATATGTGTACAACTGGGTGGCGGGGAGAGAACAGAATGAACGTGTGGTTAGAAAAGAACAAGACCACGTGCATGTGGAGCACTAGGCTTGCACACATCCCACAAGGAGCTAGATCACCGCATATGCGGAGCTCCTGCTTCTCCCTGAATACTAGTGAAAATAAGAGGTGAATGTGGCTCCTTGATCCTCACTGTAAGCTTCAGAGCCAAGCCCTTCTAGGGATGAAGCAGGCATGAGGAAATGGCCTCAAGTTGCACCAGGGGAGGTTTCAGATGGTTATTAGGAAAAATTTCTTCACTGAAAGGGTTATAAAACATTGGAACAGGCTGCCCAGGGAAGTGGTTGAAACACAATTCCTGGAGCTATTTAAAAGACAGGTAGACCTGCTGCTAAGGGACATGGTTTAGTTCAACGGGAGCAAGTGCAAGGTTATGCACCTGCGCTGGAGCAATCCTCGGTATCAATACAGACTGGGCGAAAGCAGCCCTGAGGAAAGGGACTTGGGGGTGCTGATGGATGAGAAACTGGACATGAGCAGGCATTGGGCACCTGCAGCCCAGATGGCCAATTGCGTCCTGCGCTGCAAAAGAAGTGTTGCCAGCAGGTCCAGAGAAGTGATTCTGCCACTTTGCTCTGGTGAGACCTCTCCTGGAGCACTGTGTGCAGGT